>JACFYI010002437.1:292711-357260 GCA_014898755.1 Handroanthus guayacan
TTTGCATAATTAATATTACACAAGTATTGCACGGTCATATCAATATATCTAACATTGTATACCACTCACAATTTGACAAAATACATGATTTGATATCTATATTGTAAAAGCATCTCTTCCCATAAAACTAAACATCCCATTTTATTCAAAAGCACTCTCTATTCTCTAACAACTACCTAGAACAAAACCAAATATACTTTACATTCCCCAACCTCACTTTTCAAAATTCATTCTCCCAAAACATTACCCACAAAACACCGAAATTATAAACCAAACAAACAAGGCCAAGATTTCAGAATCAATTGTAGCAGCTGTGCAAGAATGGCTGAATGGGAAAGAACACATACCTTTACCAATTCCAAATCCATCACCTTAGACATGAATGCATAGAATCTGCAAACTGAGAAAATCACATTTCACAATATTCAATTGCAGCAGTTGCTCAAAAAAATATCCCAAATTCAAAATGATCGAGAATGTTAATCATACAGAATTTTGGCTATCATACAGAATGATAATCCAAAATGTGCATATAATAATCCAAACAGTTGCGGCTTGTAATAATATCTAGATAGCAAAGCTCCTTCAAAGCAGTGAACATTATGAGCACGTCTTTATCAATAACTGTGGATTTGGATATATTTAGGATTCTCAACTAGGAAATCCAATACTTGTGCATTTGAAAATGATGGTTCTAAGTAATCATTCCTTCTAATCCCCCTGATATTAGGACAGCAGCTGTTTAATTCCCCCAAAATCAAAGTGTTGAAACATGGCAAATGGGAGAAATCCACAAGCTCAAGCTTTCTACAGCTCTGGATAATTTCCAATATTGCTTCCCGTGAAGCATGGAATGAAATCTGCTTTAAGTTTGAGTAGCTGCAACAAAAGCCATAAACTTGTGTATTAATTAAGCATTTAGCTATTTTGGATTGTTCGGAAGCATTGATTCCACTTTTACTCTGAAATTAAGCAAACCTCATTAACTTTTGCAACTTCTTGTTACTTCAGCTACTTTTTCAAACACCAACTTTCATGAAGCATACTTTGCAATTGTGATTACATTCTAATACTAGTAAGCATTATATATTTATTAATAGAGGGCAACCGAGACTAAAGATGAGGATCTGGAGAAAATATGAGATGAAAAGGACAGTACACAGGGATCTATATCTCGAACGAATGTTCAGATTTTGGAAAGAGGTACGACCGGCCATCGAAACGATTTGATTTGATGTCCCTCGGCGGTGCCCTCACAGCACTGCTCCAAGGACCCAAATCCATCTTGCACAAAACTTTGCGTGCATATATTTTCCAAAATTCTAATTTTATTATGCTGAAGCAGGTCCCAGTACGTATCGTCATGAACTTTGGATGCTCGAAACTGCCATTAAATGCCACAGAAATGGTGGAACTTGAGGTCGCCACGCCAAGCCTCAAAGCACGGGACCAAGGACCCAAATTCGTCTCATGAGGAACTTCACGTTAAAATATATTGGTCTGGTGACTCCTCCTTAATCAAAAGTTATGGCCATTATAATTTCATTCTACCGAAATAAGCTCTGCCAATATTTATAATTGGCCTTAAATGCCCCTAGCCACCATAGATAAAGTCTATTCCAGTTTCAAAAACTTTAAGATTCAGCACAGTAACATAGACTAGACTCGAGATATGACTTTTTGACAAAATTGAGGCTAAAAAGCATTCCATATGAGAAGAATACCTGTTGGGATTTCCAATAAAGACACGCACGACCACCAATATGATGGAATTTGAGGCTCATCGATAGTGCCCTCACGGCACTTCGCCGTTGATTTAAGGTAGAATACTTTTAATGTTTCAATGAATATGTCAAATTTTAAAAGCTTTATTAAGTTCTTCGTCAACACAATTAATAACAAAAAATATTATTGTAATTTTTGAAATTATGAAAGATATTTCTTTATTCAAACACCAAATCTCAACGAGAGCGAGATAGTTATCCCTTACATTCATCAACAAAATTTCCGTTTCTTCCTCTTCGTGATTTTGTCCCGTTAATTTTAATACATTTCACTCAAATATAGAGGCGCAAAATCTAAAAGAATAAATTGGTAGTCATACATCACCAAGAATCGACATAGACAAGTTGAGAAGAGTTCTACAGCCGATGCTACACCCAAAAGCACCAAAAAGAACAAAACAAGACTTTTGAAATTTTATTATGCATATTATCTCGAGAGATACGAAACATCTTTGTAAATAAGACTTGATCCTATGTACATAGACCAAAAGGAAGTCCCAAGATAAATCATACGGAACAATCATCAGCACTGGTGGCATCTCTGCCTTCTTCATCATCATTATCATCCGATGAACCCTCACTATTGCTGTTGTGTTCACTGTTGGTGTCAAATGTGAGAAGAAGCTGCAGCAGGTCTCTTCCCGCATCCGAATGCTCTTCACTGCTCTCGGGGCCTGTCCCCTGCCTTTGCAGGGAGAACAACTGCAACATCAAGTCCTCTGGAGAAACCATACGGTGCATCCAAAACCTCGATTTAGGTCTTCGCTGGAAACACAAAGTGCAAAATCATCAGAAGGCATCATTGTCATCATCACCACCAGCAACACAAAACAAGACAGATCCCAATTATGTAATCAATTTTCATTGTCAGAGTCATCCAAGTCATTATCACCACATCCAAAATCACTATAATCATCAACATCACAGATATCAACGAACGTGCCATCAGAAGTAGCATTGTCTATACCACCATCGTTCTCCAGTTCACTTATATCATCAACTCCATGGTCAAAGAAATTTTCGGGACTGAAATTGTCATTGTCATCTGTATCTCCAGGGAAAATAAGATCAGTACCATCATCCCTCTCATTGCCATCTTCCCCCATTAGTAACTCTTCATTCAAAACTTCATTCCCACCATAATCCTCGTCATCAGTAAGATACTCATCATCGTCATCATTGCAAACACCATCGTCGTCGTCGTCGTCGTCGGTGTCATCATCAGTATAGTCGTCATCATCGTCGTCATCAATATCGTCATCGTCATCGTCATCGTCATCATAAAAACCACCAATGGGAAAGAAATCAAATCGATAAGGGATCGAATTCGGAACCCCATCCTAATAAGTAGCGCGATAAACAAAGTTAAATCCCAATTTACCAGAGTAAAAGTGGATATTAGAGGCACGATGTAATCTGTGCGACCTTAAGAACCCTTCAAATAAGGTCCTATTAACAGTGGTTAAGTTCCACACCAAACTGATTAAGATTTGAATATTTGAAGCCCAGGGAAAAATTTGTTTTAACACCACTTATTTGTAAGACATGAATGAGTGATGGCTATTAACGACTTCTTAAACAATCAAAATTTAGCCAGACCTTTACAGAAGACCAAAACCAAATTAACTGACCTAGGCTATTTTCAAAACTACATGAGGTATCTATACAATTTGGCGTGCTAATTGTGTGGAATACTATAAAGAACTTTCTTCACTCACTTCTGTTAAATTCCATTACACGCTCAAAATTATGCAATATTGCAGGTTGTTGTTTCAAAATGATCACATACCTTTTGAATATTAGTGGGTAGAGTGGCTCTATGAATGGCTTTCGGAATCCACATTTTTATGTCATGCTCTATCCCACTGCTGGCTAGAACTGTAGCATGAGGATGGGACTCGATACAATTCACTATATGCTTATCTGCTTCCATAACACGAACAAGCTCCCCACCCTTTTTCTTCCAAATGAAAATTCGACCACAATCTGATCCACTCACAACATACTCACATTTAGGCCCAAAGAAACTCACGCCCTTAACAGTCTCACAGTTCCGGTGCCCTTTATAAGCCTGGGGAGCATCTTTCACATTATCATCAACATTTGAAGGGCGTTTGTCTGAATCATTATCTGAGGTCATATCACCTGCATCGCTACCAGTGGAGACTTGAGAAGTAAAAGCTGAATTAGGCCCCAGTCCAATATCCTTTGTAAATAGATAGATAAATTCATCATTGTAGGACACAAGAAGCTCGCTCTGATCAGAGAATGCCAACCCTGTTATCCCAACATGCTCATCATCAACTAAATGTGGGGGGCAAAAGAAATCCACAGGCCGATCAAATTCAGATGATCCATCCCACTTATATGTCCGGATGTCATATAGTCGCGCAAACTGATCTGATCCACCAACAGCAAATAAATTTGGATTTCTTGGATCTATTGCAATTGCATTCAGATGAACAGTAGAAAAATAACTCTGGCTCGGCACAGGTTTGCAAGTAAAAAGGCTGGTAGCAGTTCTGGTTCTCAGATCAATCTGTGCAATAGATTGTGGTCATTCCATCAGGATCATATTCAAAACGAAAAGAAATAAGGCCACCTAATTACAAAAAAATATAACATGTAGTAGATGAATGTAAAAGCATTCATCGCTATATGCTGTCTAAAATCTATGATATTCCTCTTAATATATCTTTTCAGGAGGCATTATTCCTAAGTTCCTGCTGAAAGAACAATGAACATGAAGAAAAAAAATGGTAAGTGATGCTTGTGATAATGGCATGCCTAATATAAGTCAATCCTCAAACAGGATGAAACTATACTGGCATCCATGTTCAACAGCAGCAGCAAAAACGCATTTGATAATGGCAGGACAGCAAAAACTGTGACTTTCCATATGAGGCCAAAACTTTTCCTTTTACATTATAAATTATTTAATCGCCATCCTATGGACTCAATCAATACCTTTCTAATCAAAGGATCAACATTGAACAGCATAAATTTTATTAAAACACATTAACTTACATGCTGAACCAATCCATCCTCACCACATGTATAAAAAATATGAGGGCTTCCAGGTTCAATAGCCAATTTGTGCACGCGTCCATGATGTCTTGTGAGTAATTTAGTCTCCACTCCACATTCAAGAATCTGAGCATGCCTCACCTGAATGCAAATAGTCATGTGTGTAAGAAAACATCCTTTCAATAGTTTATGAAGCAATGGACTTACAGCCATACATAAATGGTTTCACTCTTTTCAGTAAACAAAATGTTGTAGTAGCACCATATTTAAGCATCAAACTTTCAGATTATTTAATCTAGAGAGAGAGAAAGAGACTCAGAGGGAAAACACAAGGCAAACGGATCACCTGTCCATCGGCAGCACAGGTAACAATGCTTCGATCCTCAGTGTAAGGCATGATCTTTGCTTGGAAAACATTGTTGTGATGACCTGAATGGAAAGAAAGCCGAATCTGACCAGTTTCCCAATCCCAGAGTATGATCCTCCTATCATCAGAACCTGATACAAGAAGATCACCGGCTGCATTGAAGCTAAGAGTGTTTACACATCCTCGGTGCTTATCTAGCTTCCTTAAGACATCAAGACGAAGCACGAGATCCTGATTCCAAGAAACCACAGAAATAATGAACCTGACCACTCACACTTGCCAAATACAAATCATTTACAAGCTCTCAAGGAATGTTTCACGAAAACAAATACACATTCCAAAGAACAATGAAACAACATCCAAAATAATTCTCTACTGCCTCTTCTTCACATTCCCATAAGTATTTACCATCACCTCTAGCGAAAGCATAAGCGACTAAAAATAGGCAATAGCTGCATTATTCTAGAAACGAAACACAATAGTAGAATCCAGCCACAAATAATTTGCAGACACAAGTTCTTATTCGTACCAAAGCCACGAAAGCTAAGATAAAAGGAGTTGCCCATATTTGTACCCTAACAAAAATCAACGCACACCAGCAAAATACATGCACCCAAAGACTTTTAGACAAATGAAAGCAGTAACAGATTCAGCACAAACAAACAATACAAAAAATAATGTTAAGTTTTTCCTTGTTAGTTATTTCCCCTCGCATATAAATGTGTCAGGCAGCCAAGATTACGTCCACTGCATATAAATGTGCAAGTACCAACTTAATTTTAGAAATGAAGCATATCTAGCTGCATATCCCAGACCACCAATTTCACGAATTAATACACCAACATCCAAATACAAATCAATTCTGCACAAGGATTACGTCTGTGAGTAAGTATAATAAGACTGAAACTGGTACTATCTATGTGAAAGGATAATAGATAAACCTCCGAAGCGGCAAGACGGTGAGCGAAGTTTCTACTGGACAGCTCACCAAGTTCCCGTTTCCAAACATCGACAACGGGCGAGTCGAGACTCGTTCTCGCTCTCTTTCTCATCATGATCAAATCCCGAACCCTAACAAGAATCTTTCCAAAAATCCACAAAAATATACACCAGTAAAATCAAAAAATTGAAAAGAAAAATGATCGGTTTATGTCGTAAGCATTGTTGAAGAAATTATTTCTTCATAAACAGGCACCAATCAATCTGGAAACCTTGGCATTTGTGTGTGTGTATATGGAATGACAGAGAGAGAAACAAAAGACGGGGAGATGGAGAATCCCACCACTAGAGAAAATCTTTATAAAGTGTGAATGTCGCCTGACGGCGAGCAAAATCAAATTATTTTATTTTATAAATAAATAAACAAAACCATAAAATTCTAAAATCTATAACCCATTTATACGGCAAACGAAATTTAAATTCTAAATGGGCCGTTACGCAAGTCAATTTACAATTGTAAGTGTTTCTTAATCCATGATGGTGAAACTATAAATTTCGCTCGTACATTCTGAATTTTATCCAGCTCTTCCATAATGTTAATATAAATCATAACGAAGAATCCGGCCCAAACTTCGGGAGGACAAAATAGAGGCTTCAGTTAGGCCGTCCGATAGTAGGTATGTTCAACTGGTTATTTCATATAGAAAGTTTCATTTAGATATAAAGCCCAATTTGAGCTGTGCAACTCAATTTAAATAATTGGAGATGGCCAAAATTAGATGAATGACATGAAGGATGATTCAGGTAATTACTTGTTAAAAAGAATGCATTAAATCTGAACAAACGTTTCCACTAACTCAAATATAAGGAATGTATTAGAGTCCTTAAGTATCAAAATTCTTATGATGTCTTACACTACCTTAACCAGTGGCGACTCCAGAACCTTAAATCAGTGAGATCCCTTTGAAATACTATCAAATAATAAAAATTATTTAAAAAATTATATCTTTCAAAAAAGTATGGTGAACTAACATATCAAAACATATCGAGACATATATTACGTTAACATAATTGAAAACATTTGCATATTCAATAATTTAAAAAACTATTGAAAGATCAACAAAAAAAAATTACTGAAATATTATTAAATTAATAAAAATATAAAATTTTAACTCATTAAAATAGCTTGAGTCTGACAAATGGGTTGAAATCTAATAAGCACGAGTTGTGAACAGAATGATTTGGTTTAATATATAAATAATGATAAAAAAGAATAAAAATAGCCGAATTAAAAGTCTCAAACTTCAAATTCTAGTGTTAATTGACAATTCACATTCCAAACTTTTCATATTTTATAATTCTAAACTTTTACTTAGTGATTTGTTGCCAATTTGATAGTGGGGTTCCACAAATATATATTTTATAGTCTAATATTTCAATATATATATATATATATATATTGTAGTAAAAAAAAAAAAAGAAAGAAAGAAAAATTTCAGTGGGGTCCTATGACCCCACTAGTTCCGATGTGCCGTCACTGTTGACCTTAACCATACTTTTATTTAATTAAATTAATCTTTTCACCATTTAATTTCATAACCATTAATGATCATAATTCAAAAATCTAAGAAGTTATAAATTCAATTCTCACTAACATATTCGAACCTTTTTTTCACTGAATAATAATTTTATTTGATTTACTACTGTATAATAATTTCTTCTAAGATTTTTCTTGTTAATTATTGATTTTTGAATGTTAGTATTTGATTTATTGATATAAAAATTAAATATATCAATCGTTTCTCTCAAAAAAGAAAAGAAAAATTCAAAAAACTGATAATTGATTTAAATACAATGATATTAAATGAATCATGTTTGATGTGATCTTAATTACAAAAGTTCATAGGAAATTCCCAAACAAAACATCATTTCCTCTATAAGTTTTGAAATAAAGGAAAATAATATACCAATACATAATATTGACAACTACTTGGATCGCATAATAAGAATAATATAAATTTCTCAAAAGCAAAAAAAAAATAAATAAATAAATAAAATAAATTGTCTTCTGGTTATTTAATTTTTTAAAGAGAATAAGAAAACCAAAAATAATGGAGAGTTGGAGTTTAACAAACACACCCGCCACCCGCATCGTAGTCCCGCCCTGTTTATAAAGCGTCCATATCTAGCTAAAGTCGCATGACAGATTCTGAAGTCGTCCTTGTAAATACAAAAACCTATAACAGTTATCTTCCCACGTTATCAGAAGTTCAGAAACTTGCTAACCAATGATCGGAGGTCGCGGACTTCAGCTATCAGCGCCACCAACCTCCGCCGGCTTCCGCCGATATCCACCGTTAGTATGTGGGCTGACCAAACAAGGTCACCGGTTTCTCGCCTCCCTCGCCACCGCCGAAGAGCCTTCAGCCGCCATTGGCTTACTACGCAAATTCGTAGCCTCATCTTCCAAACACGTCGCCCTCACCACCCTCTCCCATCTCCTCTCACCGTCCGCCTCCCATCCCCGCCTCTGTTCTCTCGCATTTCCTGTAAGTATATCTATATGAATCTACATCTATATGCAAAAAATGAATATGCAGATTAGGCTAGTCGACAGAGATAATTGTTAAAGAATTTATGTGTTTGCAGTTGTATTCAATGATCAAGAAAGAATCATGGTTCAGCTGGAATGCTAAGCTAGTGGCTGATTTGATTGCGTTGTTATATAAGGAAGAAAGGTTTGATGAAGCAGAAAGTTTGATTACTGAAACTGTTTCGAAATTAGAGTTGAAAGAGAGAGATTTGTGTATGTTTTACTGTAGTTTAGTGGAGTCTCATGCTAAGCAAAAGTCTCAGAGAGGAGTTTCGGATTCATGCACACAGTTAAAGAAGCTAATTGTGCTGTCATCTTCTGTTTATGTGAAGCAGAGAGGTTATGAATCAATGATTGCTGGATTTTGTCAAATGGGATTACCTCATAAGGCTGAGAATTTGATGGAAGAAATGAGAGGAAAAGGGTTGAAACCTTCTGTTTTTGAGTTCAGATCTCTTGTTTATGGATATGGGCAGATGGGGTTTCTTGAAGATATGAAGAGAAGTATTGTCCGAATGGAAAAGGAAGGGTTTGAATTGGATACGATTTGTTATAATATGGTGCTTTCATCATTTGGAGCTCACGGTGAGCTCGTGGATATGGTCTTATGGTTGAAGAAAATGAGAAATTCAGGAGTACCATTCTCAATAAGAACCTATAATTCTGTTCTAAATTCATGTCCAACTATTATCTTATTGCTGAAAGATACGAAAAACTTACCTCTGTCAATTGATGAGTTGGTGGATAGTTTGAACAAGGATGAAGCTGATTTGGTGCTGGAATTGTTGAAATCATCAGTTCTTGACCACATAATGAAGTGGAATTCTTCGGAGTTGAAGCTGGATTTGCATGGAATGCATTTGAGCACTGCATATTTGATTCTGCTGCAATGGTTTAACGAGTTGAAACTGAGGCTTGTGGCTGAAAATCACACTACTCCGACTGAAATCTTGGTGGTTTGTGGGTGTGGAAAGCATAGTTATACCAGAGGGGAATCACCTGTAAAAGGTTTGGCAAAAGAAATTATAATAAGAATGAAATGCCCATTGAGGATAGATAGGAAGAATATTGGGTGTTTAGTTGCTAAAGGGAAAATTTTCAAGGATTGGTTATGCGAGAGATGACGCCAACAAAAATCCTTTAGAAACTGTGATGGCAAAATCTTTAAATACATGCGATGCAATGTAACTTGAGTAATGTTGAAAAAGAAAACTTAGCATGGCATACGCTTAAATAAATTACCTTTTGGTGAATTTGATGAAAAAAGAAAATAGGAAACATTATCCCCTTAAGAGAGCTTAAAAAAACTTGAAAAGCCTAAATAAAACATGTGTTCTAAGCATTAACTACTTAATCATAAAATCAGACCTTGAG
The DNA here is from genome assembly GCA_014898755.1 of Handroanthus guayacan. NCBI lineage: Eukaryota > Viridiplantae > Streptophyta > Magnoliopsida > Lamiales > Bignoniaceae > Handroanthus > Handroanthus guayacan. Next base: position 302,796 of record JACFYI010002437.1, read on the forward strand.
TGTCTTCTCATTTCAAAATTTGAACTACAATTAAAAGATTATACGGTGACAAGTTACCTTTCACAACAGGCCAGAATGTCTTCTAAGCAACTTGAGACGATTTCACAATGTGATAAACGGGAAAAGTGGTGATACATCATCCACTAAAGCAGGATAGTACATTGTTCCTATTGTTTGAGGTTTACCAGAAGATTGTCCCCAACAATAACCTGGGTAGAAGAAACCTTCACTAGAACATTAAAAGATGAAACGTCAGTGAAGTACAGTGTCACTATAATATATTGTTGGGCCAATGTAATAATACATGGGATCAGTAGCATGAAGATGGAAAGACAATTCACCAGTATCTTTTGCACAGACCAAAAAATTCACATAGCAACTTCAGTAAACATGTTCTCTTGCTCAGAAAACACTTTCTTTGGTTTCTAATTGACTTAACTTCCCTAGTGGATCAGCAACTACTGCTTTCATTAGGCTAAAGATAAAACAATCAATCCAGGTGTTGTAAAAACAATCTAGGCAAATGCACAAGATGCATGTGAAGAGACATAAGGACATGATTAAACAAAATAAATTGATTCAACATCTTGTAAAACATTCTCACAAGTCGCTATCTTGTTTTCAAATTTGAAACCACATCTTGTAAGTTAATAACTTCAAGTCTTTCTATGCAACACTTAGATCAATTTTTAAAGTACATTTTGCAGTAAAAGATGAGGTGGAGGCCTGTGGGCAATTGTAAGTCATTCTAACAAGTGAATCATAGTGAAGTAGAATAAGTGAGAAAAGGGCTTACTTTGTGAATCAAGACAGTTGGCCCTACCCGCCGCCAAACCTGCGCATGAGCAGAATACACTTGCATTATTAAGAATGCACTAAAACGTCAAATATTAAAGAATTAAGGTGATTCTAAGATGCTGTGATAAACCAACAGAAACACTAATATCAAGAGTTAATGGAATTACAGTTTCTCCATGGATTTGTTTGACTACATGACTCCAGGTAGATGTTCTGCCCTTCACAAAAGTCATTACACATGTAGCATGCTAGTTGAAAACTTGTGGAGGGGTCCAAAACAATTATTTAAAAAAGAGGGTTCCACATAGCTCCATTTGACCATATCAGACATATATCCAGTTTGCTTCTACAAATAGTATGGCATATCATATGGCATGAAGTTAAGGGAACAAATTCATGGGGAAAAAGAAAGGCGGCATCCAGGCATCAAATTTTTTCACATTGACTCATAACTTTGTATGTCTCATTATAAATATTTCATTGTGATTGTCAACAGAAAGAACCACTATATGTTATCTTGATCATTTGGTGGTCCTCTCACAGCAGAACGCTAATTATCAAAGCTTGAATATCACATTAAGTTTTTTCACGTTTTATTGACTGAATAACATCACATGCGTGTGTATTTGCGTGTGCATATGACCGCATGTGTTAGTCTGCGAGTGTTTCCACGTGCATATGACCTCATATGTTAGTCTGTATACATTGAAACTTACAGCTTATACTTTTCATCACAATACTCGAGTAACTAATGTACTAGAGAATGGGTATGCACACAAAATTAAAGTCAGTTCTTAGAAACTAAATAATTGCTGGAAATTTCTGAAGAATGCCAAACTCTCAAGATGACAAACAAAATTCGGAGATACAAAAAGATTTGAGATGGTATGTACCTATTCATGCATCTCTCAAAACCATGGCATCCACCATACATACATCTTTCCAAGGTTTTTGAGCGAAACTGCTTCTGCAATTAGACGGCGGGCTTGCCCTTCTACAGCAAGAGGCAAAGATGGTGCTGCTCCAACACCAACAACAACTCCTTGCAGACGCGCTTCTATGTTACTGATAGCTCGCTGCAAGTTCAACCACAAGAATCTCAGCTATTATTGTGGAGCTTTAGTCAAACTATGACAATTGGGCCAAATTACTCAACCCAACTAGCCATCTTAAACACAACAGTACTTGTCGAAGTAGAACATAGACCCAAACCTGTGCGTGTGGATTCTGCACCTCTACTCCACTAGACTTGTGAGATTTAGTCCACTCGACAAGAGGATCATGGATAAAAGTCTCCAAAACACTCATGAGTGTCTCCTTGTGCTCCCTTAGAATAGAAAGTGTTATCTCACAAACCCTCAGGTAGGTGCCCTCATATCCAGTTATGCCAAGTCCATCAATCATGTTCTAAATAACCAAAAAAATGAAAAAGAGAAGAAACAAAGAAAGAAAGCCAAATAAAAAATACAGCTCATTAGGGCATTGCAGCTGAAAAAACTAGCGCAAGAAAATGGCATTATACACCTAAATATGACAAATTCTAAATATATTTTTCGACTTCCATATGAGCAAGATACTAGAACTTGTCATCCCTAACACAGAAAGCCTATCTTTATGCTTCTTATACAAAGTTTATACATGTTTTTGCCTTTACTCCTTACCTGTGTCAATCTGAAAGGCACCAACTCTGGCTTCTCCAACTGTAGTCCTTTGTCAAACAAGCAACTAAAATCAACATGAATACAATCTCCTGTTGTGGAGTCAAAAAGAATGTTTTCACCATGCCGATCCCCAAGGCCAACAATGTGTCCAACCATAGACCAAACTGCAGTAGTATGTGCATAGGCAGTGCGAGCCCTAAACCATGTAGCTGGTTCTGAAAACGTGTTTAGAAACCATTTGTGGAAAGCTGGAGGGAACATCGGCAGAATTTTTGTTTTCAGCATTTCATCTTCTGGCATTTTGCCTTGTGATTGGTCATAAATACACTTAATTTGAGGATTTGTTTTCTGTCTATCAAATTTTCCGCAGCTTATATAGATATCCTGGAGAATATGTCGGAGCCCACGAGTATTAGGCACCCACTCAACCATACCACAATCTTCTGTCAATGGAATCACCGCGAATGTACGAATATAAAGCTTCCGCCGCCGACTTTCAGGGCATTTAGACAGTAAACGGTTTATCATTGCATTAAATTCCATCATTCGTGCATCTTTTCTAAGGTCATCTTTTGGTTTGCAAAGAAATGGACGTTCAGTTCCATCGCTTCCCATGAGAATGATCTGCAAATAATAAATGAGGTATCGTGACCAAATGATATGAATTTGAAACCATCCAAATTTTTGAAAGCCTTTCAGAGAGATTCATGAAAATGGTCAAAGGAGCAGTTCCACTTTGCCATCCAACTTGGTGAAATGTGAGCTAAAAATATTAGATAATGGAAACTAATCAAACAAACTAACACAGAATGCTAAGGAGCACTGTCTCACAGGTTAGGGAAAACAGGAACTTTGATGGGATATATATTTTTTATATGGAATTGAGATATTCAATCTCGAGATATTAGTTAGATCATGAAACTAATTAAACAGGCTTCCCACGGCGGGGGAATAAAGAAAACTGACTTAAGTATCAAAGTTTAGAGATCAAATTCAGAAACTCAATCACAAGACATCTCTTGTGGCAATGAATTTGCAATAAATGGTGAGCAAGAGAAAAGAAAATGAACTGGGAACCAAAAAAAAGGGGCAAACCAAAATCATGCCTTACTTTCTTTGGGCGCTGAAGGGATGAAAGAATCTCAGCTTCATCTGCTATTCCGGATATCGTTGGCAGGTCTGAATGTGAAAAGATATCAGTTGCACCAGAATCAGTAAGACTCATATCATATGGAGGTAGATTAACAGTAAGAGATTCCTGAATTGGCATTATAATTTCCACAGGCATCATCCTCTTCAGGGCGCTGAACTCAGTTAAAATATTGATTGTCCTTGCCTTTGTTTGGCCTGGGTGGAAGCATAACCTGATGAGATGATCCACTAGCGTGGCAAATTGCACAAACAGAGAGCTAGAACCTCCTTGACTGGATCCTCTTCTAGCAGCCTGGATAATCTCTGCAGCAGCCTCCTTTCTTGAAGAAACTGTAGATTTCGTGACAGCTGCCATGGTCCAAAGGGCTTGCTGTGGATACTGCCGGAGAACAGAAGTAATGATGTGCTTCACCAAGCGAACGGTTTCTTCATTCTGGTGGCAAATTCTCGAAACTAATTGAGGCAAGACAGTCAACCACTGGTAGGTTGGCAGGTCCTTCAGACACCCTCTCATGATGCTCATGATCTAAGCAAGGTAAGAAAAATTCACAAAAAGTATTAGATCAAGCAAAATAAGCATTGGCGTTTTAATTGGTGAAATTACTACCTTTCCGTGAACATTCTTCATATCTTTGCTTGATTGTAGGTTACTTCCGTAATATACACTCCCAAAGTCAAACCACAATGTTAACAACCTAGGCAGGGCCTGGAATAGATTCTTGTGACCCCTATGCAGCCCTTTTGCATAAAACAAGAGGACATCTGGTAGGTAAGTCCACCACCTTCGCTCGGTATTTGTATTAGTAGATGCTACAAGTGCCAAATTAGATGGCATCACTCTCACAGATTGTTCAGTGTTGTCTTCCTGGCGTTTTCGAGCATCAACAAGCACTTCGTCACAGTATTTTGCCATGTAGAAGTATCCCTTCTCCCACTTGGGCTGCAGTTCCTTTACCCTAGAATATAGATTTATCACATCTTCCTTCTGTTTTTGCCCAGTGTAGTGGATCCACCTCGAGTACAGAAGGAGGGTCTTTGCCACATCCAGATTGTCATTCATAGGCTGAGTATCAGAGATCAAAGGTGGAGGATTTACGGGAACCACAGAGAGGCTTGTAATTGAGGAAATGGCAGAAGGACCAACAACCTCTACTGGCATGTTGAGAAGAGATTGTTGCAGCTCTGCCATGGCACCATCAGCACGCCTGGTGCTCCACAGAAGTTTAGCCTTCTCAATGTGAACATTAGATGCCCCTGCAGCCTTCGCTTCCAAAATTGCTCGATTTGCAGTTTCATAATGACCCGCTGAACGACAAAGCTTTGCGTATTGAATCCAGCAATTCCCAGCTTGAGCACCAAGATCACTGGCAGTAAAAACAAGTCTTCGGAAGGCCAAGAGTGGTTCCCTTGCCCATAAAGATGGTTGGGTAAGTTTGAGCCGACTTTCCCAGTTTTCCAGTGTCCTTGAGAATTCTGGTTCGTCTAGTTGAAATTCCCTCCCCAAAAAAGACTCACCATTGAGAAGAGAATTAAAATCGTCAAGCTCACGGAGCAAGTGCAGCTTGACAACAAATGGGTACGCTCGTGCATAAGAATCCATCCCAGCAGCAGCAAGGGGAGCAATCAGAGCTTGTTTAGACAAGGCAATTTTCTCAGCAACAGAATATTGGTCCTTCTTCATCATTGCCTGGAGAATCATTGCAACATCCTTGTCAAAAAAGGCATTACTCTCAGAGCTGCTACAAAGTAAGCCTTCGTCATCAGCCCCAGTCAGGTACTCATCCATCAAGTCCCACCTTCCAAGTCTCCAGGCAGCCTGAACCCCTTGGGTGCACCATGTTTTCCTATACTGAGGAATCCTAGAAATCAATCCATCTACATGAGTTACCATGGCCTGCAAATGACACATGTTCAGCAAGCAGTTAAGGACATCAGAGTGCCTTTGAACAGAAAAGGGTTCCATTTGCAGAGCCTGCTCACAAGAAGTCAAAACTTCAGCCCAGTTTCCTGCCTTTTTATTAATCAGGAGATGGTCCTGCAAGCATTTTGATTTACGTAGAGATGCCAAACCAGATAAGCCATCTGGCTCATCTAATCCACTATATACTTCCATTAGAAAAGATATATCTTCATCCTCAAAGGAACCACTTCTTTCAGATGCAGGGTTGAAAGCCCCTGACTTTTCCCGCACATAAGACTCAAAGTACAACAAAGACCTCGCATAAGCTTGACATCTAAATGAGGCCTTAGCAAGGGTGACCTTAGGAATTGCACCCAGAAGTCCTGACACGTGTTTGCATTGTATAAGCACTTGGTTTGAATCCTTCGGAAGATTCATACTCTGGTCCTTGAATTTGACAACTTGTTGCTTCTGGTTGGATGATTGGAGAGGCTGGGAAAGGGCAAGTTCTTGCTCGACATCATCCACCCATTGGCCTAGATTATCAAGAAGAGTAAATACAGCCTGAATGCACACCTCACTCTGCCCAGAATTACTACCATGAACAGGAGTGGTGCTATTATCTGACGCGGCAGCATCAAGAACTGATAAGATTTCCTGTGTTATGCTGCTGCGTGCCTCCTCTGTACCATCACACACAGCATTTAAGACTAAGTAGGGTAGAAGATACATGGCTATTTGCATATCATGACGCACTATACCTCGACAAGCATTAAAAATTGCAGCCCGGGAACCTGTAGCATGTGCTGTTAATTTTTTAATCCAAAAATATATCCATCTCCTAAATGACAATGAAGGGCGATATATAGGGCCACAAGTGGCCAAATCTGACACATTGGGAAGTTGGAATCTTGAGGTTAAGCAAGGAGCTATTATCTCTTTGATATAATTAGAGAACCGGTCCCACAATCTCTGCCCTCTACCACACATTTCAGTAGAATCATCCGTGCACCTGGCATTCAATTTTCCCACCTTCAAATGTTGTTTGTCTTTAGGCTGTTCTAAAACATTCTCATCAAGCGATGCCTCACAACCTGCAATTTTTAGCAGCTCCTGAATAGCCAACGCAGCTGAATCTTGAATGATTGTATCAGGTGCTGATCTGAAAGCCCTGGCCAAATGTTTACGGATCAACTCGAAAATTAAATCATCATCAGAACATGCAATCTTAAACCGTGAGCTGGAAAATCCCTTGATTTTGGCTGGATCAATAGCTCCAAGCGATCCAAGGCAATCTGCACATATCATCTTCAGCCGCTGCCCAACTACAGTCCTTGATTCTTCTGCACACCCTTTGAGCAGTGATGTTATCAAAGAGCTCATTACTTCCATAACTGAATCCCCTTCCTTAGTGAACAAAGACATGAACTCCTCCCTTTTCAAGTTCAATAACTTGCTTAGCTCAGATGCTACCATGTATCTTACATTCAAATTTTCATGATTTAATCCCTCTACAACATCGTGTAATTGATCCTTCAGGGTAATCAATCCGCGTACTTCTTGAATCACTCTGTTCACGTCTGCCAGGGCAGGAACATTAGGTACAGTAGGAAACTCACGTATATGCTGCTTTAATATGACCTTGTTCTGAACCACAACTTCTTCCAATATCTCCACAATCTTACTCATATGGATAGATGAATTTCCTGTCTCTCTCTCCAAGAAAGGGACAAGAGCAGCAAAAACTTGAGAAATCACATGTTTAGTGCTAGACGGTGACACAACAGCTAATTGCTTTAAGAACAAATGCAATACAGAGAGACCCTCACCCTGAAGCCATTCTTTATTGATAGCATGCATGAGAAGGACCATTATTTTTGGTACATATGTGCTAAGATGGGAGCCCATCAATTTAATCAGCATCTCTATCCGTCTGATGGCTTGTTTTTGCAATGACATGTCCTCTGCATGAAGCATTTTCCTATCAATGCTGTTCAGCAAACCAACAACATGGTTCCTCAAAAATCCTGGAAGATCTTCACTACCAGTCAGAATTATAGCCACCTCTTTTATCATATGAGGTACCCTGGCTAACCTGTAAGAAGGTTGGTGAGTCATAATCTTTTTCAGCTTTTTGCTGTAGAATAAACTAAAAGAGAACTGTGAACAAAGGAACTTCAGAATAAGCATGCTTTGCGTAAAGTACCTTTTACTTATTTCTTCCGAATCATCGACATCACTAAAGCATATAAGTTCATCCAGAAGAGCAGGTAAAGCAGCTGCAAAAATTTCTTGATTGTCAGATCCAGTATGTCCATGGTAAAACTGCAAAGCAGATTTTAAATCATGCCCATCAGCTTGGTGAAGGGCGAAGGCAAGTACTTTGGGCAGCCAATTAACAATTAGTTGCACCATGTCCATGTTCAAACACTTGGCCAACTCGTATAAAGTTGATAGTGCTTGATCATTATCATGCTGGAATACCACAAGTCTTGGAAGAACAACAGGAATCATCCTCTTGACAAGTTCTTCAGTTTCAACACCAAGAACGGCAGTTGAAAATTCTTCAACCATTTTTGGCTGATTGGCAAGCCTCACGCATAGATAATCATACAATTCATTTTGGATATGAAGCACTTTTGAAAGGAGTGCTTGAAGTCCCCCACCGTGATGGAAGCAGCAGGATTTATTAATCAACTTTGACGCAATTAGCCTTACTGTAACATAAGGATTGTCAAGCTGACCGATCAATAGAATAAGAGAGAACAAAAACAGTTGACTATGAATATCTACAGCTTGCATGATTGTTGCTGCAGTTTCTAGAAGGGTTTCAAAAACCAAAGGATCTTCAGCAGCTGCCAAAGCATGTTTTATTTTGTCCATGAACCTCTGTTCTTTAGATTTATTTGCAGCATCTTCACATGAAAATAAGCAGTCCAAAATCGGCTCCTGGATGAAGAAAATAATCTGTGAGCCAAATGCTTGTCTCATATTTTTGTTTCTGTGAAGGAGTAAAAAATCCACACATTGCACCCACTGAGATCTTGTCTTAAGCAAAATATCCTCCGTTCCGTGCAAAAGGATCCGCTGCATCATTCTTACACAAGCAACTTGAACTTCTTCTGACGATTCATCATAGAGGAGCTCAAAAAAGAGAGACTGCAAACATGTAAAATCACAACTCAAAAGAGAACCTACTTTCTGGATGCTAGGCAAAAGAACTGATGAACATGACCCACAGTTGATTTCAGCACTAATGTCACACTTTGAACACCAAAATCCTTGCAACAGATGATCCATGGTTAAGTCATCCTTCTGCTTATCCTTCTCGAGGAATAATTTGCATTCAGATTCTAGAAGTTCAACAACACTATTACATCCATATAGGCAAGCCAGATAACCAAGAGAGACAGGAATAATTTTCTTGACTTTCTCATTTTTCTCTTTCTTTAGGGTCCTGTAAGAGAACAAATAGAAAGCACTTTAATCACTTCAATTCATTTTTAAGAAACATGCAATACTTTCACTCAGTTGTCAATGCATCAGGTCAATAGTTATAATCCAATATAATCGGATGCACCGCCTAAATTCAGATGGATTCTTACAACACAAGAATAGTTCACCACGATCAAGCCACAGCAAGTACACAATTACTTGCATTTTACTCAATCAAAAATCAAAGCCCATCCAACAGAGCCACCATCGTAGATGATGAGATAGAAAAGTGAAACTGTAGACAAACATAACATTGACCATAGGTACTTTATAATTGTAGAGATTTCATATGATGATCATGGCCAACATGGAAACAAAAGGACAAGAAAACAATGAGAAGATAAAGCAAGGGAAAAATGAATTAAGTTTTGTGGCCATATTCAAAGCTTTGAGTAGGATATGGCACAAAGATAACTACAGCATGAAATAGCAAGCTAAGAAGAAACCATCTCGACCAAATGAGTATTAAGTGAGCAGAAGACTGATTAGCTTCATCACAATAATATAGTAAGAACACGAACATAATAGTTATGATTGAAAAACAATCTTAGAAGATAAGACATATGCTGCCTAGATTAATAGGTATCAGACACTTGCCCATTCTTAGTTAACTAGAGAGGCATCCTTTACTTACTCAAGCCTGCTGAACATATGTGTGAAAAAACCAACACCAGAGAATAGGACAATCACTGGCATAGAGATGACAGCTTCAATTCTAACTTCTTCTTCTTCATCATGAAGTCCCAAGTCCAGAATGCCAAGATCCAATCCATGCTGCATTAAACACCCAAGCATGGATTGAATGCGAATAGAGAGACATTTTGCCTTCCAGGGAGGATGGGATTCTATTACTGAAGAGGCATGGCTCCATGGAAGCTTTAGCACGGGCAGCAAGAGATCCCCAATGTCACCAGTGCTTTCAAAGAGCGTAAGCTTATTGTCTTTAGGCAGGGATCCTAAGATGAAATTACACAGGTTTAATAGTTAGAATAGAAGACATTTCGGCAAATATGCTAGAAAACCAATATTCTTGGGCAATGCAGTTGGAATGACAACACACTAATTGGGAAGCAACATCTAGTATTATTAGGCCCCAGCATTCTTCGAACAACAACAAAGCATAAGTCCTAATTTAAGAAAACAGGCCGATGTGGGTGAAGAAATAAAGAAACACCTTCTCAGATAATGTTATGCAGTTAATATGAATATTAAGCTCACGTAGCAATTTCATTACCTTGCAAAAGCAATAGACTGTCAACTGCTTCTAGGAAAATGGATAGGTCAAGAGGAAATGTAAGTTCTTGCCCCACCTGCTACATATATTAAACATTACCAAATAGCAGAGCCCAGATTATAAGGAAAATCAAACAAAAAACAACAAACCTGCTGAAACATCCAAGAAATCCACTTGCACATTTGCCGAAATATGCATACAGAAAGATCAGCATGAGGGTATCTAGAGAAAACAATACAGAGCGTGCTAATAGCTGTCAAGGAGATTTTTGTCCTTGGTAAATTAGAGTTCTCCTCAGGAGGTTTTAGAAATTCAAGCAATAGATTTAAGGAACTACACATAAAATCAGCATATTCTTTTTCTTCAACACCAGTAAAACTACTAACAAACTTGCATATGTCCTGACATGTAGTGCCAGAATAATTATCTATCTTTTGGCGCTTTGTTTCAGAAGTTTCTATATCCAGAATGGGTCTTTTGCCTCCGACTCTTATGCTTTCATTTTCAGCTTCCCTTAACTCTGAATGACCACTGTGATTATCACTAGCCATTGTCCTTCCAACAACATTAGGACCAAGCCTGAAGACAGCAACCTTGAAGCAGTCTATTAAATGAGAAATGGGCTTGGATGAACAAAGCATACAAATGAGACATTCTGGCTTCCAGGAATAAGGAGGGCAAATATTTGCAATTCGAACATATGCACTGCACAGGCCAGCCTGAGATTTTGAGAAGCACCGACAATTAGATTGAATAAGTTCATCAAATAAAATATCTACATGTGTAGAACTCTTGGTAAATAATCATAGCTACAAAGCATGTAAACTGCAATAGAGTTGTCACCACAACTGAGTTATGTACACATACAAGACATGATGTATGTGATTGAACAAACGATGCTCGGTCACAAGCACCCTCCAATAGGCAAACATGTATTATGCATGTGTAATAGAAAGAGGTAATGTCAATGATATACACAGTTAACCTTGAGCTCCATGCTTTTTGTCTTCATCATTGACTCAGGAAAGACGCGCACTATATCAGTTGCTGTCGACCTGACAACATCATCAAGACAACCAGAGTGCAAGGTCTGAAGACATCCTCCCAGAGAAGAATCATAAACTGCACTTCTGCAGTCCAAAGTTTCGTGGTTGTGAGAAAAATAACCTACACAAGGCATCTTCAACAGCCAATGTTGATAAAGAGAACAGCAAGACTCATCAAAGAGCGTGCATCAGTAACCGAAAGAAGCACATATCTAGAATAAAACAAGACAAAAGTTTAAAAGGAATTGATAAGTCAGAGATCTATAAATACAGTAGAGCCGCCACAAATCATGACTTAGTAGCATGATTGATGACTGCAACCATAATCATGAAACAGCTAATCATGAGGATAGACTCCACCTGGTCAACGTAAAGCAGTCAAAGGAAAATTCACTGAATAATGCCAAAAGTAAAGTGAATGGAGTAGCATGATTACTATTGGAAGAGAAATTAACAATTCAGCTACCATGAAGGCTTGACTCCACAAGTAGACCACATGGTAATACTGGAAAACTCACCGCATCATACACCACGATGGATCAGATTTCCCAGTGGTATGACTATTTATCTTCTAACTTATACAATTTTATTGGAGACCGTGTTTATAAAACTGTTTTGTGCCTTATGAACATTCTTGGTTGTGGTCTGGACCAGCATTGATTCATTGCAGGGTTTGCGTTGCAAGGAATTAAACAATCATCACCACTGCGAAGAAGAGTTAGTAAGGCAGCAGTCTTCATTTAGATGTGGACCAATTATCAATGAATTGGCTTAATACCCAAAAGTTACTAAAATAATAGTTATCAGTGGCAATTTGTAGGCACCTGGGTCACAATAAAGCAAAACCATGAAAAGGGAACAATCTGAATTTCAAAAAGGGAAAAGGTTAGTGTAGGTCCAGTTACAAACAACTGGCATACCTGAATACCGAAACTCCCTTAACATCTTCGCTTAGTATGATTGTCATTGACTGTATTAGTTTTTCTATGGGAACAATCTCACAGGTTCTCCCTGCTCCAACGAGGCGTGCAAAGTCAAAACATGCCTTCACAATAGTTGAGAAGTTAGATAACCTATTTTAAACAGGCACAAAAGCATATGATCTGGAAAAGTAACTTTGAAGAAACTGTGGCAATTGCATTGAAATCTACCAACCATGTGCAGATCATCATCTTCATAGCACAAAAGATTGCAGACAGCCAAAACACAAGATGCATCCAAAACCCCTTCAACATACAAAGTTCCTTCGGTTAAGCATTTACATAGGAGCTTGATGGTTGAAGTGGCAAATGGTAGCAACCTTTCTCTTCCCGTAAGATCAACTAACATTCCATCTCCGCTGGGAGGCCTGTTACATATTGGAAGATCACCAAGAAGGGCAGGTTCATTCCGAATTCTGGCAAAAGACTCACAGAAGGATTTCAACCGCAACCTATTTGGTTCCACCAATCTTCTCTCATCACAAATTGAGGCAACATATACAAGATCTGTGAAGGAAAATATGTCGATGGTCATAAAAGAGAACAATACCAAACATTGCTATCAAAGTGAGGTTAAGTGATCCAAATTCAAATTAGACATCCTGGCTCTTGTAAGAGAGCAAACCTTCAGTTAGCAACATCGTATCCATGAAGAACTGGCGGTATGCATCTCGATCACCTGTGCGGAGCAAGGATAGTAGGGACCCCACAGTCTCAAATATAGGTCCATGCCGAGAACTGAATAGAAGCAAAACAACAAAACTCAAAAGTACTCAAAAAAACAGAACTTATTCCAACAACCTTAAAATCTTGACAAGATGGTAGAGAATTAAGTAACTAAACTCACTGATATAGGAAAAAAAAAAAAAAAGAAAAAAAAGTAAACGAAATCAAGTGACTAACCGGAACACAGGTTCGGCAAAGAAAGGCAAAATACGCCCAATAACAGGAAGCACAGCACTCGCCTTTCCGTGATAAAAAACTCCCGGAAAGTTCTTCGCAGTGTGTGACAATAGTTTGAGCACTGCAATTACCTCTCTCTCTTTGGCTACAACATATTTGATTCTATTATTCCCAAATAGAAAAAACGCCACAAATAAAAAAATCAACTAAATATGAATAAGTATACAACAATATTTTTACATACCGGAGGCGGAAGGAACAACATAGGCGTGGAGGAGATTGGGAAGGACAGCGCGGAATCGAGACTCCAAAGCGTCGTCGTTCTGCTTGTTGGGTGGGGTTGACGATGATGCCGCTATGCGTTCTCGAAGCTCGTGCACCAGGCTCGATAGATTCGCCATTCTATCATACCCAAAACACTGCGCGTTCTCTGTGCGTGTGTGTGTCTCTGAGAGAGAGTGTGTGGGTGTGTGGATTTGCGGGTTTCCCTCCTATTTCGAATTTTACAGGGTGATTTTTCCCATGTCTATGCAAATTTATAGATTGGTCAGGTTTGAACTGTCCGTGGCGCCTTTCCTAAATCAATGACCCAGATCCATTAAAGCGACATTTAAGAATCATGTAAAAATTCCTTTTCTTGATTGTAATTTTTGTATTTTTAAAAATTAAAAAGTCTTGCGATCATTAATCTGACCAAGTGATAAGAAAAATAATTTTTCAAATTGATAACATGAACTTCTATTGATATTGATGATTTTATTTTAATTTGGAAGTCTTTTATTATGTCTGTTATTCAGATTAAACATTTGTAGTAATGTTATTCTTCATTATGAGCTTTCCAATTTGAGTTATGAACTACTTATTATTAGTTATTATTTTGTCAACAGGATTCTATCTACTTGTTGTAATTGATAACCGAGGCCCGTTTGGTTGTTTTCATTTTCACATTTAGTTTACGTCATTTCTAAAATGTTGAAAAAGTAGTTATTAAATTTTTGTGAAAATAAAAATATATTCGCATTTTTTTTGTTTCAAAATGTTAAGAGTAGCATTGAAATACAAATGAAAAATATTAATTTTTATGCATAAAATTGAGATAGCAAAATAATAACGTATTAATGTGTGAAGAAATGAGAACTTTGCATAGAGTATAGATATGTGTACTAGTATGTTTTGCTAACCATTATTAAAGGAAATAAATTCTTCTTCCTCTCTCAAATTCACAATTCCCGAATCAAATTGATGGAGAAATTTGGCAAGAAAATGTAATGTCATATACCCATGTATATTTCAGTTGCGTATTTTTCAAAATACCACTTATAAATTTGTTTGAATTTATTACTTGTGTTGAGTTAAAGAAAAAAAAATTATATATACATACTAATTATTACCTTCTCTAGGTTTTAACTTAATAAATCTATTACTATTATTTTTTTATTTTAATTTTTGAATGTCTTTACTGTCTGTTATTCTTATCATGAGCTTTTCAATTTTATCATGATTTTTTTTTTTATTATTAGCTATTATTTTGACAAGTATGTATTACTAGATAACCAAAATTTTTAATGTATCAGTAAATGCTTCATTATTAGTCTTATTTTATTCAGATCGTGTTCAATTCATTGTCAACTGAAAACATGAATCATTAAAAGATAAAATTGAAACCATTGTAACATACCATATTGGATTTATAGGTTATATATTACATCTTTTATCGAAATTAAACTGCATGTTATCATATTCCCAACATTTGATAAAATCAATCACTCAAAAATATTCATCTAAAATGTACTGATGGGACAACATTCGACACAATTAACTTCTATATTTAACGACGAATTGAAATATTTTAAGTTAGAAAAGTTAAAATCAATCAGTCAATTGAAGAGGGATTGTCCACGTCGGAGGGGTCCTACTAGAGCCGAGAGGTGGCATTGAACGTACGTGTATGTCAAGGGGGTATAAACGGTATTCTAAGTCGAGCTCTTTAAATATGTTAACCATTTCCTCAACCAAAAGGGCTCTTCTTTTCCACTTCTCTGCAATATTCTGGTGGTTCATCCGGTGCCTCAACCATACGGACATTTTTAGTGTACGCAAATCTTCCAAATTCATTAGCACTATCATAGGTGAGGGGTACCAATGGTCATTTCTATTCTCAATGTAACTGCAATGACAGCCATAAAAAAATGTTATTGATTATAACCCAAGCAATACTGGGGGAGAGGGAAAAAAAAAAAAGGAAAGAAAAAAGAGCAAAAAAAAAAAAAGTAGTAGTTAGTGTAATAAAATATTAGATAGACTTTGGTTCTAGAAATTTTGTATGCAGCTGCTAAAAGCATAGAGTATGATGTGGTTAAAGACTGCAAAAGGCCTTAGAAGAGACAAATGCCCCTTAAAGTGAGCAAAGTTTCCAAATAGGATGAAGATTCATGTTCCAAGTCAACGACCTAGATTCAACATCTTATAAGGTCACTAAATTAAGGCATGTGATTTTACATTTTGAACAATATAATAAAAATAGGAACCAAGTCTAAATAAGGTGACCTCATGAGGTGTTGGAACCTAAGTGAACTTGGACAGTAGAGTGTTATAGCCAAGGTCCTGAGTATCACCTCAATTACAAGGAAGATGAGTGTTCTTATGCAAGCTAGTTCCTAGTTAAAATGGATTTACATCTTGTTGAGTGTTGCAAACAATATAATTTTAGTTGGCCGAGTAAGTCCATTAACTCAATCTCTGGCCAAAAATGAAAAGTAAAATGGAAAAATTGTAGCATTGATACAAGTATAGAGGATTATATTTACCTTGTTATCCTTTGTTTTATGATAGCAATCTTCTCTGCTGGTGTAGCAATATGAATTGCAAAATCAACTGAATCACCCATATCAGGACTACGATACAAGTTGCTTATGGGCTTTGTAGCAAGAGTTGAATTAGGGTAAATAATCTTCAAATGATCATATCTCAAAAATATGGTGGTCAAGATGTTCATTTCTTCCACAATCATCTGAAAATCTCCAAATGAAAAACATGAATTAGATAAGAAATAGATAAGAACAAGGATAATTATCTCAAAATCCCTGAGACTTTACCTAGCTAATTACAAAAACTTTCTCCGCAATTTAGAAAATGACAATAATACCCCATGTAAACAAATAATTTAATGGAACATATATAATATTACATTTAGACCATGGAACATATATATGTCATATTGCATTTAGACCCCCTGAAACCTTAAACATGCTATATTAATTAACAAAGGCTCCATTTTGTAATGTTTCGGTCAATATTTTAAATTTTCAATACATCTAAATGTAATGTTATACATCATTTTCCATAACTTGAACTACCGACAGAGGATCCTCTACTTTAAAATGGTGTTTCATTTTCTATTCCATATAACAAAAACATACCAAAGTATAAAAAATATTTTCTTATAAAAATACAAGGTTATGGATGTGTCATGAATCTGAATTGCATGGGAGATGAGTGTGTGATAGACTAGAGGATCAACGTTAGCTGTTATTTTATTTTCCAAACCACATAGGTATTTCTATAATTAAGCTAAACCTAGGAGTGTATTGGATTTGGAGATGATTATCCCTGAAAACAAATATAACATAAATAGAGAGGTTTCTTCCTCGTACCTGAACTCCATCAACTTCACATCGATCCCCCACATCAAAAGGATGAATAACAAATACAAATATGACAGCTTCAAATATTGTCTTGCAAGTGTTTCCAAATATAAACGCCACGACCACAATCTGAGAGCTAATATACAGCAGAAACTTGCTCGTTGCAATTCCTAGAATAACTAGGCAAATGATCACTATTATAACACCAACTATAACATTCACCATCTGATGAAGTTTATCAACTGCTGTTTTTGTGTCGTTTAGCGTTAAGGCGAGAGCTCTTCGTTCTATGAAGGCATTGACCTATTGAAATCAGGTATGCATGATTAAGCATGAGACGTAGCTTTTATGAAATAGAGAAGCTATTACAAGAACATTAAATGTCGTATTGATCGTATTTTATTCGTACCATCCAGTTTTTTAGGAAAGTTTTGCTGATTTTGCCACTTTCAGCTGATCCTTCTACGACATGCAAGGTTTTCAGAGCCTCTTCTTCTTGCATGAAACGCATGAGATCCTCGATGTAGATGAACCTGCGAGAATGGAAAATACAGTTTAGTCCTTGATGATCTTAAGGCCGCAGTAATTGCAAAAGTACAAGAAGTTAGATAAAAAAGACTTCGAGGGTGTTTGATGTTTGAGTTTCATTTTAACAAAGTTAAGAAGTTATAGTAAAAGTTGAGTGTTTGCAATGGTAAAGCAAAAATTATAAAAAGCTGATAGTGAGTGCTCGCAAAAATATGTATTTTCCTCAGTTTTATGTTTAAATAACTATCTTAACCAACGAACAATATTCCCACACTTTACATCTAACGTTCTATATGTAAAAGCTAACATAGAATCTGAAAGCAACTCATGAAATCTCAAATTTTAATGAATTTTAGTTTAAATTCTTCCCAAGAAAAGTAAAGTTACTATGGCAATAATATTTTATAACATTTAGAGATCATCTCGAGCTCGGCTCATTTAGCCAAAAAAATACTAGAAAGAACCAAACTATCCAGTCTAGACTTGTGTTTGCATGACTAAAGTTTGCTCAAGCTCGACTAGATTAACAATCAAACTAATTTCAAACAGTCTTTCAAGCCCGATAAAAATTCAAACAAACTTTTATGACAACATTCCCGACTCAAGTCACATTATATTGCTACTTACTTGGCACTAGGCTCTGCCACATTCCGAAAAATTTTCCTTGCTGCAAGGATAGCTTCTTTTTCGCTCCTAATTTGTGTTGTGGTCTCATCCCCTTGTGAACTATCCAATACCCTTTCATCCAAAGTAGTCAAAACCCCTTTCATCACAACTTTAATCAATCTTTGAATATTCCAAGCGGATACATTCTTATGATTCAACTTATGCAACTTATCAATTGGTATTTCAATCCCCTCGTCTTGATCACTTTTATTCACTTCTTTACCTACCTTTGACCCCAGATCTCCACTCTTGTTATCAAGCCTCCAAAACTGAGCCATTATCTTCTCCTCTTCCTCTTGTTGATTCTTGATCTCAATCAGTGGTGCCCCGGATAATGTCTCGATCACATACTGATTAAACAATGATTCTTGAATACGATCGAAGAATGTGCTAACGTGAAATGAAGATGCAAGAACTTTAACCATAAGCGTCTTCACTAACCAAAGCAATGTTCCTACTAACATACACACCATTAACTTGTTCACATACCATAGAAACTTGTTGCTCTTTTCGACTTTCTTGTGAAACATATATTTCCAAGCAAGCAAAACTAGTCCCAACCAAATGCAATTCTGAACTGCTTTTCTTACTCCGTAAACAAAATATAAGATTCTTTTTCTCATGAAAAAATTCCTCTCAATGACGAAAACAACTATCCTTATACCCCAACCAGAAACCAATCTTCCACAAATCAAAACAAGAACAAGAACTTCCCATTTCCATAAACTAAGTCCCCTTAGTTTTTTACTCTTCCATTTAGAAATTGCAAGTGTGCAAACCAAAGACGTTAAAATCAAAACAAGACTTATCCATTGTAACATAGTTATTGCATCGAACTTTTCATTTTTATACTCATCTGGAAGATCCTCTGCAAATAATGGATCTTCTTCTTCTTCCTCCCCCGTTTTTGCTAACATCCCAGAAGCCCGCCGGAGCATTCCGGACCGTATTTGACCCCATTTAGTCGTACCCGATACCGTATCCAGTACCTCAGGCGGGTCCATTAACCTTGATTTAGTCTTCATTCTAGCAAAACTACTAAATCTTGTCTGAATTGAGGTGCATCTCAATACTTGACTCTCCTTGCGCAAATCCACATTCGGAGACCTTTTTCTGTTATAAATTCTTTGGTTCTCATCATCATCTGAAGAGGAGTGACTCTTTTGGCAGCTCTTTTCTTGTTCATCAAGTTCTATATCAACCATATTACCACTACAATGTCGGGCCTCTGCAGAAAGCTTCAGCTCCTTAGAATTTGGAAAACTTTGATCACTCTGACTATGATCATCATAATTGTGATAATGGCGAAATTCATCCATTTCCATATCTACGTCCAGAGACAATTCTCCTCCGGCGGCTTTCTGTTTATTCAAGAACTGTCCGATTAGCTTCGACGGAGGATCTTCTTCGAAATCGAATCCGCCTTGATGCATGGCGGTATTTGTTTCATCTTTCCAGAATTCTAGGCTTGATTCTCGGCAAACATTGCGGTTGCCGTTGGAGGCGGCGGCGGGCGGATCGCCGCCATCGATTTTGACGATGACTTCGGATCTTTCTGACATGGGGTGGTCGGCGCGGTTGTGATCATATAAAATGGGCTGTTTTTCGTGGAAATCGTCTTCTTCTGGGACGTTGCCGATGGAAATTTGTCTTCCATGCTTGTATGAATTATGGGATTTGAAACTTTTCTTGATTGAAGAGGAAAAGTCCATTAGTAATTAGAAGGAAAAGGTGAAAGACGAAACGAAATCTTTTTCCGATGATGTTTGTGCTGGTACTTTGGAGTACGTAACATGAATTGAATAAGAGGGTTCTTTGGTTATGGGAAAACATCACAATATTAAAATTATAAGACTCTTTTTATTTATTTATTTATTTTATTATTGTTATTATTGAACTTGATTATAATTATAAGACTTACGTTAGTATTTAAGTATGTGATTAGATAATTAGGTATTAGGAAGAGAGAAAAGGTGGTGGCCGGTGGACGAGACTCAAGAGTTTCAAGGAGCGGCAATACGGCGGAAGTAGGGTTGTTTACGGGTAGGATTAATTGGAGAAAATATTCTTTTTTTCGTTAACTAATTGGAGAAAATATTCACGTTTGATGTTTACATTAGAAAGGAAGAAAAACTGGTGAAGACTATGGCCAAATTCATCCACTTTGCAAGGAGTGTGTTATTTTCACTTCATGCAAGAGTTTGAGCTAGTGAGCGAGCGATATATCTGTGTGTCAAAGAAATTATCAATATGATTATTGTCTTCCCCGGAATTCAAAGCTTTAGTCATGGCGTTAATTCTTTAAGTTGATACAAAGCCAAAATTCTTTTGTGAAGAAACTGATCGACATACAATCGTTAAATTGATATTATTTCCACAATCCGAGAAATTTGTTCATTCCAATTTCTTTCAGCAACATATAGCCTCGATAATCTGCTTGACAAACTTACATCTCCTATTTACTTCACGGTAACCCGTCACAAAGAGCAGAAGAACAAGTCCGCAATTATAATACAACTATCGGGCCATATTGACTAGCAGACATTTTGGCTATTAAGGTGAGGAGTCAAATTCGATTATCTCCTAGAAGATATTATCAAATAATAACCTTATCATCCCAGAAAAACATTTTCTTTTCTCCTACCTCTCCCTCCCTCGCTGTTTCCTTTTTTTTCGTGGGAGTTAGAACAGGACAAAGGCAGAACAAATTAAGGAAAAACCGGCTGAAGAAATCTGAAAGTAAATTAGCAAGGATGTAAATGTAGTACGACATTATGCTGTACAATCAAATAGAATAACAGATGAAGATAACCCAAAAATCGAAGGTGAGTATAATTCTAAGAAACAATGTAATCTTTTTGTTGTTTCTTTCAGTGATGTCCACGTCTCAGGGCAGAGAAAAATCCTCCAGATTTCTCCTTTCGTTTTTCTTCCCCATCATCTCCAACCTGTTGCACATGCCTTCCGTCAGGTGATTGAATATTTATGCATCCTCATCATATTAAAAAATATTTTAAAAAAATAATAATAAAAAAAAAAGAAGAAGAAGAAGGATATATTTTTTTTCATTTTGTCCCAGACACATTGAGCAACCGATGAATTCAGAAAATCTTTTAATTTTCAGGATAAGGAAAACGCATAAAATAGAATGTCAAAATTTTCAGGAATGAGTTGAATAGAGTCAATATTTTTTCCTCTTTTCATAAAATCTCAAGTGCTAGTGTGCACGCATCACTCAGATGAGGGCAAATCAGCGTTATAAATTGAGATCCATAAGCTGGATGCAGTATAATTAGCAACCAACAGTTGGGCGAAATGAATGAGAGGACTTAAGCTATTTAGCAAACATGAACATTACGATCATTCAACTGGAGGAATGAAGTAATACCTCCTTAGAAATTTTTTGTAATGTTTCCATTAAGTCAGAAAAGTCAGGTCTCAAAGTTGGATCTTGCTGCCAGCATCTCTCAAGCAGCTCAGCAAGCATTGGATGAGTGTGCTTTGGAATAGTTGGCCGGAGACCCTATAATTTTAGTGAATGTAAGAGCACAGTCAGCATATTATAACAGATAAAATAATAAATATTCCATGGGTGTGCCAGGAGAATCCCGACTGCTCCCAGTGATTAAGCATGTACGGAAAGGTAGTTGAAGATGAAATAACCACCTACACAACTAGTGCTTTACCTTCTGGACCACTCCAACTGCGGCTTGTAAAGGGGTCAAGTACTCGTAAGGAATCTGATAACACCACAATGAGAAAGTTTTAAATAACATGACTCAAAATAATGCTGACTTTAACGATTGAGATTACAGAAACAATACCTTTCCTGTCAGCAGTTCCCATAAAACCACCCCAAAGCTAAAGACGTCAGCCTTATGATCATAGGGTTTATGTTCAATAACCTTCAATAGAAACAAATATTTGTAAGCAAATTGAGTCAATGCTTGTTCCCAACTAGAATCATCAGAAAAATGTTGGTACAGACGCTGATGTGAAGAACTAATTAAACATTATTCATTCAAAGTATAGTAATCTGCAGAGGGCATCTAGTCAGTTCCTTCCTAAAATTGAAAGGCATAAAGACCCAAACATGTTTAATTACTTCTTGATCTTAATCTTAGAAAATCATTAAATGTAACACAATAAACATGAGAATCACCAAACATGATAGTGTCGAAATGCCACATATAATTATGAAGTCAAGGTTTAACTATACATATATGCTACAAGCTTCGAACATAATTAGCAATCATGGTTTCTCAGTGCTACTAAAGAAACAGGCAGCAAAGAATCAGAAAATTAATCTATATTTTGTGTTAACCATCAGGTGTGTCCACTAGAGAGTATCATAGCCAAATCAAAGATTCAAAAATTATTAAAAAAAAAATAAAAAGGGAATGTATGTCTCCTAGGGCATACCTCAGGGGCCATCCACCTATATGTCCCAGTTTCAGCTGTCATTACACCTGTTTGAGCTTTCACTCTGGCCACCCCAAAGTCAGCCACCTTAACGACCTGAAATTAAAGACCTTTGAGATCTTCCAAACTCCTCAAAGCTACAATAGTTGGTTTTAGAAGATGGAATGCCTAAATGGCTGGAAACTGAGACAGATAAGATGAGCTGACAGATGACAAACAAGACAGTCTTACTGCTCCTCTTAGAGAATAACTTAAACTTCTACTTAAACCAATATACTCATGATACCAAGTTTAACTTTCTACATGAATGAAACTACAATGTGGCAAATCAGAAACTATGCAAATAAAGCCAGACAACAACTTGGAAACATAAAAATAAGTCATGCAGTTGAAGCACTTGATGCTTACTTCATTTTCATCCATTAAAAGGTTTGCAGCCTTCAAATCCCTGTGAATTATATTGTTCTGATGCAAATAGTTCATGCCCTTTGATACATCAATCGCTACTTTGAGTAAAGCTGGAAGCTTAAAAGTACCCTTTTGCTTGTGTAAGTAGTCATAGACACTCCCTCCAGACATATATTCTGCAATTAACAGGAAAATTTGAAGCCTAAATTGCTGAAATGGCATAAGGAAAAAGACTTGAAGTTTTGATTTTTTTAAGCCTCATCTAAACTCTGCAATTTTCAAGCCATGGGTACTTTCATGAGACACACCTGTCACTATACACAAGTTAGGGGGTCTGGTACATGCTCCTATGAACTGCACAACATTCTTGTGTCGAACTTTTCTGCAAGTAGCATATACTAATCAACAAAAAAAGAAGAAAATCATGAGAACAATAAGATGATACAGAATCTTCCCATACTCATGAGCTAACTTCAACATAGGCACCAGCATCAAGTATAATAAGAGAAGTCAATACTAAAAATGGAGGAACTAAACCCAGGAGCCAATGGAATATTCATTTTGAACCACTTGGAAGATAGTCCGGAGAAATGATGGTTCATGCAGAGAATCCCTCTACAGGAGGTGATCAATACAACCATAAACATGCTCTGACGAACCTCATTATATATACTTCTTGGGCAAACTCTTTCTGTAGTTCAGTATTCAAGCGCTCTGTCTTGAGAATTTTGACTGCTACTTCCTGACAGTGGTACATGCCTTTATATCTGGGAAAACAAAGTTTATTGAGTAAATAGAACACCCAACGGCAAGCATTAGCTTCACAAGCAGCACCAGTTGTACTTACAAATCACCATAGGATCCTGATGCTATTTTGGACTCAAATTTCAAGAATTTAGGATCAATTTCCCAGACATCAGTACCGTCACTGGGTATCGTCAAATGATCAAATTCACATTTAATCTCTATTTGCTCTTGTTCATTGACAGGAGGCAAAGAATGTGGAGTTGGCCAAGAATTTTTCTGCATCAAACACAAATTATCATTCACAATCGTTCATTTGAGAAGACTATTATACGCATCTAGCATTGAGGAAATCTAATCAAAAGTCCAAGGCAGTCTCAACCACACAAGTATCCAGTAAAGTACCTCAATCTTCAGAACTTCTCTTTCTACAGCAGTCCGGAGTCGCTCTACCTCCTGAAAAGTTAAAACATCAAGGATCTAAAAAACTCTCGCATTAAGCAGTGAGAGCTCATCGCTATAAGAGGTTGCAAAGTCAGCCAGTTCATCATTTGAATGGAGGAAATCTAGTGCACTACAAGTAAGGTTCAGGGCCTTTAATCAAATGTTAAAAATGACACAGCACCTCCAACTAAATAGATGAATTACAAAAGAATACAAGATTTCATACGTAAACAAACAAGATAGGACTCCGGAAAAGGCAGGAACTTCATTCAAGAGGAAAGTAGACTAGAGCAAATGCATTTTGCAGACAACTTACATTTGCTGTTCATTAATTCTTTATCACAACATGTGATCTCAAAATGTTCATTACTTATATACAAAGTCAAAGATTGAAAATTATAAAATGAAGTTGAAGATACCTCAAATGGCCAGCCATCAACAACAAAGACATCTAGAGAATAGCCATCCACAGTGGAAAAGGCATGTGCTTCCTGGATGTTCAGTCCAACTTCAGCTAATAAAGAAGTCAACTGCAAGGTCCATCATTAAGAGTTCACTCAAGTGCTAAAATATGCCAGCTTAACATATTAATGGAACCGAACGTGCAATTACTGAACACATTAACAAGCAAATTCACTGCATAACTTTCCCCACATGTGTACAAGTATGTAAGGCCAAAATTGTCACACATTTCCAGAAGCCGAAAACTTACATTCATTGACATGTTAGACCCATGCCCCTTGTCAATCACGAGTTATATCCATGTTTAGTACCAAAATCAGATCCATGGAAAGCTCCAAATATCATTGCTTTCATCTAGGACAACAAGCCAATAAGTCCCATTCCAGAAGTTTACAAATAATACCATAAGGTAAAATTGTAGGTAATAAGTCTACATTGTTGAAGACCTCTTGTTTAGTAATCTCCCAACTAAGCTGAACTCATACTAGATATACTTCCACAGAAAAACAAAACCGATTCATCATCCATAGAATGGCTGTCCTAATTTTGATTTCAAAAACAAATGAGCTGATTAGTTTGGAAATGAAACAAGAATTAGAACTTGAAACTCCATAGCCAAGTGTTCTATATTTAACCAGAAGGAATACCATGTCAAAAGCAATGTATTGAATTCACATTTCCATCAGACACTTCATTGTTTATGCTCGCTAATCTTACAAAACAGTTTGAGTTGCAACCAATTTCAAGGTACTGAATTTACATTCATCTATATTGGTTTAGAAAGCTAGCAAACTAAAAAGATCATCATCAATCAATAAAGAGGAATCCAAGCATCAGATCATTCAAGGGAATAACCATTAATTGATCATCATATAATGGCACATTAGAATAAGCACATCAATCACCTGACTGAGGAGCTTTGGCTTGTCATCTGTTGAAAAGGTAATCTCATGCATGGGCCTGCATTTATTAGTAAGGGAAAAAGTAAGATCCAGAACACACTTCAGGATACTTCCATGAGACATTACATCCTGACAGATAAATCCATTGCCAGTTAAGAATGCAACACAAATGTCAAATGCATTATAAATTTGATGGCATGTACTGTTAAGTATCAAAAGAATGCAGTAGGAACCATTTTAGAATCAAAACACATCCTTCGTTGCCACAAACAATTGAAATGACTGGAAAAGAATGAACGTAATAATTATTCTTTATGGTGGCAAAATATTAAGCGACCAAACCCTTCAAGGTTTTACTTATTTTAGTTTCAATAGGAGCACCACAGACCAAGAATATGACATCTCAATAGAGTATACCTTGAAAACTTGGCACCACCATCTACAGCGCTGTCCCCATCTTGGACTTCCGATTTGCTTGCTTCAAGTGCAAGAGCTTCAAGATTGGGAGAAGAACCAAAGGCAGGTGGTG
The DNA here is from genome assembly GCA_014898755.1 of Handroanthus guayacan. Lineage (NCBI taxonomy): Eukaryota > Viridiplantae > Streptophyta > Magnoliopsida > Lamiales > Bignoniaceae > Handroanthus > Handroanthus guayacan. The sequence goes on from JACFYI010002437.1 coordinate 328,714, forward strand.
GGTGGATGCTGAATATAAGATGGCAGTAAATATTAAAATAATAAACCTAAAAGAAACTACAGATTACTGTACCCATAAACAGGCTCCAAGTGATTAGATTATGAATAGACATAATGACTTACGGAAATTTTGATTCAAATTTATTTTTGAAAAAGAGAAGGGCCAATACCTTCCCCTTTTGGGTGAACGTGAATGCACTGAATCCCCTGAATTCCCATCAAGGGCAGGCACGACCTGTAGAAGAAATTCTATTCAACATATGAATGGCATAGTTGGTCCACTTTTGAAGAACCCATTGAGAGGCATTGTATCATCGAGATAAGAACCCTCTATGAGAATGAAAACAAGTTGCCAGAAAAGAAAATAATAAAATCAAATATTTGAGAATATGTTTCAACTGATTCAAGTTAATTAACATCTTCGATCCATGCAAAAATGAGTATATGCATAACCAGAAGTTTTTCACTTTTTCACCAAGAATGAAAATTGAACGTGAGGTAAATATTTATGGGAATTGCTGGCCACCTCCAGTAAACTTTTAGCTGAAAGGAGAGTGAGCAGTGTTATTTTGAGCTAGAGAAGTCTCTACTGTTATCCCCAGAAACAATGTGGCCAAATACATTACTAAATGATCGCTACATGCCCGAGCACAAGCTCAATGGGCAAATTTTCGTGGACAACAGCTAACCGGTTTGTTCAATCATGCCATCTTTCTCTTTCCAAGCTTCAAACTATGCATTCACACACATGAAAATGACCCAGTCTCGGCTTCCATGAATTCTCTTAAATCCTTCTGAAATAACTGATAAAGTGTGGATCCCTGAGAACCAACCAGCCTTATCTCGGAAAATCCTTAGGTCTCCTATTTCAAAATCAATTAGCACATTTACCTTTTCCTTCCTTGTTTAAAGATATCGCCAGTAGTAGCTCCCAATCAATTCGAGATCATAACTATTGCGTTTTGAAAAATCATTTCTCAGAACGCACAAGAACCATGGTTTACATAAATAATCTTCCATCCAACTCAATGGTAAGGTCGTAATAGGCTGATTAAGTATCAGCACATGCCACATTAATAATCCATAAGTAAGCACAGTATATCTCATATGAGGATTGCAGCCGGTAATATTTCACCTGCACGAGCCGGACTTCAAAAGCTGGTCTATTAGCAGGATCACGAGCCAGATGCAATAATCGCTTGTGCGTGAGAACATCTTCTGCCCTTTCAACATTCACATCCACCGCATACCTTCAATGCAGAAGGATGAAAAACCATCAATCATAAAGTATTTGGAAACCAATCAGGAACAAACGCCTTATGTGTAGAGAAACTTGGAAAAATCCTGCATGCAGCACAACATAAAACTCTGATCCAATTGGAACACATATATACAATATAATAACACGCTAACACTATCAACGACGAACAAATGAGAAGAAACATTTCAGCAAAAATGGAAAATTAATCATTAGACATCCAAATCCGTGAATCCAGAAAAGAAGTTCGGAAATCCAGAGCAAAAAGGAAAAGGAAAAGCCGGAAAAGCCAGAAAAGACAAACTCAACAGATACAAAACACAACACATATTCGGAGCGCTAAAATATGTCGGTTAAGCTCTTTTAGTTGGGTAAAGTAACCTGGCCGGGAGGCGATTGAAATGTGCCCAAAGCTGATCATCAAAATCCGGCTCCTGAGCCTCAGGATAGTCAGTTTCCTTGAGCCGCCGCAACACCTCATTATAAACCTCCACCTTCTTCCGCTGCAACCGGCTCTTCGCCGCCGAAGGCTCCGCCACCCTACTTCCACAACTCTCGTTATCTTCCATCACCATTTGAGGTTCTGAATTCACGACCAAATTTCCACAATTACGACCACCAGTGGCTTGATTTCCTGTCAAATCGATCCAACGCCTTTTGCGGTTCACATAAAGTGAATTTTCATCACGAATACGGCTTTGTGCATAGATGCAAATTTAAGGTTACTTGAACCGAAATTTTTGCAAGCATATAATTAAAATAACAACTCGCGGAGTAGGATAACTGGAAAACTGAATATTTAAACGGGGTTCATTAGTACAGGTTTGAGCAGGTTTGGGCCATGAATTTGATTAATTCTTTTCATCCATATCCTCTTCACCTATCGCTCTCCCTCTCCTTGCAAAAAGCTTTTCTCTCTCTTACTGATTCTGAAAAAGTGAATATATAGTTGAGTTAGCAGTGGGGTTTAATCGTGCAATTGTATATGTCTAGGTTAAAAGGGTGAATCCCAACGCCCCCCGCCCAAAATCACCTTTTTGGCAAAGTTTTTATTGCATAATCCATCACAATTTATTTTCAACTACGTATTATTTTGGCGCTTTTTTATTATTAAAAAAAAATAACTTTTTCAATTTTTAAATAAAAATTTATGATTGAGAAATTTGTTATTTGATAGACCAGTGTGCCGATGAGTCCTTATTCAACTAGTAAGATGAAAGGCTCATAACTTCTAGACTATAGTTTGATTCTAATTGACAACTTGTGGGCTTTTTATTTAACACATAGTATTTTAAAGGATTTATCTACCGTACAGTAATTTAGAAAATTTGTTTTGGATCGAATGTGTATTTGAATTTTTGAATGTATTGATATATTAATATCAATATATTAATTGAACCTAATTTCTTTTCTTAAAAAGAAATGATAATTTAAGCTAAAATTTAAAAACACTTCAACTTTTCCATCAAAAGCATTTCCGGTTTAAAACTCTGCATCAAGTTTCTCATCAGAAGGAAAAAAAAAAAAAAAAAAAAAAAAAAAAAAAAAAGAAGCTAAAAACACTATATTGCTAACGCTAATTGAGCTAACCTAAAAAGGTAAAAAAGGAAATAAAAGTGTGAATATCATTTTTTATACAGGGCAATAACCTAAAACCTTAAAAAACATAAAAGATCTCACGTATTTGCAAACACTTGAGCTCATTATCATTCTTTATCGTAGAATTATAATTTCAAACACTAACTATTATCTCCTTATCATATTTTATTCATAGAATTATAATTATGAATAAATGCTCTTAATTTTTACTGATAATTTATAAAAAAAAATTATAAATAAAAATCACGTTGGAAAACAACGGTAAACACCTTCATTCTCCTATCATCATAAAATCACTTTATGTAAAAATCAATTGCATGTAAATCAAATAAATTCGTACTCAATATGATCACTAAGGATGACAAAGTGGACCCATATACTAGTGTGAGTGCGTATTCGAGAAAATTTATCCGGATGAATATTTATATTTTAATAATAGAATGATTAAGTGATTGCCGAATGGGAATAATTGAGGTGATGGTGGTGGTAGTAGTATTAGTGGCTACGTCCGCCTACTTAATTCAATTATAAAAATAATGTTGTCGAGGGTGGTGAACCGGGTAAAATCGGGGTTAAAGGCAACGAATGACTCGGTTTTAACGCCCGTTGTTTATATTTTCGCCGTTTGTTCCGCTCCCATAGCTGTGGCTGGCACGTCGCCAACACTTGGTACCCACGTGGATATACTCCCCCGTGGCGCCTTCTTAATTATATTTTTGTTGTCATGTACGTGGAAATGACTGTACCAAGTTAATTTTCTGCTTTTTATTTTTAGTTACGGCAGGCTCGATTTTCGTGATTCTTGTTTGATTTTAGTTTTGAGTTTGATCGTGGTAATTTGGACCATGGATCGTATTCAGATCAGTCCATTTATTAAATTTGAATAAGTATGCTTTAGAGCTTGGAAGGGGCTTTATTTTGAGAAGATAAAAAAATAACAAGTTTACCTCGTCGAGTTTGGCTCAGTAAAAATATGAAATTGATCTAGTCAGTAAGGCATTGAATATACGGCCAAATTGACAGTAATATAGGTGAGAATAGATAAAGTAATCAGTAATAACTAGTTAAGATTTCATACAGCGTAATATTTACAACGTTTACTGTATTTATTCTTACAACCGTGTATAAAGTTGTCTTTTTAAATAATATCACGTGGTTGTGAAGAAAGGTTTCTATCACAACTCTTGTTTGATGATGGGTGGTCAATTCAGTTCAAGTCACACTCAACCCCTTTATATATGAAATAAATGAATTCAAAATATTATTCAATAATTCCCCTTAATTTTTAGGATTATTATTATAAACTTGCATTTGATCTTATTGGCATGTTTGATATTATTTTTCATGTAAAACTATCATATTTTTTCTAGAAAAATCTGTTTGTTCAATAATATTTGATTACATTTCTGGATTATTTCTTGTGATGGAACATTTGAGGTGGAGAGTGAACAGTTGAGATAAGAAGTTGACAATTCCAGCTTTGTTGGGTTGGAAGGAAAAGATGAAAGCAACTTCAATTTGTAAGATCTTTTTATTAGCTAGCTCTGCACTCTTGATCACTGATATTTTGAAATTGTTTTTATTTTACACAAAAATGTAGAATTAGAACTAACACAAAATTATATCATTTTCTATTTTTCACTTATTTCCATGATGATTTTTATTGTTGTTGTTATCGGTCATCGTCGTTATTATTATCGTTGGATTTTATACATTTTATGGGTTCCTGACATTTATTTTACTCATTTTATCTGAATATATCTCAAGAAAAATTTGTATTCTTAGACCACAAGGAAAATAAATAAATAAATAAATAACTATATTTCTCATACTTGAGAAAAGATAACTACCAGATCAAGATCCATGAGGACAACTGAAAAACAAACATTGATCTTTTTTTTTCTGAAAAAAAAAAAGAAAAGAAAAAAGGAAAAAAATTATATTTTAACTATCATCCAAATATTCGTTGATTACCATTTACTAAGATTTTATTTAATATCTTTTTGTTGCCTCTGATTAGTCTACATTGCTAATCTAGTCATAGAGATCGTGAAGCACGACACCTCGCGTCTAATTAGTTAACATGATAAATGATTCCATGCACTAAACATGAAAAGCATGCTTCTATGTGACTCTTAATTAGTATTAGGTATGTAATTAACAAAGTAAAACTCTAAAGAGTTGGTGTTGAAATTCTTCATAAAAACGATAGCAATATTTTTATGAATATTAAATAATAAATTTACATAAAATATTATTTTGCTCCACTTGAGTCATTTCCTGAAAGACAGACTAAGTAGAATTTGAACCCAATAAACTATTTTGGTCAATCACCTCTAACGTGAGACTGCGCGTCTACTATAAATCTTATATTTTAATTCGTATTTCATCTTGAATTTCATTGCATGGATATTCATCAATTGATGTCCACAATCCTATATTTTATAAGGAAAGTTTTAATACAGTCAACATGTATTTAATATAAAAAATAGGAGCTAAAATACTGTTTTGAAATAAAGAGTTCTAAATGGAGATGGCCCAAAAAATTATTTTGAATGTATACAAGTTAAGGAATAATTACCTTATGCCTTCTTTAGTTGTTCACGAATTTAAACAAAAAATACTTTCTAAAATAAGGCTTAATTACCGAAACACTAATTGGGTGCTAGGAATTATTATAGCATCTAGCGATATTAGTTCAACTAACCAAAAATTTAGTGCAACTCATTAATAAATCTTTTATCAAGGGTGATATTTGTAATATTAAACAAATCTCGACGGGCTTTTCCATCAATTGAATAGATGATAAGGGATTATTAGGGGTGGCAATTTCCAACTCGACCCACCAAACCGACACGAACCCAACACGAAATTAGTAGATTTGTACTCAACCTGAAATTTAAATTGGGTTGACCCAACAACCCAACCAACCCAAACCCAATCCATTTAACATATATATATTAATATTTATATTATATATATTGTAATATTTATATAACAAATATATTAGCAAAAAGAAAAGTAGAAAAGTGAAAACCCTTATTTTCTATCCAAATTGGCAAATCAGATTTGGCTTCACACATTCACGTCGTTTCTCCTGTAGCTCATCTTCTTCATCTCCTTCCTTACCATTACCAATCAACCACCCCCGGACAGATCCGCCACCACCGACAACACCACCATCTCGAATACTTTTGATAAATGATAAATTTATTTTATTTTTTGATAAATGATAGTGTCATAGTGATGATTTGTTTGAGTAATGGAAAAAAAATCCACAAAATTTTTATTTTTTGATAAATATCAAGTATTTTAAATAGGTTGAGTTGTGGGTTTTTGGGTTGCTAGGTCAACCCAATTAATAAACAGGTCGACCCAAGTCGACCTGATTTAATTTAGGTTGGGTTTGGGTTTGGTCTAATCATGTTGAAACTTAAATGGGTTGGGTTCGAGTTGAGAGTAAATGGGTTGGGTCGAAATCAGATCGAACCCGAACCCACCCAACCCACCTGAATTGCCATCCGAATTATTATAATTTCTCAAATCATGAGTCGTACATGTAATTAGGCTAAACTTCACATGCTGTTAGAGTAATTATACCTAACTTTAATGCTTAAAGTCTAATCCAACAAAAGAATAAAAAAAAAGGTAAATAAATAAACCAGCAATTACACTCCACGTGTACGTACCAATATGACAGCTCAGACAGTTGACCTGATCTAGTCTAGCAAAGACTAGAAACAGTGATTGGCATAAAAAAGGTACGAAACCCCTCGTTAACTCCGTGTTATAATAATTTGCATTATCTTAATTAATCCCCATCTTGTCATCTGAAAAATCGAATTTTAATAAAGTTTGGATGTTACAAATCATAGTAATCTTGCCGTTAATCATGATAATATAAATAATTACTTGCCACAACGATTGTCTCAATAAACTAAATAAAAAATCTAGATCATCAATATATTACTCAAAATTAAAATATCTTCGTAGCAAAATTCTCGAATATTCAATAAAATTCACATGTGTTTAAAATTGAAGGTCAGTATCCCACTTGCCATTGTCGCATTTAAATATTTAGTTTCTGTTTAAATCGTTAAATATATGTATATACTTAATTGTTTTTGAAATTATCAAAACGAAAAAGGAAAAAGGAAAAAGAAAAAAGAATGGGCCCTTTGACTTCTATTACCAGAAGACCATGGCAAAATCAAAATCAAAGTCTCCTACGTTGGAAATCAGAGTTCATCCAAATAGGACATGAGGATTAGCATGCCACGTGGGTGATGAGCAAATGCTGACGTGGACAACACTGCCCTTTTGGGTTCACCAAGGGCCATTCAACCAAGGCTTACAAAAAGTCTTACTTTTTTAATCATGTTGTTAGTAGTGTTGATTAAAATAATTGTACGTAATTAAAATAAAATTTTTTAATAGGCACATTTCTTGAGGTTATAATCATGTCGTAATTGGAATAGCTGCTCGAATATGCTATTCCCAAAGCCTAAACTTCCTCCATAATACTCATAATGCTTTTAATTATGTAATAAATTATGTGATTAATTGCAAACCTTGGTGCTTGCCGATGTTGTTTATAATTTAGTAGTCCTAAGTAACATGCGACATGTACAAAATCTTATGATGAGATAAATGAGTTGATTACTAGTTTTTATTAATTATTATAGGTAGTTTTATTTTAAAATTTAATACTAGTTTAAGTAGCAAACATAATTAAATGTGAGCATATTTGTTCAACAAGAACGAGATAATATAATTTGAACTTTAAGAAAAGTGCTTCAAACATATTTACCTTTTTCAAATTGAATACCAAAAAAGGTATTCAGATTTGGCCTTTAATTTTTCAATAATTACTTAACTTTTACGCGACGTAAACACATGACACATAAAATAATAAAATATTTACTGATGAATGAGATTTCGGTCATGAATCAGACTTAAAATCCATTGACCTTTTTCTGATATGCCTAAAAAATTATAATTCATGAATTCACATTGAAAGAATTTCTGTAACTTCAAAATCAAAGATTCAAAAAATCAATTGTTAGCAATCCACAATGTACATTCTAATAAACATAATTTAGAAATTTGTAAGTTTTAATAATTATTAGACTTTTATGTGACACAACACATGAAACATCACATAATAATCTATGTATTGATGAATCATCACGCTTGATGACCATTAATCTCATTTGGCATGCACACAAATTTTTAACTAATAAATTCTTATTAAAAAAAAACTTTTTTAATTATAATTTATATCTTCAAAATCAAAGACTCACAGAATCAGTTGTTGAGATCCTCAATCCACATCCTAACAAACAAAATTCAAAAATTTCTTCATTGTTGTGCTACCCATTTAATAACTCTAGGAACATGGTGGGGTCCTATTTTAAGCTTTCGGACAATACTAGTGAAAGTGGATCAAAGCAAACGCTTACATTTTAGCATTTTACACATTGTGAAGGGGACAAATGTCATTGTCACTAGTACTCTTGGACATATGATGATTCATCACAAACCTAATCCGTTTGAGTCCATTATTGTGGATAAAGAAATCATACCTAATCAGCTCCAACATGTGGGGAGCAATGCCTATGCCTATTTCCCGATCTACAGTGTTTTATTTCTTACTTTTTTCTTTTTTATTGTGGAGGAAAATGAAACGGGTTAAAAATTAAAGAAATGCAAATGGACTTGATATATACACACGGAAAAAAAAAAAAGGGAAAGAAAAGATTTAAAAGTAAATGTGTAAAATTATTGGGCATTTTGACGTACATATACATTGGACCAAAATATTGAAAAATGATTTTCTATTTTTTGGCATTTTGATCGTAGTTATGGATAATGGTGGTCCAAAAGACAGGTGTGGGCTAAGAAATTGAAGCATGGACATGAGGCCCAGATAGGGGTGTCAAACCCTAACCCAACCCGACTAACCCAACACGACCCACCCGAAAAAACTCGGGTTTGGGTTTAGAGTTTTCGGGTTCGGGTTGAATCGGGTTGACCCGATTATCAACCCGGAAAAATAAAATCAGGTCGGGTCAACCCGATAACCCGAAAAATAAAATCAGGTCAACCGTGACCCGACCCAACCCGAACAATTTAATTTGTTAAAATAATTTTTTTCCATATTATTGTAATATTTATGTATTTGTATTTATGTTTTAATTCTTAGACCATAGTTTGTTGAGTTTATTTGTGTATAATTTGGATTGTAAGTTATTTGTTTAAAATGCTTGCTTGTAATTTTCTTGAAATTTTTTAAAATTTTTTTGTATAATTCGGGTCGGGTTGGGTCGGGTTGGGTCAGAAAATGAATATAATAATTCAGGTTGAATTGGGTTTTTTCGGGTTGAGTTGGGTTATTCGGGTTGTTGGGTGACCTGATTGAAATTCAGGTCAACCCGAACCCAACCCGAACCCAATTGGGTTGGGTTAGGGTTGAGTATTTCGGGTTGGGTTGGGTTCGGGTTGGCATTTTTTTTGTTATACCCATGAGCCAATCCGACCCGAACCCACACAACCCACCCGAATTGACACCCCTAGGCCCAGACACTAGAATGCGAGAAGCACAAAGAGATACACAACTTGAGAAGCACGAAGAGATACACAACTGAAGTGCTAAATAAGATACCATGAAATGAAGGGCAAGTGATACTTCACTCTCAAATTTACACGTTTCGATTTGACATATCGATTTTTAAATATAGTTTTAACATAATATCACCTCTTCAATTTCAAGTCTTAGATACTTTGTCCACAAAGTAAATTTTCTGAAAAAATTCACGTGTGACACAGCTTTTGTGTCTTACCCAAGGACATTTCATTAATTCTCCATCGTTTTGCCCAAGGAAAAAAAAAATACATATACACACACATATATATATACACATATATACATGTATCCTTCGAATGGAAACATTAAAAATAACTAAATTTCCTTCAACAAACCACATGTTAATTCTTTGATTCCGCGTTTCACCTAGAAAACCACTTGGGACTTGAATGCAAATTCTAGCTATAAATTTCGTAAGAAAGTCGAAAATGAATTAATAAGAACTTGCACAGATCGAAATCCACAAATCCAGAAACATTGAACACCATAGGATTCAAAATATACATACAAACCAAGTCACTCAAAGATGAGCACAGCCAAATCCAAGTCACAAAAAACAGGATCCCACATATAGTCATGCACACAAATTAACACATTATCTACAAGACATAACGAACATAGAGTACATGAAATCATTATTTGCTATTACAGAAGCTTGCACCAATCATTCGAACAGATCTTCCATGTCCAAAACATCTTCCATCTCGTCCTCACTCATGTTTTCTCCGCCCAGAAGCCACTCCTCAAATTCATCAAATTCCTCATAATCTTGTAAATAACCACTATCCAAATCATCCCACTGGTCTGCCCCTAGTTCCTCGCCCCGAGTAACAAGATGCAGATACGGCCTACTTCTTGCTAAAGCATCGACGATATCTCTGTTCAGAGATCCTGTCACTCCCAACCACCTTAATCTTGGGAAATAAGGCTTCTTTAACCACCGAAATGCAAGTTGAGTAATGCCACCACAGTTGTAAAGATCCAACAACTTTAAGGTACTTCCACGCCATACGTTCTCATCGACCTGCATAGAGGCTAATGCCATGACAGAAGTATCACCAATGTGAGGACATTGTCTCATACGAAGCTCTGATATCGGGATGCGACTTTTTGCCAGCAAAAGCACGCCTGCATCAGAGAGGTTAGGAAGATTTGACAGGTCTAATTCCCTTAATTCTAGGTTAGAATTGCCGTCAAATAGGGAAGAAATGCATCTGTCTGTAAGTCTCTTACATCCTCTTACAGACAAGGAAACAAGACTTGTCATCAAGCCCTTCTTTAAGTAGGACAATCCTACATCACTTATATCACAACCATCCAAAAGTAGAGTCTTCAACTTGGGAAGTGTATTTATAGGTCGAAGAGCTTCATCTCCAAGGTTTCTACAATCCCTCAAGTCAAGCACAGAAAGATCTTTATTGGATGCCAAGCGTGAAACAGCCAAGTTTGTTAAGAGATTACACCACCTTAGACTAACATGTGTCAATGAAAGGGATGTTGCAGTAATGTCATGAAAAACCAGGTCAGTTAGATGAGTCCCATGATACACCCTGAGCTTGTATAACTTGGAGCAAGAATGTAAAATTGTCTTATAACCTGTATCAGTCACCTGACAAAAGCCACCAAGGCAAATGCTTTCCATAGCTGAACATTTATCAGCCATCAGAAGGATTCCAAGATCGTTGACTCGCTTGAAGTATGTGGGAGCAATTTCTTGACTTCTTATCAAACAGAGGTGTTTCAGTTTACCATGTGCATTAATTTGTTGGAGGCCGTTGTTGGTGAGATCAAATGCCGTTCTAGGTTCCATTATAGGTGAATCTCGAAGATCGAGGTGGGTCAAGGAGGTAAGATTTCTAGATATTGTGCTTACCATGGTGTCGGTAATATAGTCCACAGAAAGACATAATTTTTCTATATTGGGCAATATGGATGGCCGGGGATTGTTTAGTGATTGATGGGGTCCCACAGCAGGGCTGAGCAGTTCAGTCACCATTACCGAAGAAATATACCCGATCTCAAGAGATTTGAGTTTTGAGGAGGCCAGAGCCCAGACACGAGCGAAATTATGACGCAGAAATATGGAGGCATCAAACATCAGGATCAGTGTCTACAAAACAATATACCATATGTCAGCAAACCTGCATTACTGACAAAAGGGTTACATATAAAAATGTCAATGCAAGTAGAGTTCTTGCGAAGAGCGGTGAATGAGAAAATTCAGAAAAGAATCATTGAGGCGCGCGCAACCCACACTGACAAATAGATTACGTATAAAACTAAACATTAATGCAAGTACATGAAAACTAGTTACGAACAACTAGGTAGGTACGTAATAGATAATTACATGCTGTTGTGACACCAGGATTACTAATATATGAGTCTGTAATAAATCAAGCTACAAGGTTGAGGGATAATTTACAACACAAGAGGGTATCCAGTCAACTTTTTATCAGCATATCGGCACAGGGACTATTACTATTTCTGGAGTTCAAAAAATCTCAATGCAGATTTCATAAAAGAAATCCACGTCACCTGGAAACTTGGCTTATGCAGCATAACATGTAATGTCGTAATTAGTTCGCCAGTCAACAAAGCATCTCCTATACTCATTAGATAATATCAAGAGATATTATTTCTAGCCAAAAGTATCATATCGTCATGGTGTCAATATATATCAGGAGATGGCAGCTCCAACTTCCTTATACAGGAACAGAAACCATTAAAATGCAGGCCCGTAATATGTATTAAAGAAACACAAATAATCCAATAAAAATATTGGGGAATATTTCTTGTGCAAATTTGCAAAATGATGTGAGACAATCTAAAAAGCAAAAACAAAAAATTGTATATTTTAGAAAATTCAAAAGGAAAGAGAGAACAATCAATTTGATATTTGGATATGTACTTTAGAGAAAGGCTAGCATATGTAAGGGGAAGCACTGGGGTTAATGCATCACCAAATGCGACGTGTGCTTCTGTAATATTTCCAACAAACTACGAGGCTGCACTCTTATGCTAGACACATGGACTAGAATCCATGTTGCAACAGCCATGCAGCAGCACAGTTATTCAAGAAACTTGATCACATACAGAATAAGGAACTAAAAACTGATGTATGGGCATACAATATACCAAATTGTGTCTCATATCCCATGAAAACAATCTACACTCATACATGCACGCGCATGCACGCACGCACACTGATTGTGACTGTGTGACTTCTAATTCAATTTCTTCTGACTGAAATTTTTTTTTGCAAAACTAATTGCAACAATTATCCTAGTCAATCACGTGATAATCGCTTACTTCCAATTGAGTGCAACCACTGAGCAATTCCTCTAGATGCAATACATCAACAGACCTTCCCCTTTTCTCTGCCAGCGAACTCAAGTACAGAAACCTGACAGGATAAGAATTCAAATTTTCAGACACAATACTGTTTACACAAATACATATATATATATATATATAAAACAAAGAAAAACTTTCAAATTCGATAATCTGCATAAAAGCTACAATCAAATAACAATAACGATGAAAAATCTCGCAGAAATGCATACCAACAAATATCAAAGCAGCACAACTATCACAAATCAAGGTATAAATCTATATAAAAAGTGAATCTTGCCAGAAAATGGTGGATAAAAGACACACCTGAGGTCTTTGCAACTGCGGCCAAGCTGAGACAGAAGCTTGCCGCTAATATCGGCGCAATTGCGGAGGTAGAGTTCTTGCAAAGAGGGGCGAATGAGAAAATCCAGAAAAGAATCATCGAGGCGCGTGCAATCCACCTTCACGCTCCTCAAGCAGCTATTGTTCGGAGGCAGCAACGGCCTCAATAAATCCATCGACGGCGAAACATCCTCAAAATTCCAAACAAACGAAAAATTGGCAAAAATTCTGTAATAATAGAAATGCTAATCGATTGTAACTGCTTACTCCATTTGATAACTTACTGGGAGATGGAAGTTGGAAAGAAATCCCAGGATGTGAGCGGCACAGGAGCGGAAGGCCTTACACGTCGAGGCAAGTGATAGGACAGATGGAACGTCGAGCTTAGTCATGATCGTGGCGACTAGGGCTGCAGGTAGGTGGTCTAGACTCGGGTTTCCGGGGTCCGGATCTCGGCTCAAGCCGGCCGGCGTCGCCATTCCCCCTCCTTCTCTTCTTTTCTTTTCTTTTCTTTTTCTTTCTTTTTTTTTTTAATTATCTTTTTTAAGTGCTTGCTTTTTGTCAATAGAGACTGGAGAACTGAGGAAGAAGATGGTCGAGGCTGATTGCAGCACGAAACTCAAGGTTGGTGTCTCGTTCTGTTGAATTCTATGCTTTGGAAATTTTTTGTACTGAAGTCGCTGTGTCGAATTTGCGATTTATGCGATTATAGCAATACAGTCCTCTAATAAAATCAAAGAAGTGGGAATCGCAATATGATCCTCTCAATCCTCATAATCTTGCAAATAAACATTATCCAAATTACCAAATCAGATCGTCCTAATTTAATTTGAATTTTCCCTTGTTTCTACCTACAACAATAGAGGATATGTCGGAATATTTTTTAAATTTAGTCAATAAAATTGTGTCGAGAACTTAAGTTTGGTATCACAACTCTTGACCAATGTCAAAAGAACATCAAGGTGCAAGATGTGAATTAGAGACAAAATTTATATAGCTCTCGATATGGGTTTCAATTGATTATGTCAGCTCTCAAAAGAAACATAACTATTCGATTAATTGTGCATACTTTCATAAAAAGTGTAACTTGTTTGAGCGGAAAAAAATATCAATAGCTTCTATAAAAGAGACTTGCATTTCATAAACAAAATCGAAATAATAACATAGCACGCTAAATGAAATATATTTTATTTATCGCAATCTCAGTTTCAGACCAAGTGAGTGCATAGTAAATTTTAGGTACAAAGATGCATTAATAACACCCTTTGACATTATCTATGGTGCAAAGTTTTCTGCTGCCAGTTTTAGATCAACGACGTAGTATCAACTGGCACTGCCTCGATCGATCCTCATTCCCCACAATTTCAACAAGCAACAAACATCTCCACCCAATCTCTTTCTTCCTGACAATATTATTAATACAATAATATGTAATCAAAACCATTTAATTACCAATCAATAGAACCTCTATCAACAGCATAATCGACAAAGCTATACAATGGTAAAATATTATCCCCATATTTCTCCAACCCATCCAATTCTTTCTTAGCCTGAGACCTCAAACCCTCCACCACCTCCATCGCTCTTTCAACTCCATATACCGATACATAACTTTTCCCCTGCTTCTTCCGTTCCCCATCTGTTTTCGCCTCCAAAACATCATCCACAATCTGATACAAAACACCCACAAACTTACCATACTTCCTCAACCGTTGGATTTCATCATCTGAAGCTCCAGCGAGTAAACCGCCGCACGCGGCAGAGCACTGCCCCATTTCCCCGAATTTCTTTTCTCGAACAAAATTGGCGGTGTTGGGTTCGAATTCAAGGTCGAGAAAGCGACCAGCGGCCATTCCGGTTGAACCGAAGGTTCGTGCGATCTCTGTAATGACTCGGACTAGGCGATCATGGGGGATTATATCGGTTGGAGTTTGTGCAACTATGTGGCGAAAGCCAAGAGTGAATAATGAATCTCCGGTTAATATAGCCATATTGACGCCGAATTTGGAGTGGTTTGAGGGTTGGTCTCTGCGAGATGGGGCATTATCCATGCAGGGTAAGTCATTATGGACCAATGAAGCAGCATGAACCTGTAAAAAGCAATGTGCAAGACAATTAGTGATATGGGCGGATCCAACTATATAATGTGGGGTGTTTTTGCAATTAGAGGCCCAATATGCCTGCTGTTTATATTACAATAGTGGGCCTGGATGGCTGAAAAGGTCCAAGAAAGGGGAACTCATATTATATTATGTATATATGATGCAGAATTAAATAATTCATTATAAAATTACTCGATCGTGACATGTATCAATACTAGGGAACAAAAATGAATATCATGTATTTTCACTAAAATCGATCAAACAATACTAATGAGTTGTTAATATTAGCATGTCCCTATTTTTTAGAGTCAATTCAACTCTAATCCATTCACTTGATTCAATTTAGGTTAATTTTATAAGGTCGCTCTTGTTTTCACATCAATTATGGTGTAATGAGACTAACAAGATCAATTACAACTTTTCTATTGCACTTTTCATTTCTGCATATGTTTTGCTGTCTATTCAGTGTATAAATGCATAACAGGTTTATTATATTTATAACCAATTTTCTTTTCTTTTTTTTTAAATAAAAGAATGCTTTATATGCATACATGCATAATGAACCAGAAGATACCAACGAGGACTTTCTAATGAGACAATCTAACATAGTTGAAGACTTGAAGTTACATCAGTTCTTCTTTTACAATTTCATATATTGTTATTTGAGTATTTATTTACGAAGATCAATTCGACTATATTAATCCAAAAATCCAATTGAAACTATTTCACAAGTTACGATGCCAAAAGATATTTACCAAAATTGTCAAGTAAAAGACAGCACTATAATATATATATATATATATATATGCTTGTTAAATAATAATAAATAAATAAAAAACAAATGGGCAAAACTCGAAGCACACAAACCATTTCAAGAGCACAGGCAGTCGGCATGGCAGCGACACGATTGCCGCCAAACAGCTCAAAGGCGGAGACGCACATTACCGTCGGCGCTCTCTTGGCGCCGTCAGACAAAAGCGAATAACGCATGGATTCATGGATCTGCTTCGGGTGCTGCAGAGGTACTGCATCGTTAAGTTTTTGATCAATTTCTTTGATCAGAGCTGTCCAATAAGTCTTGATATCAAATTGAGTTGAAATAGGATAGGAAGAACAACGAATTGTATGGCGGCGATTGATTGGGGAAGAAGTCTTCGGAATGTAAGTATTGGAAGAGTATGTTGTTAGAGTGGAGAAAGCCATAACTGAAGCTTGTTCTCTTTTGCTTTCTCCTCTTTCACTGCATTTTCCTTTGGTGTTGCCCACATATATACGACAAAAGAATTAGAGCAGGGCCTCTAAATTCAAATCGTAATTAAAGGATTTTTAAGTATTGTACCACATTATCAATATTAATTTAGTTGGATTTTGCTGACCAGTATCATTGACCTGGGAGTGAAAGAATTCAGAAAGCATTCAAGGAATAATTATCTCAGCACCCCTAAGATTCGAATAATTGCTATTATACCTCCTATCCTAGTTTTCATAGCTCATAAGTGCAGTTAGACACCCTAATCCAAACATTGCTATCAGACCCCTTAAACAACGGCTGTAATTGTAGTTACATATAATCTCAGGGGTGTCATTGTATTTACGTGTCACGCTACACTTATACTAAGGTCGTAATGATAATTAATCAAATTTCAAGGGGTATTTTGATAATTATGTCAAACCTCAGGGGCTCTTGACGTAATTATGCCAGTATTTAATCTATTTGTTTATTGGATGTGAGCTATATTTTTCTTAATAAGAACAGACAATTGATCAGTTCGTCGAAAAAAGCCACCAACTTTTTTCAACTTTGATGGCTTGACTTTTGTTTAAGGAAGCTGTTGAATTCAATCTTTTGATCCATTGAACCAGATTTTATATTCTGAACTGTTGCAGCATGTTGACAAACTGCCAAAACTATTATGTAAGATTTGCAAATTTGTATAGTCTAAGTTAAAATTTCACAGTTGGTTGAGATGAAATTCAAGAAGAATTCAATTCATTTGGTATCAGAAGCTGTTGTCTGCACATAATAGTTGGGAATCTTTCCAAATGCTTAAAGAGTTTCTGATTTTTAGGACATTATGTGTATATATATACACATACATATAGCACAAGAAAGAAGGCTTCTTAATTAGTTTGTCTTGTTTGTTTTACTGACTAAAATTAGTAGTAATTACAAATCAAACAGGGTTAATCTTTTAGATTAAAACATACACACACAGACACCGCATAATTCTTAAGAGTTGGAATTGTGAACCTAGATTTGTAGGGCTTTTCCCTAATTAAAGAGAGCCCTTCCAGAAGTTTTCAAAGGCCAGGGCCAAACCCAGGCGTAAGAGGGGGTTTGGAAGTAGTTTTCAACCAGCAATAGACGCTCCTTGGTTAGAACCTCACTAGCTGCGTCATCGCCCCAAGCGCAAAGATGAGTTTTGATGAGTGAGTCGATCTCCTTTTATTCTGCATCCCACTGAAATAGTTTAATAAACTATTAATATGGGACAATAAGCGCGAATATATATGTGCACGGCCAAGCCAGTGATAAGCATAGAGCACTCTGTAGTGGCATAGGAGTAAATCCAGAAGGGGGTGACATTCATAGATAGTGAGCGGAAAGCATTCATTTGCAAGCTTCATCATACCATTGCCCAAATTCCTGCATTGAGATATTATTCTCTGTTGTGAAGTTAGAACAAGGAGTGCACTTGGTAATCCACTTGCTAGTAATTTTATGTCGACTACTTTAGCTTGACAAGTAGCTTAGAACCTATCTGATTTTGCAGAAATAGTCTGATCTCTACATGGGTTGTAACCAGATCAATAAATTTCTTTGATGCCCTTTCATTAGATATTCTCTGAGCATGTTATCTCGGTTAAATGATATATTTGAACTTAATTGTTGGGGCCTTTCCTAAGGAAAAGGACCCTCCAAAAAGTGGCGTATGCTGCTTTTTTGCGGCGAGCACACGGTATTCTTTAGTAAAAGGCGAAAGAATAGTTCGCTCTGTGCTCACCGCGCAGCTGCGTGCTTCAACATGTTGTTCACCACCTTAATTTATTGGCCTGACTCTGAAACCTTATATCCTAGCTTTCTATGTGGGATAGCTGTGTAGGCTAACGTTGCCTGGTTCTCATCCACCAACACTTCCTTGTAGTTCCCGTGAAAATCAACAATTCCCGAACCAAGAATATCGAAATTGTGATTGTTATCATTTGGTAATTCAGAAATCTTCTTAAAAAAATGCTTCAGTTTCAAGGATTTGATCTTGAGAAGACTCCTATAAGAAATTTATACACTCAGTCCTCTTGCAATTGACTTGAATATTTATCAGCCAAAAACTTTTTATGTTGCTATTCGGATCCTCTATTGCAGAATGTGTTTCACTTGTTATTTTATTTTATATGTATGACAAGTGTATTTTCTTATCGAAACACTTTGTTGCGGATGCAATAGATTGGGCATACTTGTGTACAACATTGTACAATATACATCGTAATTTGAAATAGAAGTTCAAAAATGCTTCTGCCATTCAAACACCCCCAAAGCTACCCTCAAAGCTTCTTATAGCTTCACTGTTATAACACCCAAAATTAACCCAAAGTTTCAGAGTTTGGATCTTTGTTGCATAGGGGTTTGTTAAATGCTATACTTTTGATTTCTAGTTCAACTGTGTTAGAGGCAAAACAAGTTCATGTTTTTGTATGGATATCAGCTCTGTACTCTGTGGTACTTAGAATCTAATTAAAAGAGAACAACGTTCCTTTTTGCATTTCTTGCTCTTCGAAGTTGAATTGTATGTTCTTTCAGTCCCCCAGTAAGCTCAACTCAAAGAAGCATGATTCAATTACATAAATTGGAATGGATAGTAAACCCCATCTCTGTTTTATAGTAGTGATGGAATTATTAATTGTTGGGCTAATTGGTTCATGAAGTTTATAACTAGAGATGAGCAGGGGCCGCGCAAACGGAAGCCCCCTCTACCACAATTGCTCCTCCCAAGTGCAATGGAGGACACCGACCCAGGCTATAAGCGTTCCCCATCACCCATCAACACTGTCCAGGTAAGTATGGAGTCGGATTCTATTTTTCCCTTTTATGTAATTGCTTCAACTATCTGATGTGAGATACTGATACTTTGCTGAGGCTTTCGTTTCCTTTTGTTTGGAGTATAACAGATAAACTGGGTTTATGTCAATTTCCTATTCTACTGGATTTGCCAGTTTGTCTTTATTTTTCATTCCACTGGATTAGCTTCAAACCTATACTTCATTGTGTGTTGACTGCCAATTTATGTACCTTGTTTATGGGAGTTGTTGATTTCAATCTTTTGATCTGTAGAGCTTGATTTTATATTCTGAATTGTTGCATATTTTTTAGTAATTCTGTTACACACTATAGCAAATTAACAAACTGCCAAAACTATGATGTAACATTCGCCATTTTGTATAATCTAGTTAAAATTTCACAGTTGATTAAGACGAAATCCCAGGATAATCAATTAATTTGGTCTCGAAAGTAGCACTAATCACAAATTAAACAGTCCTAATCTTTTCTTTTATTGTTTTACTACCTAAAATTAGCATCGATCAGGCCTACTTTGTTAGAATTAGAATTTTGAACTTAGATTTGTAGGGCTTTACCCTAATTAAAGGGAACCCTTCCAGAAATTCTCAAAGGCCTAGGCCAAACCCAGGCCTAAGAGGGGGTTTGGAAATAGTTTTCAACCAGCAATAGACGCGCCTCGGTTAGAACCTCACTAGCTGCGTCATTGCCCCAAGCGCAAAGATGAGTTTTGACGACTAAGTTGGTCTCCTTTAATTCTGCATCCAACTGAAATAGCATTGTAAACTATCGATGTGGGATAATAAGCGACCCGTATAGATATGGCACTATATGTGTATGGCCAAGACAGTGATAAAGCATAAATCACTCTGCAGTGGCATAGGAGCAAACCCAGAGGGGGGGAAACGTACATGGATTGCGAGCAGAAACATTCATTTGCGAGCTTCATCATTCCATTGCCGAAATTCCTGCAATTGAGATATTATTTGCTATTCTGCTGTTAGAACAAGAAGTGCACTAAGGAAATCCGCTTGCTAGCAATTTTGTGTCGAGTGTCTTAGCTTGTCAAGTATCCTGAAACCCACCTGGTTTTACAGAAATAGCCTACTCTAGGTAATAACCAGATCCATACACTTCTTCACATGCCTTTCAATTAGATATTTCCCGAGTATCTTATTTCAATTAAATGATAAAATTTGAACTAAATTGTTGGGGCCTTCCCTAAGGGAAAGGGCCCTCCAAAAAGTGGCGTATGCTGCTTATTTGCAGCGAGCACACGGTATTGTTTAGTAAAAAGTGAAAAGTTTACTCTGTGCTCACCGTGCACCTGCATGCTCATGCCTTTCAATTAGATATTTTCCGAGTACCTCATTTCTATTAAATGATAAATTTTGGACTAAATTGTTGGGGTCTTCCCCCTAAGGAAGAGGGCCCTCCAAAAAGTGTCGTATGCTGCTTATTTGCGACGAGCACACGGTATTCTTTAGTAAAAGGCGAAAGAATAGTTCGCTCTGTGCTCATCGCGCAGCTGCGTGCCTGGACAAAGTGTTCACTAGTTTAATTTATTGGCTTGTCTCTGGAACTCCATCTCTAATCTCTCTATGTGGGATAATTTTGTGATTTCTAGCACAACCCTGCTCTCATCCACCAACTCTTTGTGGTATTTGTTTCCTTGAAAATCAACAACTCCAGAGCCAAAAACACCAAAATTGTGATTGCCATCATTTGATAATTTGAAATCTTCTGAAAAAAGGCTTGAGTTTAAATGAATAATTGATCTTGAGAAAACTTCTATAAGAAATTTATATACTCGGTCCTCTCGCAATCTACTTGAATATTTATCAGCTAGGAATTCTTTTGTTATTGTTCGAATCCTCTATCGTAAACCATGTTTCATCTATTGTTTCTTTCTATATATATATGTATGTATATATATGTGATGAATGTAGCAAATATTCTCTTATGGAAAAACTTGGTTATGGATGCAATGCATTAGGCGTATTTTTACAAACCGGATTACAATCTGCAATGTGATTTGGAATAGAAGTTCAAAAATACTTTTACTAGTGAAAGTTAGGGAGTCCTTTATGAATTTTCCCATGACTTGCACATCCATAGTATTTCTTTCTTTGTTTTGTTTCCACTCAAACTGTGTGCTACAGTGCAAGTAAACAATGAGTTGATACATTCGGCCTTGTGTACTTCGAGTCTTTTTCTTCAGTAACTATATGATAGATTATACTGATTCTTCTTATAGTATCAACTGTTATAACACCCAGAGCTATCCCAGACAATCTTTGTTGAATAGTAGTTTATCAAATTCTATGCTTTGTATTTCTAGTTCAGCTGCATTAGAGGCAATATAAGTTTATATCCTTCCCCTGTTAGTATCAGGTCTGTAGAAGAGAATATCCGGAGAAGGTTCCTAATGCAATTAATCAGCTATGTTTATTTTTTAAATGAATTGTATGTTTTCTGTTTTTGTGGTCCCCCTAGTAAGCTAAACTCCAAAATAGCATTAAATTGAGATGACTAGCTAAGCCAGTGCCTGTTCTTTAGTTTGATTACTTTACCCTGCTGGCCCTAATTTAAGAAACGATTTATTATCTGTAGGCCAACACATTTGAGAAATCTCTTCACTACAATTGGGCAGGGGCCGCGCGAACGCAGGCCCCCTCTACCACAAATTATGACGTAGGCTCGACCACTTGGGCCGACCTTAGGCAAGTGCCCCTCCCAAGTGCAATGGAGGTCACCAACCTAGGCCATAGGCCTTTTTGATCGCCCATTGACCCCGTCCAGGTAAGTATGGAATACAATTTCATTTTTCCCTTTTATGTAAGTACTCCGACCATCATCTATCATATAACTATCTGATGTGGGATTCTCATGCATTGCAATTGCTCATGCTTTCATTTTCCCTTTGTTTGGTGCCTAGTTTATGCCAGTTTTCCAATTCTAATGGGTTCGCTTCAAAACCCATACCTATTTATGATTGTTGCAATGTGAAAATTGAACATTATTATAATCTCAGTATTTGATTTATTTGTTTCTGGTTGTGATTTTGTCCTTTTGTATTGCTTTTGCTTTGGCTCTAGTCTTTTCTTTTTGTTCTCCTTTTTTTGATAAATAACTTTGGCCCTAGTCTTTATTTCGAGTTTCGGAGGATGGAGCAATAAATATTCTGCTTAAATATACAAAAGCTAATTGCCTCTTAAAAAGTTTAATTTAAATTGAAGATGGTTAATCTAATGCCCTGAGTTTTGCTTCTTTGCAGAATGAAGATATTTTCCCAGCTTTGTTCCCAGGTGTGTTCTAGGATCCAATAATATGCATATGCCTGTGCGTATTACTGAGAAAAAATTTAAGGACTTTACAAACAAGGTTATGGACACTGAGCTTTTGACTATTTTAACTATTATTGTCTCGTATTGAAGCGGAGAAGTTTTATGTAGACTTTTGAATTCAATTTTTAATCTATTGAGCAATATTTGATATTTTGAATTGTTAAATACTTCATGTGTAATTAAATAGCACAGCTGATCCATGTGCTAAACTACCAGAACAATGTTGCAACATCTGTGAATTTGTATATTCTGAATTAAGAGATCTTACATTTGATCAAAATAAGTTGCCAGAAGGATTTAATTAAGTTGTTAACAGAAGTTTTTGGTGTAATCTCTCATGCAGGCATGTCTTTGGGCTCAACATGTAGCAAGCAGAAGCAGCTGATTGATAATTCTAGCAGGTGCACTGATAACACTAAAATGGCCAAAACAAGAGGCCATGTTTTTATCCCTCAAGACTTCAACTAAGATTGTAGGACTTTACCCTAATTGAAGGGAGTCCTTCCAGAAATTCTCAAAGGCCAAGGCTGAACCCAGGCCTAGGAGGGGGTTTGGAAATAGTTTTCAACCAGCAATAGACGCGCCTCGGTTAGAACCTCACTAGCTGCGTCATTGCCCCAAGCGCAAAGATGAATTTTGATAAGTGTGTTGATTTCCTTTTATTATGTATCTTCCTTATGTACTTTCGTAAACTAACGATGTGGGATGGAGCTACTAAATACAACCCCCCACATACGTGTGGTCCCAAAGCCATTGACAAGAACTACAATTCCTATTAAATTAGCACATTGTGGACTTCCATAGTTAATTATCTAATTGCAGAAAAGCATTCCTTTGCAATTTTCACCACACCATTACCTAAATTCCTGAACCGCTAACTCTTAAGACCGTATTGTTGGGCAAATCTCAATTGTGCAATAGAAACGAGATCTGCACCTTATGAGCTGAGGGACAGCTGAAAAGTCTTGACTTAGTGATTACAGTAGAATGTTTTAACTTGTCAAAGTTGTCAGAAACCTACCTGGGTTTTAGCTTCGTCAATTCATCTTCGATAACCACCCGGAATTTCACGTAAATAACCCGAATCCCACCACAAACCTCACACTGTACTACTAATCAGCTTTGCCACGCACCGAAGGCAGGGCACGGACCTCCACTTTTCTAGATAGAAATTTTCAACTTAATTGTTGGGGCCTTTCCTAAGGAAAAGGACCCTCCAAAAAGTGGCGTATGCTGCTTATTTGCGGCGAGCACACGGTATTCTTTAGTAAAAGGCGAAAGAATAGTTCGCTCTGTGCTCACCGCGCAGCTGCGTTAGTTTGCAAGATTTTTGCCCTCTCAATTTATATGGCTAACTCCTGAAACCTTATTTGATGTTCCCGATGTGGGATATCTACGTGAGCTCTGACACAACCCTATTCTCATCCATAGGCGCTTCGTAGGCTTCTAGTACTTGTTCTCTCGAAAATCACCAACCAAGAACACATGATCGTGACTGCCCAAATCATCCAAAAATTCAGAAATCAATCAAATGAATTGCCCTCTCTCCTTTCACTATAATTTCTTGTCTCACTCACAGCTGTACAAGTGAACAATAGGCCGCTCTTCTTGACATTATGTACTAATTTTATGTTTTATTCGGTAGCTTATGACAGATTACAATTTGCACTAATGCTTCTTGAAGGTTAAAATTTGCATATATTAGGACAAAAAAGAAATTCGTATTCTTTTCTTGTATTGCCAGCAAATCCGTAGTTTAGCTCTATTTGTGTATTTAGGATTGTGGTTCAATTGTTGTACATATGTAATTAGATTTCTTGATCCAAACATAGGATAAAAGAAATCACATTAAGAAAATGAGAATCTATTTGAATTTAACCAATTATCTTTACCTTTCAAAGTCAAAATTTATGTTTCTTTCTCGCGTATAAATCTCAATTCCAGGAAGTATAACTCAATTACACTTGGGTTGTCAATGAGTTGAAGCTGAATCAAATTGAATCTCAATAAATAATATAAATATCTAAATTCAACTCGATAATTTATAGAAATCATGTTTCTGAATCTATATTCGAGCTCGATGGATATTCCGAATTCAATAAAAGTTTGTAACCCAATCAAACAATTTTCCTTTTTTTATTTAATTTTTGTTGCCCATGATTTGCACCTTTCATAGGACAATTTGCACAAGATTTGGATTTTTGATAATTTTATCTTATATTAGTCGACAATTTTTTTTCTTTAATATTAGTCAAAAGTTAAAAGTTTTGGCTATAAACGTTCACTTAACATTAGTTATTTAGTTAAATTTTTAGGATATCATTATATATTTGACATTTTTTTTTAAAAGTTTTTTCATTCTTGATTAGCATCCCTTTTGTTAGTATATAATTTCATTTTAGTTAAAAATCATGGTAAATATAGCACTCTTAATTATTAAAATTCGGATTTGACTTTTTAACAATTCAAATTTCTAATGGATTGGATCGCTTAGTTCTATATCTAATGTAGTTATTTCGAATTATGATTTTTATAATCAAATGTAGTTTATTGGATACTTTTTATTTACTTGGAAGATCCTAAAAATTGAATCCTCCCCCTTGATGGTTTCAGTACATAAATTTATTGATCTGAACTCCCGCAACCCGTAAATGGGCCATTGAATTTATTTTTGATAAGTCTTGGATTACTTAATATTCATTTCAGAGTAAGATCGGCCCAAGCCCATATGAAAAGATTAAGATATTGGGCTATAGCCCATGTGTGCTCCTCATTCTTTCTTGCTCTTCACAATATGAGGACGCACGCAGCGTCTGCCTCAGGTCCGAAGTCCATAGTCAAAAGCTCACAGTTTCTTCAATAATACCCAGTAAGTATAAGAAGAGTTTGGTACGGTCTCCCATTCAACTTCACACTTCTCCTCTCTCACAAACGCACGCTCAAGATACGTACTGCGTTTTTTCAATTATGCGGCAAATAAGTTTTTCTGTGATATAAAACGGAATTAATATGAAGAAAGAGACTAGCGGAGGAAGCAAAAACCCAAAACCCAAAGTTCTAGGAGCCACTCCGCTTCAAATCAGTGAAGACGACGCTGCAAAGCTGGTCGGCGGCATAGTTGAAAAGGGCTTCTCCGATGTCGGGCAAACTATGCCTTTGCGACTAGATACGGCCCCTCGGCCTACCGTTCTGCCTTTTCCAGTGGCCCGCCACCGCTCACACGGCCCAGTACGTATATTTTTTTCTGTTTTGCCTTATCCGCGGTTTGTCTGTTTTCGTTTTTTATGTTGTAGTTTGTCTTCATTGGTTCTGAAACATGGGGTACTGATTTTTATGTTATCTTAATGTGGATTGTAGAATCAGCTGAAAGAAGTTAGCTTTTATTGTAAAGATTGTTCCTTTTTTCTTTTGGCAGTTTCATGATCAGAGTATTGAACATGGTGTATGAAGTTGTTATTTTGTTAATGTTGTTTGACAGCATTGGGCTCCTAAAGCTGGAAACTTCGGTGATATTAATGATAATGACATGGACGATGATAATGGAGAAGAGGACGATTATGACGGGATGGAACTGGCTGCTGGTGTTGCTAATCCAGTACAAAGAAAAGAAAGGAAAGGTCTAGATTTTAGCCGGTGGCAGGAGATAGTGAGAAAAGATGGTAAGTCCGTGCCTTACGAGAAGGAAAAGCAAGTGCCTTCGACTAATGTGAAAGAAAAGAATTATGATAACTTAACTAGAAAAATTGCTTATTTAAATGATGGCGAGGCGTCTAGGACTTCACATGTTGATCATGCAAAAGAGCAGCTTATGACTACGGATGACAACGCTTCCACAGTCAAAGAGGTAAATGGGGGAAGTGAAGGAGAGATGGTTAGTGCCAAAGTGTTTCACAGTTTCGGATATGTCGACAATGAAAAATTTCAGAATGGCTTGAGTAAAGAAAAACATGTTGATTTAGAGATGCAACATATGCAAGAATCCCCCATGTCTTCTGGTTTTGCTGCGCGGAGTGTGATAGGTGGAGGGGAAGGCAATCTTGAGGGTCAGATTGATGCTGAGAATCGTGCTCGATTGGCAGAAATGTCCCTGGACGAGATTGCTGAAGCCCAAGCTGAAATAATGGCAAAGCTGAATCCAGAATTGATAAATGCCCTGAAAAAAAGGGGTCAAAACAAAATCAAGAGGCAGAAGTTTTCTTCGTCGGACGTTTCAGGTGGTGAAGGAGACAGTATGCAACAGGAGAAAAATCTTTCAAAATTACCCGAGGGCTTTAATAATACTCCCTCTGATAAGCCTGTGAATATAGTTCCTGGAGATGCTCTCAAAGATGAAGATAAAGATTCCCTAAGTATAAGTCCACAAGACCGTAGCACATGGGATGCGTGGAGCAAAAGAGTTGAGCGTGTTAGAGATATGAGATTTTCCTTGGATGGAAACTTGATCAGCAGTGATTCAGCTCATGCATCAGATACTGGTAAGGCTGCAAAATAAGCCAGTGCGACCATTGTTGTTCTGAGAAGAAGTTCATTTTACTTTTTGGAAATGTTGATATGTGATATTTTTTTTGATTTTATAAGTCTTTTATTGTTTATTTGTGTGCTAAAGAAAAGAGAACAAAACTTTTGTCGCATTCTATTTCTTTTGACCCTAGATAAGTGTCAATAAAACTATAACTTACATGATCACAGACTTCAGGATGTACTTCTTGAACTTTTGAATATATAAACTAGAGTGACAGTCTCAATATAGCATCTGTGATATGGTCTGTTAATTTAAATGATTTTTATTTTTCCTTAACAAGATGCTGATTGCAATGCATCTGATTCTAGGGAAGGTATCATCTGAAAGTGGGTACAATGCAGACAATGTCTCGGAACGTGATTTCCTACGAACTGAAGGTGACCCTGGTGCTGGTGGGTACACAATAAAAGAAGCAGTGGCTTTAGTGAGAAGTGTGGTTAGTGAAAATCTTTTGTGGCACGCATTATCACATACTTTCTTGACAACATCAATATGTTCCATGCTAATCATGGATGCTTTGGAACACCTGTTACAGGTTCCGGGGCAACGCACTCTTGCTTTACATCTGATTGCAGCTGTCCTTGATAGGGCAATTTGCAGCATCTGTGAGAATCAAGATAGTTCTGCCTCTGAGTGGTCCGTTGACTGGGAGGCTATCTGGGCTTTTGCTCTTGGCCCCGAACCTGAACTTGCTTTATCACTAAGGTAAATCTAAAATGCATCCATACTTATATTTTGCCTGGTTATATTTCCCTGAGATGTAACCAAAAGATAATCATATTGTAGCCAATCATTGTATTGTTATTTGGTTCGGTGCTGTGACATCTAATTCACCAGTTGCTGCTGTCTTTCAAATGTCTCGGTCTTATTGAGTTTGTTATGGTCCTACGGAACATTATATTGTTGTCTGTCTATGCATCATCCATATACACATAAATAATCTTCCATCTCGATATTTACACCGTTTAGGCATATCTCGGCGTGCTGGTTTGTGATTTGATAGCATAGCAGTCAGTATGATCTTGATATTTTTCAAATTTGACTCTAGTTTAATATGGAAAAGGCTTAGCATTTTATTACTTAGCAAAGTTTTTATCTCAAATATAAGCTTCTTGATTAAGAACATTAAGTGTTATATTAGGCACCGAAGCTTTAAATGTTAATAAATTGTAAACTTCGATAAGTATGTTCTATGATACTTAGTTTTGTATCCTATTTGCAGAATTGCCCTCGATGATAACCACACCTCTGTGGTCCTTGCTTGTGCCAAAGCCATTCAGTGTGCACTAAGCTGTGATATGAACGGTATCATATTTGACATCTCAGAGGTACACTTTTACTTCTC
>JACFYI010002437.1:357295-375337 GCA_014898755.1 Handroanthus guayacan
CCCCCCCCAACATGCATTATGAGTTCATCTTCATAACTCATTATTTCATTCTTTTTTCAGAAGATGCCAACTTATGCAGGGGATATTTGTACTGCTCCTGTATTTAGAAGTAAACCGGATGTTAATGCTGGTTTTCTTCGTGGTGGCTTTTGGAAGTATAATACCAAACCTTCCAATATTCTTTATAATACCAAGCCTTCCAATATTCTTTGTCATGGTGACGAGATGGTGACTGAAAAAGATGAAGCCGAACGCACAATTCAGGATGATGTAGTTGTTGCTGGGCAGGATTTTGCTGCAGGTCTTGTTAGGATGGGGTTTCTTCCAAGAATCTGCTATCTCTTGGAGGTAAACATTTTTATGCAAATTTTCTCGAGTTCTTTGCGTCTGCTTAACAAAACCGTGAAAAATTGTCGCCATGCAAACGCAAAATGAATAATTGTATTATCTATGTCTTGCAAATGGATGGTTGATTCCTGTGGTACCAGACGGATCCTGTGGCACCATTAGAAGAATGCTTACTCTCTATATTGATTGCAATAGCAAGACATTCCCCGACATGTGCTGCTGCAGTTGTGGACTGTGAAAGGCTTGTCCAGACAGTTGCTAGCAGATTTTCCTCTAATGAACGGATGGAAATAAATTCTTGCAAGATAAAATCCGTTGCGCTCTTGACGGTGAGCTCTGCTTTTATGGTTGAACTTTCTTTTGGGGACAATTATCTCCACACCCATGAGGTTTAGCATAATTACAGAAAACAAACCCATGATTTGAAAAATTACGATAACACTGCTTGCTACAAGTTCAACAGGCGTAAAATTTAACAAAACTAGTTTAACATCACAAATCATTAAGTTTTCTGTCAACTTAACTAATGGCAGTTGATGTTATTGCAATTTTCCAAATCATGGGAGTGTTTCTGTAATTAGACCAAACCTTAGAAGTTATTGAAGTAATTATCCCTTTTCTTTGTCACTTTTGAATTCTTATTTAATTCTTTGCTGGTGTTTTGAAGGTGTTGGCTCGGCTTGGAAAGAAAAATTGCTCGAGATTTATAAGGAATGGAATCTTCCATCAGGTCACCTGGCATTTGTATCGATCATTTTCTCTTGACCAATGGATAAAATCTGGGAAAGAAGCCTGCAAACTTTCATCTGCGTTGCTGGTCGAACAATTGCGTATCTGGAAGGTCTTCATTCAATACGGATATTGCATTTCTGACTTTTCTGATCTGTTCCCTTCATTATGCATATGGTTAAGTGTGCCTACAATCCAGAAGCTAGTCGACAATGACATGATGAATGAATATTGTGCCATCACAAAGGAAGCATATCTTCTTGTCGATGTTTTAGCTGCTAGACTTCCAAATTTCTATTCATGCATGCATGAAATAACAAATGACACTGCTCGAGATGAAGAGACTTGGTCGTGGAGTCAATTCGGTCATATTATTGATCTAGCCCTTGAATGGATACAGTTGAAAAGCATTCCGTATGTGCAGATACTCTTTGATGGCAAAAGTAAAAATTGTGAAAGTCGAAGTCTACAGGATTCAGAAGTAAATTCCTTTTTATGGGTCATTTCTTCTGTTTTGAATATGCTATCCAGTGCGCTAAAAGCTGTAATCCCGGAGGATATTATGAGCTTGCCGAGTGGTCGTTTGCCATGGCTGCCAGACTTCATCCCTTCGATCGGACTTGCAGTTATTAAAAATGGATATTTCAGCCCTTCAGGAGTAAGTGGCACAATCAGTGCTAACCATCTTCCCCAAAATTGTTCCATACTTGAGTATTTATTCCATTTGAGGCTGACAAAAAGACAAGAATTGGCGATATCTTCTACATGTTGCCTTCAAGGATTGGTCCGAGTAGTTGCTTCTGTTGATAAGTTGATCCAGCATGCAAACCTCGAGCTTCACAATGCACTGTCAAAATATCAGACTCTTTCGACAGAAGATAAAGTTCTTGCTAATGGAATACTCAAGTCCCATGTAGTAGACGTACGATTTTTGTTGACAACTTCAATGAAATTAATCTCCAAAGAATGGCAACAGATGCAGCCAGTCGAGATGTTTGGCCGAGGTGGCCCTGCTCCTGGTGTTGGTGTGGGGTGGGGCGCTCCCGGTGGAGGGTATTGGTCGTTAAACACTTTGTTGGCTCAACAAGATGCAAGGTTGCTCATTTACTTGCTTGAAACTTCCAAAAGTATCGCATTTGACAAGGATCAATCAGAAGCTGGAGAGATGGGCTTTGCTATGGAGATGCTAAATTGTGCTCTTGCAGCTTGTTTAGCTGTGGGTCCTGGAAGTAGATACGTTGTTGATAAGTTACTGAAATTCATATTTGAGGTTCCTTGTTTGAAGAATCTTGATTTCGGCATTCACCAGTTCCTTTCTCTTGGAGAAGGATACAAACCTTTTGTGTGGAACTATGGAGAAGCGGAATATGCTTCCTTTGCTAATGTTTTGGCTACGCACTTCAGAGACAGGTGGCTTAGTGTAAAAAAGAAACGAAAATCAACGGGCAAAAATGATCATGTCAGCAACAAACCTCCGAAGAAAGCTAGCCATTCTCTGGAGACTATTCACGAGGATATGGATGAAAAACAGACCGCGGGTGAAGAATCGTCTTCTTTGAGCGTGGAGTGGGCCCACCAGAGATTGCCTCTTCCGGCACATTGGTTTCTTAGTGCAATCTCCACCGTTCATCTGGAGAAGAATCCTCATTCCCCCACTGCTTCTTACGAGGAAACCTATGATTTTCTTGAAGTTGCCAAGGGTGGACTGTTTTTTCTCCTAGGTATCGAAGCAATGCCTACTTTCCTTAGCTCTGAGTTATGTTCTCCCATTAAATATGTTCCCATTGTTTGGAAACTGCATGCTATGTCTGTAATATTACTGTCCGGAATGGGCATTCTTGAAGATGAGAAAAGCAGGGATATCTACGAAACTTTACAGAACATTTACGGTAAAATTCTTGATGAAGAAAAGTCCCTGCAATTTGAGACAGATATCCATGAGAATTACTCTACGTTTATAGAAACTCTAATAGATCAATTTGCTGCTGAATCTTATGGCGACATCCTATTCGGCCGGCAAATTGCAGTATACTTGCACAGATCCGTCGAACCTTCTGTACGGCTCGCCACATGGAATGCCTTATCTAATGCCCGTGTTCTTGAACTTTTACCTCGTCTAGATAAGTGCTTTATGAAGGTTGAGGGATATCTTGAACCGATTGAGGTACTACATGCAAATCATGTTTTGAATCATTGTTTTAAGGATTATAGCTATACATGAATGAATTCATGATGTTGATTATGGTGCAGGATAACGAGAAGATTCTGGAAGCCTATGTGAAATCATGGGTTTCGGGTGCCCTTGATAAAGCTGCGACACGGCATTCAATGGCATTCTCGTTGGTGCTGCACCATCTTTCGTGTTTCGTTTTTGGGGATGTTGCTGGTGATATGTTATTGCTGCGAAATAAGCTCACCAAATCCCTGTTGCGAGACTATTCTCGCAAACCGGTACACGAGGTATGGTAGTTTTTGGAAACTAATACATGCATTCATATATTTATGGGTAGAACACCCAAATATATTGCACATTCCCTTACATGAATTCATATGTTCTTGGGTAAAACGCTTCGCCATTCAAATTCATTCAATCAGTACATTATCCTTTCAATAACTTTAAAAGCATTTCAACTTCTCAATTTAAAGTCATTATAGCAATTTGTCCGCCAAATGAATTTTCATGTGAAATTATAGCCGAAGGGCTAACATATGACTTTCTCCCTACAAGAGCATTTTCAGACAAGATATCCAATCGGAGGACTAGCATATGGCTTTTAATCTTTTATCAGAACACTGATTAAATCTCTCTCTCTCTCTCTCTCTTCCCTTTTTTTTTAATCTTTCTTCTTCTTCTTCCTCCTCTGTTCTTTTTTTTTTTTTCCCCCCCTGGAATGAATCTCATTTATTCCTGCTACTTGTTGACAGGGGATGATGAAGAAGTTAATATGGTACAAGAAACCTGACATGAATTTGCAACCCATTTCAGAGGCAGCTTCATCTCTGCCTATTACTGAGATAGAAAAAAGGCTGCAGCTATTGAAAGAAATTTGTGACGCAAATGTGACTGCAGTTGACAAGCTTGAGTCTTGTATCCGAAGAGATTTTGCCAAGAGGACATAAATGTAAAATTGTTAACAAAAGACTCTTGTACACACTACTGATTCGAAAACTTTGTATTATAGTTGTGTAGATTATAGTATTGGTTTTGTAAAATTACTATGGTTTGTTTCTTGCGAAATGTTTATTGTTCTTTCTTTTTAACTTTTGGTTATTGTATAAGGCGGAAAAAAAGAAATTCTTATAAAAAAAAAGGCGGAAAAAAGAAAATGCCGATGAGACTTTATTTTAGTAAAAAGATGGAGTCTAATGATCTCAGAGATTATGATCTGGTTGCCATGGGTGTGGCCTGATGCTGGATAATTATTAATGTGAAATAATGTATTGATTGAATGTATTGCTCCTTTTTCTCTCTTTTTTTTTTATTTTTTTTTGTTCCCTTTTTTTGGGTTATATAAGGTTGAAAAAGAGAAAAATCTAATACATTATCCTATCATTGAGATGGAAGTTTAATATCGGTATCATGAGTTCATTTTCATTAGTGAATGGGATGATAATGATGACAATGAAGATGACGAAGAAGATGATGATGATGATGATGATTATGAAGAAGATGATGATGATGATGATGATGATTATTATTATTATTATTATTATGTTGATTATTGAATCTGATATTTGATTTTATTGATGAAGAATGTATTAGTACTTTCCAAAAAGGAAAAAAATAAAGATAAAAATACATTAGTTTCTTATAAAGTACTTGCTTACAACGGATCCAAATCGAAGCCTATTTTTCTTAGAAGCTGCAGTTATAACGTGTCATTTCACAACAAATCCAGCTCTCTGCCCACGAACGGTGACAACTGACAAGCGATCGGAATCCAAACTGTTTTGTTTTCTTTGCTTGAATCTTCCATGGCGGATTGGTCTACCCTTCCAACTGAACTCGTCCACCTCATCTCCCAATATCTCCACACCTCAACCGACGTCCTCCGCTTCCGCTCTGTCTCCGCCGCCTGGCACGCCGCCGTTCCACCGCCACCTGCTGCTACCCGCTTCCCAATCCTTCGTAATTCCGGTATCTCCGACACCGGCTGGGGTTTATATCTCTTCAGACGCACCATTTATTCTCTCCAATCACCGCTAACCAATGATGCCTCATGGATCATCAAACTCGAACGGGATAACCGGGCCCGGATGCATCTCCTTAATCCGCTTGCTCCATCCCGATGCAAACGTTTGCCTAATAATTTTCCCAAGCGCTTTGATTTCTTCAATATTAGGGTTAAAGAATTGGGTGAAGAATATGCTCTTCAGTATGTCAATTATAGACCAATGGCGAATTCGATTGGAGAGGCGGGGAATCTTTACATGGAAAAAGTTGCTGTTTTAAATAATCTGGGCGAAGGATTTGTGCTTTTGACGATTCATGTTTCTGGGAAATTGGTGGTTTATAAATCTGGTGATGAAAAATGGAGGGTTATTGATGACCTGCCTTCACCTTATGATGATGTGATTCTTTGGAAAGGGAGATTTTATGCAGTTGATAACACGGGTAGAACAGTTCTTGCGAATACTGTGGATCTGAATGTGAGTATTGTTGCGCATTCAACTTTCGGTGGTGATAAGAAGTTTCTTGTGGAGTCTGATGGAGAGTTGTTGTTGGTTGATATGTACTTGAGCCTTGGACCAGCAGATGATTTAGGTTATAATGAGGGGTTTGAGTTTTATGAGGAGTTTGATTGTTATATGAGTGAGAGGACGGTAAAGTTTAAGGTGTTTAAGTTGGATGAAAATGCAGGGAAATGGGTAGAGATGAGTGATTTAGGGGATAAGATGTTGTTTTTGGGCGACAATTGTACATTTTCGGCATCAGCTTCGGAAATCTTTTCTGATGATAGGTGTAAGGGGAACTGTATATTTTTTACTGATCAGTATTGGGACAGGGAGGATGACGGGGTGTGGAAGAGTCGGGGCGTTGGAGTGTTTGAATTGGAGAGTGGGAGTATCGGGCCTATTGCTAGTCATGCTGGTTATTCGAAGATGTTCTGGCCGCCTCCTGATTGGGTTTATTCAACTGCATCTATAGAAGTAAGCTCTGGTTTACCGATTTTGCGTTTTACTTTGCCAACTTGATCATTATGGATTTTCATGAGAACCTTGTTTTACATTGTGAATGTGCTTTTCATTAGGGAGTTAACTTGAATTTTGCTCTGTGCATAGGAATTAGTTGAAAGAAGTCTAGTTTCTATTGGCACAACACAAACATGGGGATCCATAGAAGGTTTCCTGACTGCTTTTTAGGACTTAAGCCTATTGTTTGCTTCTAACAAGGATTTGGATTAAACACCTTTCAAGAAATGTTTTTGCAATTTATGAGATGAAAATGAAGTAGATATCTGTGTCTCTGGCTACCATCCAAACATGGGGTTTACTTCCGATTGGTCTAACTAGTAAACCATAATGCATAGGAAATTCTTTCATTATTGAGCTAACAAACTAATTTTGTTGTCGTTCTCATTTGTATGCAGGCTGGGCTTAGTCAGATGAATATTTAACATTTCATAGTTTCAGAAGCCCATCGATTAATGACCATCAAAGTGGATGAACTGTATGAACATATCGCAGCTGTTAGTGCGCGTGGATTTTCCATGGCTTTGAGTTCTGAGGTTCTCCGGGCTCCTGTAAATGTCAGTGGTGGTAATCAACCTATTGGTTATTACTACACCAAAAGGAGTGTACTTTTCCATTTTCTTGATTTAGAAATATTCAACTGATCAATGCCTAAGCAGTAAGGGATTATGTTGAAATTACCTCTTCGTGTAACCTTTCTGCAGATTCACAATTCTGAAGTAAATTCATGCTATGTTTGGTTGATTATAGGCTATTGTAAAAGTATGCTAGCCATTAGCTTCCAGAAACCACCTGGGCAGTTTTTCTTTATTCAACTCCCCTATATTTGTGGGGCCTTTTCCTTAGTTTTTAATTTTTATGTTGATCTTCTAACGGGGGTTTGCCTTCTAATCTCATGTCAGCCAAATATCTACAAAAGTTCTCAAATTTCTCAGAATATTTGATTCAATATTTTACGGAATGAATGTTAAAGTAGCTGTTTCCTGTTTGTCTGATGTTTTTTCTTTTTTTTTTTTTCGGCTCGTTTTTTGTGCGAATGCATTTTAACATTTTTTCGCTGCTTACGTGATGTTTCTCCCCCTATGTGTTGCATTTAAAGGAAGCATGGATCAATATGAAGAGAATAAATTCCCAACACACACCTTCGGTTGTCTGATATTTCGTGCTTCAGCCCTTATACACGCGCTTACACTCAGCATTGTCATAATATCTTCATTTTTC
Organism: Handroanthus guayacan; assembly: GCA_014898755.1. Classification (NCBI taxonomy): domain Eukaryota; kingdom Viridiplantae; phylum Streptophyta; class Magnoliopsida; order Lamiales; family Bignoniaceae; genus Handroanthus; species Handroanthus guayacan. The sequence continues at coordinate 364,787 of JACFYI010002437.1, forward strand.
TACTATGACAATGCGAAGCTTGGAACAATTAATATCATCGCTGTAGGGGACTGTGATCCCGATTCACATTCCAACTGTGCCATGAAACGCTCTCAAAAACATATAGTAACAGATTTACTCAGAGAAAGCTTCTCCTTTAGAACGCGGGAAATTACTAGCAACATCTAACAACCATGTAATCCACAAGCAGTAGACTACCCAAGTTTCAGTAATTGACCCATCATCATGCATATTGAAACAGCATAACTACAGTAAATAAATAAGCCTAATTCCCTTATCAAGTGCTATAAAAACGATAGTCAAAACTTCAACTAGAAAATACCTATACTAAAGCAAATATACAAGATATATCATATGACCTTTCCTCTTTTCACCTCTCCCACAGTATTCAGCAAAATTTAATTTATCAATCACGCTCTGGAGCAACCCCCGGAACTCTTCTGGAACCAAGATTCCCAGTATAAGACCAAAGTTTCTCCAAGTCCGTAGGCACGACTCTGTCCAACTTATGGTTTGGCACACCAGTGAGGCCACTCTTATTTAGTGGAGTAACAGACCTTCTTGGGCTACTGGGCAGGGGTGGGGATGAACAAAATGTTGGAGTCGCAAAAGGAGATGCATAAGGCGTGTGTTGAATTGAGAAGGGACTGGGAGACAGCTTCTTTTGAACGGGCAGGCCATTGAATCCTCCTCCCCTGTTGAAAATTGACATGGACTCTGCTGCAACACAGCGTTTGGTGGCATCATCTACATACAAAACGTCATCGATCCTTGCAATTATGTTGAATGCTAAGCTCTCCATTACTCTTGAGTAGCTTTCCAGAATTGAGTGTCCAACATCCTGAAAGAGAATGAGAAACTGTGATAAGAAAACTTCAATGGTAAAGCAGAACAGGAACAAATCACCTAAAGAACTCAAAAGCATAAGCACTGAAGTCAGTCCAGCATCCCAATAAGATCAAATTGCTTTTGCCCCTATTAACTCTTGATATATTAATTTACGTAGATGTTGTGCAGCATGCTTGTGTTATTAGACAACATAAAAGTTAAAAGATTAACCACCTTGTTGTACTGAATTTTGCTCATATCTAGTGCAGTTTGTGGAAGACCAGGAAAACGAAGCCTTAAACTATGCAACAGAGTTTCAGCTCGTTGAGCCAGAAATTGATTCTTTTCTCCGTCAGCTACAAAGCCCTTCACCTTACCACCCCACGACTTCCGTTTAGATTTCTGAACATTATTAGGGTGTTTCCTTCTTTCTTTCAGCTTCCAAACATGCACAGCTGCCTCAATTCTATTTGCCACATCCAGTGTGTGATGTTCTGACGATAGGTCAAGGCAATCAAGAAGACATTCTGGTGAGAACTGATCAGCAGTTATGTAGCGGTAGATGATATCACCCAGACAATCTCTTCCATTCTGCAAGGAAATTTATGTTAAGTAAGAAAAATGCAGTTAAGCAATTACTACTTACAGCACACAATTATTAACAGAAACGTCATCAACATTGTGGAAGAGGACAGCTTATACATGAAATTAGGAAATAAGTTAATCCAACTTGTAAACTGAAGTGCATGCATAGTGAGGAAATGAATACCAATTGAACCAGAATAAACAAAGAGAAATGCAGATTCACATTTTGAAATCACAAAACAGGTGCAGTTACACAAGAACACCAGTTGCTTAACTGCATCTTCAAGTACACGCAGGAAAAGTTGGAAATTATGTGGCACTTTACACAACATCAGATATTCAAATCACTCTCTTTTTTAGAGCAAAGGCAAATGCTCCTAGTCGAGTACGTTATTGTAGGCAATTGATGCACAATTTTACCAGATGAGTAAACAAATGGAGAAATCACCTTGGGTAAGGTTTCAATGTAGGCAGTTGGAATGTCCATCTCAGCCAGCACATTGCTATTTATGGCCAAGGCTGCCTTCAGTATCTGGTTTGTGCAATCCCTGCACTGTTGCAACCGCTTCCTTGACTCTTCTGACAACCCCTTTCCAGGAACTTTAGGGCACGGAAGCCACCACTTCTCTTCCTGTCTAACTGAAGGCCTCCCACACACTTCTGATGAATACTTATCACAATCATCCACCACTATACCACGATCAACATACCAAAACTCTGTGTCCTGAAACCCATCTAGAATGCTAATTAACATTGCATCAAGCTTCTTGAGTGCCGGCAAATTCATATATAAATCAGAACGCGGTCTTGTTGCCATTACTTCATACGTGCCACCACCAGGAAACTGTTGGATTGAGGGAACAAGTTCAACAATCGAATCACTCACAGATAAGAGCCATTCCATCTCTCTGCACCACATTGCCTTCTTCTGTGGAGCCATTGGCTCCAGCCTCCACAGTTCCCCAAATACAGTTGCTACGTTCCAGAATAAATATTCATTAAGACAATCAGTATACAATAAAATCATACTCCCAGCCTTATGCAATTATGCAAACATAAATTTTGCGGACATGTAAACAAAGAGAAATACCAGACAGATTGGTAATAGCATTTGAAATGGCCAGCGCAGTACAAACCCCTTTACCCCCACCAGACATGTCCTCGCCAAGAAGGAGCTTCGCAAATCTTTCCTTCATCATCCCAATTTCTGAAAATGTGACAAAATAAGACAAAACCGTAAAAATTATTATTACTTTCAAAAGGCCTAAAAGAACAAGGAAATACTTAAATGTTGTACCAATCTACATTGTTGTAGCATATACTAGTAAGAACAAAATTGTATGATATACATTTGCCGACTGGAAGTTATTTATAAACCCAAAATATGAAAAGAATGCACAAATTGACTGCAGCAAAAAAACAGGCGCGCAATAGATCGGGGAATCCTATAGCATTGGGAAAAACAGAACAACTATCCATAAGACGAAGATATGCAGCAATCGATCGCTAATATGTAGTGAAGAGTAACATTACAATCAATTATTAAAAGAAATAAACTCAAATTCTAAGCGACATTTTACAGCATAAATCTAACTGCAGTGAAGTTGATATTACAATATTTTATAACAAAAGGGCAAGCGCAAGCACGAACCGGACAAATCAGAGCTACGTTTCTGGGGCTTCTCGTCCCAAACCACCACATCCTTGCCTCCTATTACAGGAAAACTGAATGTCGGCGTCAAAGGCGCCGAACTCCCGGCAGCAAACGGTGAAAACCCCGCGGAACTAGAGGCGCCGCCGCACTCATCCTCCTCTACATCACCATTAGAACTCTCTGACTCACTAACGTCAGCGCTCAGGCTGTAGCTCCCACACCTCTCTTCACTCCCCTCTTCCGAAGACACACTCCCCATCGTTTAAGGATTAAATGAAAGCTAAAAATGAGAATCAAAATACCGAGATCTCAGATGTACATTTCCTTCACTTCACATACAGAAGCAAGCGTGGCTGTGCCGTTACCTGAAAATTCTGTTACAGATAAGAGTGGTAGTGAAGGAGGTGGAGAAGGTGGAGAGTGGGAAAAGCAAAAGCAGACAACTATAAAAGCAAGGCAGCAGGTTGTCTCTCACTCTACTCAACTCTTGCACTGCCTTTCTCTCTCAGCATATGTTTAGCTGTATGTATTTATTAGGTGACGACGTTAACATGTAAGGGGCAAGGTTTGTTTGTTGCGTGGCAAAACGGCGTTAGGAGTAGCGGCTTTGTCTTCGCAGTGACTTAACGACGAAATAGGTCATTTTTTGGTTCCATTTCCAGTTGCCACGTGGATTTTGGTACGGACGTAATGAAGAAAATAAATTTAATTTCTTTATTATCAACAGAAGGGGCATATGCTAATACACTAATACTGTGAGGTAGTAATAGTACTAATACTCTGTGAATTTAGAATATCATATATGGTTTTTTTCGGACTAAAGATTGTCTAAATTCACCTCAACTTGTTCTATATTATTTTGTGTTGTGTCTTTATTAATTATATTTTTAATTTAATTGTATTGAAAATTCAAAGTACAAAAATATCTCGTTTTATATATATGAGAATGTTTAAAGATAATGTATGAGTATGTTGCCATAGTGAAATATATGTTGAATTTATAAATTTCAAGTGAATTAGTTGAAAGGAAACAATAAATCAAATTATTAATGAGTTTTGAATGGTTTTGTTTTCCGTGATGAAACGTGAATCCCAATAATTTCGAATTGTAGGTCAACTATTATGATTTGTGAATTTGGTATGAACAATTATTGTCATCTCATAACCAAAGCTTTTATTTTTCAAATAATTCCAACGTACAAAAAGTTATTGGACTAGTAGAAATGAACCACTAATTCATCAATGGTATGTTTGGTATGAGAATTTTGTGGTAGAAAGAAAAACGTGGGAAAAAAAATTATATGAAATCAAAGAAATGTAAATATTAAATTTGTTTGATTGTTCAAGAAATAATGAGGAAATAAATAATTAAAAACAAGAGGTTGTCATAGGTTTTCATTTTTTTTCCCCCTTAAATAAACAGTTTGATTCAATAAGTACATCAATATCAATAAATTAACACTTTCAAATTTTTTTTATAAAAAAAAAAAACATGAATTAACATATCATGTAGACAAATTCTTTAAATTACAATATGATAAGTAAAAGTTCATACTCGATGGAATGAAATTTATAATAAAAAAAGATTGCAAGGCCTCTACCTTGCCCATTAAATGAGGGGGCGGGATCTCCTATTTTAAACGGTGTTGCATCTTATATTCTATACCTTTAAATACATGTCATGTGTATTGTATTTATTACTAAATATTTTTATAAGAAAAATTTAATACACGTGTCATGTATTTAAAGCATGAAATAGGAGATAAAATACTATTTAGGAATAGAGGATCTCATCCCTTAAACGAGTGCTCATGACATTATTATGTATGGGTAAATTGCATTTATTACTATTGTGATTTGTCTAATTGGCAAATATCTCAATATGAAAAAATTCTAGCTAACTATACCCTATATTTATAAAAAAATGCAATTGACCATAAAATTCAAACTTTTTTTTTTTGTTCCTCTCAATTTGTTTGAATCATCATATCTGCTAAATCCCAAATTTCTAGGAATTTCTATACAAAAACTCAATTGAAATCACTCATTCACCCTAAAATCGCTATCTAACTTGAAAAACTTGATTGTCGAAAGTGAAAATAACTTAAATAAAAAGGATAAAAACAATATCTCAATGGTCAAATCACAATAATACTTGCAAAATGAGTAAGTAGCAAGCATATATTAAATTCAATGATCAATTGCAATTTTTTTGAAAACACAAAATCAGCTATATATTTTTTTTTTTCCAGGAGGTTCTTTGCTAATTAGGCATATTACAAGAGTAAAAGACACAATTTGAAAATATAGGATCAAAATTTTTTTCTCTAATTTTCCTCCCCATTTGGTACTGAAAATTATTGTTTTCCAAAGTTTTATTCATATAATATTCCCCTTGCCAACTATAATAATAAAGATTATTTTTTATTTTCTCTTATTTTCTTTTCTTCACTAAAATTCTTATATCAAACATAGCGCAACGATCTAGATAATTTAAATTTTTTTCCAGAAAACTATTTTTAAGAGAATCATGCTTCATGCCAAATATACTTTCAAAAAAAGAACAAATAAACATTTAAAACCTAGTAAAATCATTATATTTTGAAACCTCATTGAACGTTTATGAAGATGATACTTAAAATTCTCCTAGCTATGTCCTTTTTTTTCCTTTTTTTTTTCTTTCTAACTTATTGGTTTTTCTTTTTACTAAAGTATTGTTTATTGTGTATTCCATGTATATATATAAAATAAGTAAAATTAATAAGATATAATGCACATTGTATGTATTTAATAACTAGAATATGATTAATATTTTTAATGTAATACATATATAATTTAATAATAAAAATTAAGTTGTGGATGGTTATTAGAGTAAGTTATTATAATAACTGCTTTTACTTTTTACACTTTATATATATATAGTAGTGTTTATGTATTATATAGTAAAAAGTTACCAAATTGCATTTCTTTGGGAACAAAAAAAGGAATGAGAAGGGCGCAATTGCAATAACCAAGATATTGATTTTTGAGATAAAATTTGAATTTAGACTATTTCAAAAGTACGTTTTTAAACATGAAAACTATAAAACAAAGAAAATGCTAATTTATTTATTTCTAAATAGTAAAATTGAAATTCAAAAAAGCAAATTGTTTTTTCTTTTTTTATTTTTTTTCCCCTTAGTAAAAACCATATAATATACGTACAAATTGTACAGTGTTAAAATGTTATGCGGCCCACAAGTAGAAATAACAACATTTTGGGGGTGTAAAAGGCAGAGGAAAAAGTTTAAAGAATGCTCTGTGTGTGGCAGTAATCTGGATCGCGTTGCGTGTGGAATAGATGAAACGGCGTGGTCCCTTTTTATTATTTATTATTATTATTTATTATTTTAATAAGTCAAAAAGGTTGAGAGGAAATACGACGCGGGTGTTCCCATCATAAGAAATATAGGCTTGAATCACTTTTTATTTATTTATTTCTTTCTTCTTCTTCTTCATTTTTTTCTTTCTATTTTTTGTTTTTCTTTTTTTCGTTTTCTTTTTTTTTCGTGCCTCTTATGCTGTTTTTTCTCTTTTTCTTTCTTTATTCTTCTAGGAATAAATAAATAAATAAATCCGTGGATACTTGCCCAAGCGTCCTTCTCAGCCGTTTCCATTTTATTATTTTTATTTTTTTAAAATAATTTTAGCATACGTATCTAGGAAACTTTGATTAATTATACTATCACAAAATCAAACTTTATTGGCCATTACCAATCCATTATTAATTCTCACAACTGATATATAAAAGAACGAAAACAAAATTATATATTCGTTATTATATTAATGACAAATAAAATTTGTACCGTGGTTCACATTCTATTTCAAGAAAACATAAACAAACCTATAAAGTTCTAACAAACATTGTCCATATTTAATTCATGTATATATTGCACAGGAAACAACATTTATTTTGGGGCCAAACTTGTATATTAATTAGTATTTCCTTTTGAAGAAAATCACAACTAAACTACAAAGTTATGAGAAAGCTTGTTCAAATTCAGATTACATATATGGGGCGTTTGTCAGTAGTTAGGTTCTTCTATTTCAAAATTGTGTTTTATCTCTTATTTCTTATCTTGAATATATGTCAAGTTTAATAAATATTTTTTTATAAAAACATAAATTGTAATAGTTTTTGTTTTTAAGATAAGTGAAAAGTTGTAGAAAATGCTATAAGGAAAGTTTTAGTAAAAATTGGAATTGTTTCAAATAAAAGCTAATAGAATCAAAAAGATGCTAAAGATGGGAGATGTTTACTATTAGCTTTTGGCATTTAATTTTTTTCATTTTAATGTTAGAGAATCAAAAACAAAAAAATATTTGGGAACACTACAAAATAACTTAATTAAAATTAAAAAATTGAAAAATGTTTTTGAAAATCTGTTGCAAACACCCTATAATCTCAATGCATTACATATATTGGAACAAATCCAAAAAAATAAAAAAATAAATAAATATAGAGGAAGAAGAAGAAAAATAATTCTTGTTCATTTGAATTTTTGAAAAAATCTCATGTACAGAAAACAAAATGATTGTATAGTGTACTTGAGCTTCTAATTCGGGTATCGATGGTGAATTTTGAGATTCAAAATCAAGAATCGGATCATACTAGGTGACCGTGTTTGATTGCCGATTGGGGCAGCAGATTATGGCCACGTCAGAAAATCAATTGAAGTTTGGACTCATGGGAATTCAACTTACTTTATGTGGGTGATTATTCGGGTTGGAGGGGGGCAGCATGATTGGAAATAGATGAATGTTTGTTCTAGTTGGGAAAGGAGTGCAGGTATAGGCACATGAGTGAGCCTTAGCCGTTAGGGCCTGAACCCCTTAGGTCGGCTGGTCCGGTACATTTTGTTCAGGACCCTAGGGAAGTAGCTTGCGGGGGTGGGTTAGGTGGTTGGGGGTTCAAAGCACTTTTCTAATGGAAATAATAATGTTATGCATATGGTAGTTACATAGTTTGATGACATTTGTTTTTGACTTGGGGTAAATAAGTCAATTCATCGAACTAATATGTTTTTTTTGCTATGAAATTATCAAACATTCTAAAAGTGCATGTTTAGTTTTATCAAACATTCTGCTTGTTTAGGGCTTTCATTATTTTTCCCCTTCTTTATTTTCCTTTTTCTTTTCTTTTTTTTTAATTAGAATTTGATTATATTTGTTAGAAATTGACTATTGTGCCAACGTGATGTGATTAGAAAAGACAACTGAAACTTAAAATAATAGGATCATATTGGCCTAATACTAGAAATTTCCATCAACAAAGAATAAACAATTCGCAAAATTTCAATTTTTTACAAACAATGCGATGCTCTATTTTTGTTTGGTCTCTTTTGTTAGATTGAGCATTGTAGATTTTTAGTGTAACTTTTAGTGTTTTGGTTCTTAAATGAAGATATTTTTATTGTAACGTGACCTAATATTTCTCTCTTAAAATATATCCATAGGTCTGAATAAGACTCATTGAGTAACACGGAATCATCATGGTTAATCATGCATTTGGTCATGTTAGAGCTAGAACTTTTCTATTATAATAATTCCCATTGATTAATCTTTCATTTAATCACGTTTTCAGTTAAAACTTTTCTATTTTATTATAATAATAACTAATGGAAGGAATTGTTTACTGATAATAAAAAAGATAATCAATCCCCACGATTTTATATAAATGATTCCAGTCCTAGTTATGTCGCGTTGATTCACATGCATAATAATAAAAACGGCTGACTGAGTGACGTTCAACCCTCCCATAAATTGCTTTAAATTCCGTGATACATATAATGCAAGCCTTTTAAATTTTAATTAATGATTTTTTGTATTTATAACGAAGAGCAATAATACAGTGGACTTCTCTTTCCATTCAGGCACTTTAATTTGGCAATTTTTGGTTGGCTTTACACGTTATTGCATGTGAAAGGAATCGGGCAATATCACCAGCCACATTATCAAATGTCAATGATAGGAATTGGAAGGAAATAAAAGTGGGTAGGGATCGAGAAATTTTTATACGATACATTATTACAAATAGCAACTAACATGGTCAAAGCAGAAGCCATAGAATGTTGTATGGGCCATTGATGTTGAAATTCCAGCCAGTATGTTGCTAAATAAGAATGATGTCCACTGTCTAATACGAAATTACGAAAATGGGTTAGGGTTATTGCCTCATCAAAAACTTTTCGACCCCTAAATTGATGATAGTATATAAGCAACAACAGGTTAGAGCAATTGGATTTGGCCATAAGAAAACTTTTAAAACCAATGTATAATAGAAATAGGAGGTTGCGTTGTTTACTTAATGAAACATGGGTGTGGAGAGGTAATAGAGGTAAAAATAACATAGGATGAAGTAATAGCATATTAAAACTACCTATTAAATCTTACCAAAAAAATAAAATAAAATAAAACTACCTATTAAAGAAAAGATACAGTGTTGAGTTATTTATACTGTTAATTACTTGATGTGAGTAAGGATGACAATAGAACGAGATGGGGATGGGGAGGGTATGCATTTTCGGTCCCCATTCTCGCTGCTTAATCCTAGCCTTATCTCTATTCCTGTTGGGGATAATTTTGTCTCCGTCTTCAGCCTCTTGGGGTCCCCATTGTTGTCGGGATCCGCATTCCCCACACACCCCCATTTCCCATTCTTTGGCGTCAACCTATTACCGACCCGTAAAATTGATATCTTATCACGATTAAACAAAAGAAAAAAAAGAATCCCAATATTGTTAAAAAGTTTCCAAGAACTAGACCGATGAGTTCAAATGGAGTGATAAGAAATTTAGGATGAATGGAATACTATAATTATATGTTCAAAATTTCAAGTTTGGTCTTAAAATGATAATAAATATTAATTAAATGTAATATAATAAAAAATAAACAAACATGTTAATTTACTGGGATTTGGGGATGCAAAAGAGGATATTAATTCTAGAATTTCCGTCAAGAAAATGGGTATAGAGATGAGGATGAAATTTCCCGATCCTCATCCCAAGCGTAAATGCAAAATGCAAAACCCGCCACCCCACACAAACACAAACACAAACACAAACACCCACCCCATCCCCATCTTCCATTTTTCCCTCCATTGAGGAGGAGGGATAGTCATTGCTATCTCTAGATGGGAGACTTATTAAATGGACCTCTAATAAATGTGTTTCGCATATTTGAATGGTTGGGCTATGACAGAAGATGGTCCATTTGGATCTTACCATTTGAATGTCATTATAGGCCTCTCTCAATGAATTTTGAATTGCGCATTTGAAAGAGGTAGATTTATAATGACATGCACATCATTTCAAATGAACTTAGAGTACATATATTAGTATCGTATTTAAAAGAACTTAGAACTTTTAAGTTCATCCAATCATGTTAACATCCGCTTAATTTAGTAGATTATAGCTATGAGCTCGTAGTTGGACAAAGACGAATTA
>JACFYI010002437.1:375437-390592 GCA_014898755.1 Handroanthus guayacan
GATGAGGAGGAATACGAAAGGATGGTGACCATGGTGAATACTAATCGTGATGATTCTGTTATTGAGGCGAGGACGGTGGAGGAAGCTATTGCGCAAATGACGGTGGTGGATAGTTTACCTGTGGATAAACATCCTGAGAAGAGGCTTAAGGCTACGTTCAAGGTATGATTTGCAAGTCTAATATTCTCGATTTTGTGTTTACTTTGAATTTAGTCAAGAAACAAGGTTAGTTAGTTAGTTGTTTAAATGTGATCCAAGAGGATGTAGGTAATGTTTATGCTTCGCTCCACATCTGTTGATATTGAAGCGTTGTAATGAGAATCGGATGTTTTGGATGATTTACTTGGCTTCTAGGTTTTTATATCATTGTGTAATTCTATCACGCTGTTCAAATTTTGGCTTTAGCATTGATGCATGGCTAATTGGCTATTTGTTGGACTTCTATGCATGTAGGCTTTTGAAGAAGCTGAACTTCCAAAGTTGAAGGAAGAGAAACCTGGTCTGACACACACTCAATACAAGGATATGATTTGGAAACTCTGGAAGAAATCCCCCGACAACCCTCTTAATCAGGTGAAAAGCTGATTTTTGCTGTTATGTTGTAGATAATAAGATGCAGAAAAAATTGAGCTAGTTAGGTAATGTGTAGGCAAAAAGTTTTGGATAGGTAATTAGCCTTTGATGTTTAAACTGTGATGAAAGTACAATCATTGTTTTAGCCTTTTAGGGTGGATTTTGTATGAACCAATTATCTGGTTTTGACAAGATAAATAGTACTGTATCCATGTTGGCCTTTATAGTGGTATTAATCCTTTGTGGACACGCACAGAAGACAGATGATCAAATATGGCAGAAAAGATGTGTTCTATAGGACATGGCGCAAAAGAAATTGGAAAGTGAGGTGCTTCCATGAATTGAAGTTGACGAGGCAGCTGCTATATGTGGACCACTCACCTTGAATGTATAATTTTCAGGAAGGAAGATAGTACAGTAATCATGCTAAAGAGATAATATCATCTTAGATGTCAGAAGGCCTGAATGGTGAAGCCTTAAATTCATCTGTTAGTAAAAGCCTGTCAAAGGTTATAGGGGAAAATGATGGAGTAATTGCTGCATCTGACAGGGTCTGCAATGTTAGAATGTACAATATTTAAGGACATCTTTCATCAACAATTAGTTACTACTGGTGAATTTTCTTAATGGAGTACTTTGCCTTCAACGATCAAATCGTAGTCTGTGATGCAATAGTGGACTTTCTTTCTACTCATGTCTTATGCTCTTAATAAAAAAATGGGAAAGCCTATGTTTTGTATCCAGAGTGCCTAACTGCATATGTTATTAGATAGCTTTTTAAGTACTATATTTTCCTTATTTTCCTCTTTGAGAGACTCCTGTACCTTGAAGTTTGCAAGTGTCGATTCATGCTGCTTTGGTAATATGCAGTGCCTCTTGGTTGCTTTAATTCCTTTTATCGATGCTGTGAAATTGTATTTTTTAACACCATCTCGTTTCATCCCAATTTGAGCATGCAGATTGCTGACAAGTCGTGAGTGCATCTTTCCATGGGAAGCCTGGTAGTTTTCCTTTTAGACTTGCTGAATGTGAGCTGCAGTTTCATGTCTTTGAGAATATACATTGGCAATTGTGCAAGACGGCTTTGGCCTCAGCTTCTCTTCTAAGTCTACAGTATCCATCGCAGCTTGATGCAATAGTTTGAGATAATTTATACTGTAATTCGTAATAAGATCCCTGTAATATCAAAACAACCTTGGAGACCTCTGGTATTGGCAGTGAATAATTGCATGTAATTACATTTGTTGACTTGTAAAAGAAATAGCAGTTGAATCATATTGTTGCTTCTCTTAAAGACAGTTTTGAAAACCGTAACATGGATATTTCAATCAATGTTGACCTTTATGGTGGATTGTCTCTCAATTCTCCGTTTGGAACATAACAATTTGTAGTTTGAGATATCGTGCTAGTATTTGTTGGACATGTTTTAAACTATATCTAGCGTTGGTGGTGGGATGAGACTTATATTTAAATTCCTTGTTTCCACATTGGTTATATGGGACGCGAGTTTGAGAATCTTTATGTCACTGACGGACATGTACATCTCATTCCTGACCAGTGTAGGCCATTGATGGTAGCGAGCAGACTTGTGGTTAATCCGGTTTACCCCTGTTTCGGTTGTCTAGTACAGAATTCTGTTTCCTCTCTCTTTATCCGTTTGTTATTGATTTGTCTTCTGGGTTTATTTTGCCATGACATTTATTATGAATGGTGGTCTGTTAAGTGGCCCCCTTTGATAGGGATATGAATGTTAAGCTATGCCAGTTTGGCCTGTTTTAATTTTAATTGATTGATTAATATGTGAATAGCAAATCCAAAATGAAACTCTAGGCATGAGGTTTCAGTTCTGCGTTAGGGTGTTCCTTCATCTGATTACGTAACTGTGATTTGTGTGTGCACAAGTAAACGCACTGTTTTCTTTTCAGTTTCTGTCCAGTTGGGATGAACTGGTGTTAACTCTGCCATCTCAGGTTAACATTTCTTATCTTCGAGTGTGATATGATCTTCTTTAAATATCTTTTGTTCTTTTCTATTTTTGGGTATGTTGCGCTTGTCGCTGCTGGTCCATGGTTCATGTGCAATGCAATATCGTTTTCCATCTAACACAAAAGAACGAAAGATAAGGACAACAGCGCACATTTTAGTGCTTCTAAACCATTTAATGAGTCTACCAAGTTGGTTTCTTATTAATATCTATAATAATGATCAACGCCAAACCATGAGGAGTTTTGACATCAAATGGGACACGACTTCGTGAAGATTTATTATGGCCTTATGGGACACAGCTTCTTGAAGATTTATTTCCAAAGTAATTTGCTACCAAACATCTCTAAATGCTTACCAATTGGCATTTTGGGCCACAAATTTCAATATTGAGCTCATCCAAAATGTGCAAAACTAGCTGTATCTGGAATCTTGAACAGCGTCGTTTTGAAGAGTGAAATTCTTGCAATGGGATGTTCCCTTTTCATTGCCTATTATGGATGGAAATTTGAGAACGAGTCGACGGATTTTTTGTTGGTTAGGGAGAAGGAAAGTGAACAAAAGAAGAATTATTGTTGGCCTGAAATCTGATAATTACAGCAGAGAAATGCTGCTAAGGTTACTGCATTTTGTAGTTGTTCGAGGGGACAGTGTTCTTGCTGTTCATGTTCAGAAATCTGATGATTCTTTCGATCCGAATATGTTTCATATTCATGAAGATCTTTGTAAATCTAAGCAGGTTAGAATGCTTTTGTAAGGATTTGAAACGTGTTTAGGAGTTTAAAATTTTAGATTTTTTGATTGCTTTTCGTTACTGTTGTAATCAGGTGGATTTTGAAGTAAAGATTTGTAGTGGAAGTTGCCATATAACAGAACTGAGCCATCAAGTGCGGATTACATTTGCAACAATTCTTGCTGTCGGATGCAGTGATAAATGGTAAAATAAAACTACCATCACCACACACATTGATATACGACTTAGAAGAATCAAGGACTCGAAATATTATGTTTGAGTTTGGTTTGCTTGTTAATCGGGTGGAGCTTGAACGAACTTTGATTGAGTCGAACACTAAGTTAATCTTGTGTGCCTTGATGTCTTTATACATGTTCTATTGTTTCTCAGCTAATTTAGTCACGCTCAAAACAAGCTTCATTGGTTTGATATGTTTAATAAACTGATCATAAACAGGCTTTTAACAATTGATTTTGAGTCGAGTATCGAGTAGTTTGACATGGGATAAAACCGATGTAGCCATTTTTAACAGTTGAATTTCTGCAGCCCAAATAACCCAACTATATCCAAATGGCTGAAAGCATTACCTCCAACTTGCAAGCTTCTGATAATGGACAATGGAGGCAAAATCCTATGCCAGGAGATGGGAACTTCACAAGAAGGCTCATGCTCCAAAGTTCTTCAACCATCGATATCATCTTTATCGGAACCCAGCAGCCATGATCGATCAGGAACTCGACCTCTGATCAGGAAATCTTTGTCAATGCCATCTCCATCAACAGCTTCAACATCACAACAAACTAAAACTGCAAAACCAGAGAACAACATCAATTTTTCTCCCAAACTCTTCCATAGATTGGCTATGTTGGAAGCGAAAGGGTATGGCAGACATTTCACGTTTGAAGAACTCAACTGTGCGACAAAAAACTTTGGTCGTAATATGCTGATTGGAGAAGGTGTACATAGTCTAGTTTACAAAGCAGTTCTTGAAAACGGTCAGGCTGCAGCAGTGAAGGTTCTAAAGACTTCTCACTATTCCAAGGAACTTTTTTTCCGAGAAGTGGAGATATTGGGTGGCTTGAGACATGATAACATAGTCCAGCTTATTGGATTTTGTTGTCGTAAAAAAGTGTGTGCAATTGTTTATAACTTACTGAATTCAAGTCTGAAGCAAAGGCTGAATCAGTTGAAGTGGAGTGAGAGGATGCAGCTTGCAGTTGGTGTCGCCAAGGCATTGGAGTATCTTCATTCTTGCAATCCTCCTATTGTACATCAAGATGTAAATTCTTCTAATATCCTCCTCTCCGAAGATGGCAAACCTCAAGTAAGTCCTACTTTTGAATCCTTATGATACTCTATCGAAGTGACTGCTCCTTTGAGCCATTATTTGTCTTAGGGAGAAAACATTCTGTACTTTTGTGGTTCATTATGTAAAGTTTTCATAGGGTTATCCACCATGCATTTTTGTCCATATTTGAGCAGAATATTCAGTCGCGATTTTATCATGTGACCTACACATTCTTTTTCCAACTGCATTTTCTCCCTCTCTTGTGCACCAACTCTTTGGTCAGATGAAAACAAGCTGAAAGCATTAGTGAAATAGCAAAATGCCTTCAAAGAAGGGGCGTAGGTCACATGACAAAATCTTGGCCGAATATTCTACAAAATGCTCAACCGATAAAAGATGCATAGCCTTGAAAGCAATGTCCTGTAAACAAAGCTCTTGTAGTGAAAATTAACAACAGGCATAGTTGGGAAGGCAAAGTATTTTTTTTTCCCTTTATCTGATAAAGATTAAGAAGTTCTAAGAACCTGTCTCTCAATCACGATCATTTCAACCATAAAGAAGATAACACTCACTCTAAGAACTGGAAAGCATATGTAGAAGAATTAGAATTTCTGTATTTGTTGATAGGAGCTTAAGTTTTCGATTTCCAGCTATCAGACTTCAGAGCTGCAAGAGTACATTCGCCAACCCGTCAACCATCACCACCTAAAAAGCCGATTCATGTTATTGGGATGTCAGGATACTTGGCCCCCGAGTACGTAATGTATGGCAAAGTTGATGAGAAGATAGATGTGTATTCTTATGGTGTTGTGCTATTGGAACTCATCACTGGAAAAGCTGCTTTTCAAACAAGTCCAGTTTCAATTCAAGAAAGCTTAGTACCTTGGGTAATCAAACTTGACTTCTTGAGTTATATTTCTTTCCTTTTCAATTATAGTTTTTTCATTTTTTATTTTTCAACCTCTTCAATGTGAATGCAATTTGCAGGCAAGGTCTTTGCTCCATTGTGGCCTATATGACCGCCTCATTGATCCCAACTTAAAAGAGGACTACAACAAGGATGAGATGAGAACGCTGATGATTGCAGCGCGTCTCTGCCTCTTGCATTCATCTTCTAGAAGGCCAACAATGAAAACGGTACGTATAAATTCTCCTTGTGATAAAACGAGCTGAATATTTTCTTATATTTTATCTTTTTGTTTGGTTTTTGGGCAGATCTTGAGTTTTCTTGAAGAGCCAAATAACATGTTGGAGATGCAGGAAAGGAGAGAGGACCTTCTTAGTGAAGTTGGATGCAAAGATGAGAATGATTTTAGCATGCATGCTGATTCAGACACTAGTGATAGTTATGGATAATGCGTAGTTATACTTGGGGATAATTACCTCCACAACCCCCCAAGGTTTAGCATAATTAAAATACCCTTTAAGTTTGGATAATTACCATTATACCTTTTACCATTAGTTCAGCTAATGCATATTACAATTATATCCTTTGAGCTAACGCATAATTACAATTACACTTTATTGTTCAGGAGGTCCTTTTGTAATGTTTCAAGATCGTCAGAGGGCCTAATTGTAATTATCTTGGAATTTTTGGTAATTATGTCAAACTGGGTGTATGCGGAGGCAATTATCCCTTATTCTTTTCAACATATGAAGTATATTCTTTTGTGACTTAGGATTCTTGAATTTATACCTTAATAATAAGGTATGATCTGTACATTCATAAATATGTAGCTATTCTGGATTCTCCACCCAAAGATGGTGTCCGTTTTCTGGTATCAAAAAGCTTATTCTGCAATAAGCAAAATAGCTCTGAGAAAACTGCATGGAGCAATCCAACTTGGAGCAATTTTACAAGCCCATATGGTAAAGTAATTAATGGAAGATTTCTATATTTTCTTTCTTGGAAATATATCATAAAACAGACTATATTATTTGACACAATGTGGTAATGGAGTTAATGAGGATAAAGGAGTAATAAATATAGTGACGCAAAAATTATTAAAGTGAAAGTGAGACAGAAATACAGAATAATAAAGCAATTACTTTGCATTTTCTTTTCACGATTAATAAGATCATATATGATTATAATTATCTCAGTCGCACTTCACTTATTCTGGAAAATGCACCAAAACTAACAAATTTTTTTATGCTAACAGTCCTTAGCCAACTGAGAAAAATTGACTGGTGATACATAATATGGAGGGCCATTGTAGAGTGTTTGTGCTGCTAGATAAGCAGCTTTTTTAGAAGGGTGAAACGAATCCCAGAACAAATACTTGCGGTGATCTGGGCAAAGTGATGCTGTTGAGTTACAAGGGCCTTGCGCGTTTAGAAGTCCGTATCCACAGCACGCTGAATCCACATTCTCAAAACCTGTGACATCGGAAAAATCGAATACTCTCAGCAACAATGGCGTATGATCCTGAGAATAAACGTATCGCCAAACGCTCGAATGTATCAATTACTTACCAGAGGCATGTGGATTTTCAATAACATCAATTGCCATCCTATATCCATTTCCCAGCGAGTATTTAAATCCCGGCAGCTGTGAGCTGATATTGAGTAAGAGATTATCTAAAGCTGAGTAGAAACTCAAAGCAAAATCATTCTCAGGCTCAAAGCAACCATCAACGCCATTAATGAGCTTCTGAACGAGTCTTTGGGATGGGCAACAACCCAGAGGTGGCACACTTATGATTCCAAATTTCCTTGCCCCAAGCTTATACAAATTCTAGTACAAAGACAAAAAGTTGAAGTTTCTTGAAAGTGGTTTTAACTTGAGAATTTATATATATTTAGGGAAGACATCTTACTGTGATGTGGTATGATAAGCTGAGATCAGAATGCTGATAAACTGATCTTTAGGCATTGTACCATTGGTCATGAAATAGCCGAAAATGTCGTTGCTGCCAATGCTGATGAAGAACAGAGATTTAGAAAGCATTGTGTCTGTTGCTGCTGGACCTATCAGGGCTGTGAGATTATCTCTTACTGTAGAAAATTGACTGATCTGCTGTGATAATGGCACAACCGTCTGTTGACAACACGAACACAAAACAAAAATTTGATAATATGGAATTTTACGAGGCAAATTGCAGCAAAACCATATTACTAATTACCATCAAAATAAATGAGTAGATGTATGAGGTGTTTGTAATGCTTTTATCACTGGCTTTTCAGCTTTTAATTATTGAGAATTGCTTGCCAGAGTGTTTGGTGGATACTTCTGCTTTTTTAAGCAGAATTTAAGTTTAAATTCTCTAAAATCTCAAGCACCTGATAAGGTGTTTCTAAATTCTATTTCAACTTTTGATGAAAAGAGTTAACGATATTATCTTAATTTAATGAAGTGTAAGGGTATCATTTTGGTGGGCAATGTAAAAGTTGTGGAAAATTGCCCTTTATTATGAACATCTACGTCAATTTTTTATCATTTTTTAGCTTTTAGTTGAAAAAATTATCAACTTCTTCTACTTAATTTCGTCAAAATGAAAATCACTTCATTCCCAATGAAAGCAATATTCGAACACCCTTTGTGCTTATTCAAAAATCTCAACCTTGTTTGTCCTTACCAGATTTGAACTTGTTATATCAAGAAGGCCAGCACCACCTGATGCAAAATTTACACCTTTCAACAGATGCTTTCGGAAATGATTTGGCTTGAGCGTAAGAAGAAACAAAAACGGCGGTGGGCTTCTCTTGATTCCAAAAAACTTGGCTGATAACACATCATATATTACCCAAAACAATGTCATCAGTTAGAGTAAAATTAAATCTTCAGTTTCTATATGGATGCAGGTATATTGAGAAACATAACCACCTAAAACATAATCTTATGCTCTCCATTAACACTTATATTTTATACTAACCTACAAAATCAGCACTATTAAAGCCATTGCTGAACCTTCCCGTTGGCCTCAAATTGGGAAAGTCGATGCCATTGTGAGGGAAATCGGCTCTCACAGTACTCCCACGCAAATAAGTATTAGTTCCAACATCTGCTGTCGAGTCTCCCAGTATGAAAATGGTGGGGGCTGTTTCATTGGCTGAATGGGGAATGATATTTATCAAGATAACAAATAGGCAAAGAGATACAGAAATGTGTATCTTAGTCATAAGAACTTTCTAAATTTCTCTGTTTATTTTTATGTCAAAGTGTACCAATGGTCCAGAGAGTTTTTAAGTAATCTCTGAACTCTTGGCGGTTTTATTAAAGAGGTTTAGGGGGTTCTTATGCATTAGAGTTTGCTAAAGTACAAGGATGTGGTGATAACAGGATAATTTTCTCACAGAAGTGGACATTTTTGTCAATAAACTAAAGAGTTTGGTTGGGCGGTAAGGCCGAATAAGTTAAGCAGATTATGTATTAATTTTCTAGAATCATTAATAATACAAAGATGTTACTTGTTTAACAAAGGAATTAACTATGGCCCATGAATTTACTTGCCGGACATAATATTTTGTTTGTTTCAAGATGTAAGTACTTATCATCCTTAAAAGAATAAGCCAGGTAGATGCCTATGATAATATGTGCTGTCTGAACCTTGTACCAGGGCGGCAAAATAGAAGCGAAAATACAGAACAAAAAGAACATATTTCCCTATTCAAATAGGAATATTCTTAACTGAAGGAACTGCTGTGAATTCTTTTGCCTAGTACAGTAGTTTTCAACAATGAAAAGTATTTATCATCTTCAAGAGATCGTACACAACACACATTGTCTCAGCATAATATACTAACAAATAAGATGAAACAAGGAAAACAATTCAAAACCCATTAATCTTTACTTTATTTTTCAGAGATATAAAAGAATGTGAGTATGATCTTTTGCTATTCTTGCAATTGTACAAATGGCTTCAGATATACGATGGAAGTATTACGAGTGTATGTCTTTTGCTCTTCCACAAAGCAAAGCGTTCTTTGGAATGGGATACTCGTCCCTCAAGGATTGAACCGGTGTATAAACACGGAGATAAAATTGTAGTCCGAGGTATTGTCGTGCCCAATACTCAGTTCTTAGGTTCCACATTCCCACATTGTCAAGTGCCACATAAATTGCTGTCCATGACTTCGGATAAACCTGTCATGACAACATAAGTTTCATCATAAGGACAAATTGGGGGACTATGAATTTACCAAAAACAAATACAGGGACAATCACTGATCTTATGAAGGTTATTAGTTACAGTGCCAAAATTGAGAATTTTCCATTAATAACAAATCTTGATTTTTTACCTGTGTGGTGGAACGCGAAACGGCATCTACAAGATTATACTGTCTTCGACTGGCGGGTGTCCACGATCCTTGATCCATCCTGCAACCAAATGCCATTTTAACTCCATAATGCATAAAACAAATGAATTGTACTAATTGAATGATACATTTCCTAGATGACAAAACTTTAGATATTTAGGCACAAAACAAGACTTAACTTACCCTACTACGAAGAAAGCATATCCATCAAGATGCCAACTCTGAATAATGTTTTCACGGTTCTCAAAAACTATCTCCACAAATGCTCTATAATCTGCTCCCATAACTGACGTATCAAGGTGGATTCCTCTGCCTCCCGGAGGGGAATCAGGGATGCTTCCGACACGGAATACCCCACTGATATTGTAATAATCTGCTAGCTTGAGAGGGGTATCAGATGGAATGAACGAAACACCGTTGATTGCATAGCGTTGTTTGCCGTTCACTAGACCCGCTGAACTGGTTAATCTGATTGTCCTGCTCACATTGATTTGGCCATAGTGGTATGAGCCTTGAGGGTTTGGCCTTGGTCCACTTGCTGTCAGATTAGTCCTGAACAAGAACAGAAGATAATTGAAGATTTCCTTGTGTTGTTCAATAGATGAAGTTAAAGTCCATTGGGCTTGATGTGTGAAATAATAGAAACGTCCATTTTAAGTTGAGTGAAAAGTCAAATCAACCGTGGACAACCCTTATGACAAAATTAGGTGAACAATTTTCCTTAAACTATTAAGTATTCTCTCTGCAGCTGCACTCAGATCGAAAAAAAAAAAATAATGACTTGAGTATCAAAAGGTTTCTGCTAGACAACTCCAGCAACTTGACAACTTTCTTTGATTTAATTTCCTAGGTTACCCGGATTTATTAGACAAACCAGCTCAACCTTGAGATCTAACCGATTGGGGACCATACTCTAGTCCAGGGATCAATTTAGAATTCGAATAATTGTTTTTGAATTTGAAAAACTACCTTATGGAACGAGCTTGGTTCAACGACCATTGAATGTCGTTGGTCGGTGCAGGGGGTGGAGGGCCAGAGGCTGGTGTTCTGGAGTTGCTGTAGTGAAGCACAGCCGTAGTGGTGAGGACTTGGGTGGCGAAACGTGTGGATACAGCGATGTGGTAGTCCTGAGCAGGCTGATCTGCTGTGACCAGCACAGAGTAGGACTGGCCTACGTGCACATCTAGGGAGGATATGGGGGTCTGCACTGTGTGGGTTCCCTCCACTTCAACTAGCTTCATGGTGTGACCCTGGATTCGGAAGTTGAGTGAATTTCTCAGCCCCACATTTGATATCCTCAACCTGTAAGTTTTACCTGAAAAAACACAATTAACAATAAGCTTTAGCATATTCTATGATGTCTGTATAATCATATGTGCAAATCAATGTATATTACCTGGTTCAACTGTGAACCATGTATCATTGGTTCCGCGCCCATTGATGAGGATGCCATCAGGGAATGCAAGAATCTTTCCTTGGTCCAAAACGTACTTCAAAATCTGCAATTTTAGGACAAGATTCAGATACATTACAGAAAAACACCGCTTTCACTCACGGAAAATGTCTTTGACAGATAAGATTCTATCACATATAAATGATACGTTTAATGAATTTTTAATGGAATACTAACAAATTTAAGAAAGGAGCAAAATATAGACACAATTCAATTCCATCCCAAAATTTAGCTTTGTGACATAATAATAATGGATTTTAAGACTGAGCAAAATATAAAGTGGTACTTGAGGACATCAATTTCTCGATCTGTCATTAAAAATCCACCACAAAAATTATTATTGTAATGGACTGCAATGCAATCGTAAAACTAATCAGCGACAATGCATGTACTAGCAAATGTTAAGACAAACGGATGTTTTCTTGTAGTGGGATGTGAATGCATTTGTACTCCTTTGGACAACTATATTTATCACTTTTTTCAGCTTTCTTCATTTAAATAAATTTAAGCTGGATGAAGATGAATCATACAGTTGAAAAATACCTTATGATCAGTTTTGTACCAATCTCCAATAAGAATGGTGTAATCACCGTCGGGTTCAGGGAATGGAACAGGAATTCTTGGCCTGCTGAGGATTCTGATACCACCAAATCCACCGGCTGCTTTATGAAATGCGAGTGATGGAAAATAATAAAAACTTCCAATTTGATCTTTCATTTGCATTACGTATGTGAAGTTTTTGCCTGGAGGAATTGGACATGTTGTTCCAGATACTCCATCTTCGTATGAATTTTTCCTCTGTTGTACTCCATTCCTGTTTTTAAATAACAACAACAAATAATAACATAAATATTTTGCATTGTTATTTGTTATATTATGAATCTATGATTGATCTAATGATTATCATTTGAACTATTAATGACAAAAGAAATATTGACAAGATGACGTAACCCTTAAGCCGTGAACACGAGATTCACGAATGTACTTTGCAGGCTTAGTTGATGTGTTTTTTAGACACTTTAACATGTCACTTTTCACATTTGTTATCAGCAGAGAATTATACATTATTCTTTAATTTAAATCAAGAAAGGAAATATAGATGCATAATTACAAGGGCGAGCTATTTATTGCCAACTAATTTGAATAATTATGACAGCTACAAACATTGAAAGAAACATTACATAAAACAACTGTAACACTACTTAATTGAGTCGGATCATGACAATTACAGTAAGAATACTTGATCGTGACAGAGCAAATTCCACACGTGAAGGCAGTCCTAATAACAACTGAATGATCTTCACAACATAATACTTACACGCCAAATAAACCAATTATTTTCAATTATATATATATATATATATTCACAAATAAAGTCCATGTAATCTTTTGATACATATCATGCATGATCTTTAGATTGAAGGGGGAGTGGAGAACTAACCAGGAAAGAAGGAATGGCTCTGGCAAATTATTATACACATTGACGATGATATTATCGTTTGTGACTGAATATATATCAGGTCCTGGAAATTGCCCATTTATAAGAATTCCCTGTAGAAAAAAACAGTATAAAACGAGCTAGTTTTGAGTTTCCCGAACATGCAATGAAACAGTGTGGAAAGATTCAAATATTGTTCGTATATCGGGAAAGGAAAATATTCAAAACCTGTTGTCGAACACCCAAAGGGTAAATATCACCATAACTGACATTCCAAGTAAAGAATCTGTAAGGATCCTCAGCACTCACGATAGCCATAACACAAAGAATTGGGACTACAAAATTCCACATTTTTGTTTTTTCAAGAATGATCTCCTCAAAGTACAACTTTCTGTTAACGAAGGAAAAGTGTAGATGCACACAGTTTGGGTTATCAAGAGTTCATATAAATAGGTGGTGGAAACGTAAAAAAGACTATAAAAAAAGAATAAAGAAATATATATGAACTGGAAACAGAATGACATATGCATATTTCATGGAAATAGGGGTTTTATGCATATGAAACGTAGAAGGAAAAGCCCTCAAGAAATAGATGTTTCTTGGTTGAGGCTACCCCTTACGCGTAGCGGGGCGGGGTCATGACCGAAATGCTGGCATCCCTCTCGTAAAGCACTATTTCTTTTGCGTATGGTGCAACAATTAATCCACATTAATGTCCTTGAAGTCACAAGAATACCCTTCTGCGTATAGTTTTTCAGCCAACTATCTTTCACATATACGCGTTGGTTTTCCTTTTTATGTTTTTATTTTTCATTTTTATGTTTTTTTGGTTTGTGGTGTTTTCAAGTTTTTGATTTAGTTTGGCTTTTTAGCTGGAAAATTGGAGGCGTCCGTGATCATTGACGGGATACACGGAATTTTCATGTGCAATTTATGCACATACTAACTCTCAGAGCCTTTTACGGTTCGAGGCTTGGAACTTTTCTTTTTTTCCAGCTTTTTTTCTTTCTTTATAATTATTAATTAATTTGTGATTGTAATTCTGATTACGGATGGAGTTGACTAAACTATACTAGTATTTATGAAATTTTGTAGTGAATGAAACTTTGGATTACGTATGAATAGAATTAGATTAATGGAGACAGAAAGGATAGTGGTGTCATTTACTACTTATTTAGGAGGATGATTGTTAATTGGGATACGCGGTTTACACCTTGTATTGTGAATGGGAATGATATGATCTTTGACTTTGTATCTTATGTCAACTTGCGATTTATATATACTATAGTTTAATCAATTGTGGGCTGACTAACCCTCGAGTTGCGGAATTAATTGTGCAACTTTCCTCAGTTTTTGAATATTTTAATCACTCATCCTCACATTGATTTCAGCCAATATCTCTTTTTTAACATAGAAGAGATTTTATTTAATTATATATCAGTATTATTATATAAATACATTTAAAGATTAATTACAAAAACTAAATACAAGTCAAACTCTCTATATTACCATGACCTAAAAAAATATCCACACACTTAGGCATGACAAAAATATTGGCAAGCTTGGGAATCCAGGGGAATTTTGGAAATTTTTCCCGTAGAAATGGGGGTGGGGATAAAAATAACCCCAGGCTAATTCAGGAATGGGAATTCGGATCACACCCCTACTTTTCGGGGTCTTTGTCCCCGTCGAATAACTATAATGTCCTTAGTTTATATAACATTATTGAGCTTTTTAGTAATTTTATTTATAATTATAATAATGAAAAATATAAATAACATCAACTTGAACTAATTCGCTGTTCCTAATCTTATTCTTGATATAATTTTTTTATTTTTACTTAATTTTTTAGTAATTTTTTAGATTTTTTGAAATTTAATTTTATTATCTAGGTGATCTCGCAAGGACCTTGGACATCAAAGAAACGGGAATGAAAGGCAGAGACTCCCTAGGACTGGACTGGGATGTGGACTAGGGGTGTAAGATGAGCCGAGCCGGCTCGTGAGCCGGTTCGGCTCGAAGCAAAAAAGCTCGGCTCGATTCGAAGTTAATCGAGCTCGAGCCGAGCTTTGTCGAGCTCGAGCTCGAGCTCAAACCTATAGGCTCGCGTTATTATTTAAAAAAAAAATCTAATATTATAAATATAAATTAAATATATATTAAAATTATATAAAAACATATAATAAAAATCTGTATAAATATATATATATATAATATTATAAAAATATATAATATATTAATATATATTAAAAATATAATCAAAAGTATATAAAAAAGAAAGAAAGATAAAAATTAAAGAAGCTTCCCCCTCAGTTGCAATTTGCAAAGAAGCCCTAGGGTAGAACGACTGCACGCCCGCACGCCAGCCGCCGATACGCCCGTTGCTGTTCTCCCATTATTCCCTAAGTAAGATTATGCTCATGGTTTA
>JACFYI010002437.1:406779-446930 GCA_014898755.1 Handroanthus guayacan
CTTGAATTCCAGTGTCTATCACAACATACACACCAGCTGCAACCAAAACTCCGCTCAAGCCCATTCCAAGCAAGCCCAATCCCCAATTGAGCCACCAAATTGGGCTATAAGTCTTGGGCTTCTTTATTTTTAGCCACATGAAACATGGGTACGCGAATGTCACCGGTAATGCGATTCCTCCTACTAATCCGGCCACGCTGCCCAAGAATGGTATTGCCACCGCAACAAAGAAGCACCCGAACCCGAAATTGGCCCGAATGATTGCCCGGAGCCACCACGGGCACGCTTTCTTGAACCTTTGGGTGTAATAGGACTCCATCATATCAAACATGGGCATGCCGTATATTTGGAACGAGCTCACCGCGTTAATTATGACGAAGAAGCTTATTAGCCCTAGAATTGATCGTGCAACATCTCGGCCGTGGAATGTGAACAAGGCTGTTAACATGCCGCCATTAGCTGGAATCTGTCAAAATTCAAGTACTAAGATAATTGTTGTCGAGAATCATAAAGCTTGATAGAAAAATACTGTTATAAAAATTAGTATAAGATATTTGTTATTGAGTAACAGTCCAATATATATACATACTTACCAATTGACCGTAAGCCCAGTAACCACCAATGGCTAGTGGGAACAAGCACATTGCTACGATTAAATATGCACCTTTGACACCTCTCCACATTGGCACACTTGATGGATGCTTCTCGCTGGAAGGCATGGTGGCCTGCACATATTTTAGTTCATAGTTAATTTGTGAAAAAAATTACAAATTTGTAGATTTATCTAAATCCAACTATTATTTTTTGAAAAATTGACAATATGCATGTAGGATTATTAGCAATTTACAATAATATGAGTGATCTTCATGTAAATATAGTGATTTAAGCAGTCAAAGAATTGTCGTCTTTTTGGACTAGTACTTGGTAACAAAAGTCAGTTTCATACTAATATTGTTCTGGGTTGGTCCAACTTGTGAAAACACATGACATTAGGTTGTTCAATGCCAAACTTTCCACGAACCCCCTTAGATGAGCCCATTTATAGCAAATTACAGTGGCATAGAAGCAAAACTAAGATGATTTTTTTCATCACAAAACTTTAGTATGCTAGTTTTACCTGAAACTTTCACATAAATTGAGTATAAAATATTCTTTTCACTAAATATTATTTGAATTAAGTCGACCTGAAGAATGAAAAATTACAAATTTTATTGATGAAAACAGCTGCAATTCAAAAAGTGATGTGTAATAATTGATTTTTTAAGCATCATCGTGGACCAAAAGAAGCTAGAAAATGAAAACAAATCAAAGCAAGACTTTATGCACTGATTTTTCAAAGTCTTCGATCGCTATCTTATATTACTAATTATTTGTAGTTAACAGTCTATATAAATTTTTAATTGATTTTAATAATGTTTTTGAACAAATTTTCAATTTCCCATTTGATAAATTAGAAAATTAGTTACCAAAAAAAGATCCTATTGACCACACACCTGGATTTCAAGAATGAGATTATGCCCTCTAAAAGCAAAAGCAATAATCCCAAGCGCATTCAGCACATCAAAAATCCTAGCAATTTCCGTGCTAGCCCTGACCGGATTGTATGAGACATGGGGCAGCCTGCCCTCCGCCACCGACACCACCCATATTGCGGTGCAGTACCCGACGGCGGTGATACCTCCGATCAGCGAAACTCCGGCGATGGAGTTCAGATTTGGCAGCTGCGACAGCACCACCGCCGCACATGTAAACACAAGGTACCACTCCACGTTGGTTAATGGCTTGGAAGTACAAGTGGCCCCACAGAGAGTCTGGTAGAACATTCTCGAAGTTGAACCGCCGATGACTATTAGAGCCACACATGTTCCGCCGGATAAGTACATAATTGGAAAGGCAGCTAGGAATTTGGACAGTTTTTCTCCTGCAATTCGTACAATCAAACATGAGGATGAATTCATCAGAACTTATATCAAGGGGCATAATTCGGGATTTTTGTTTGCCCTGAAATATTATTGGATGCTCACCGAACGTTGCACCGGCCAACTGCATGTATCTGCTGTAGCGAATCCCATCCTCAGGAGACTCGTGGAGTTGTACCAGCAAATATAAAGTGTATAGTTGCCAAATGAAAGCCACAGTCAAGTCAATAACACCCCATGTCCTGAGGAATTGCACACAAAAGATAATTGTTAACAATAGATTAAAACTAATTAGGATTAATTAATTATTAAAAAAGAATTTAATATTTTTAAAGAGTATAAATACAAGATGATATTTGTTTTCGATATTATAGATTTCACATGTTGACTATCGTTGTTAAATTTTACCAGAATCGTCACAGTCTCTCAAGATTTAATGATGACATTTGTTTTTATGTTATAAATTTCACTCATTAACTATTGTTGCTGCAGGAAACTTTAACATAATTGTCACAATCTCTTAGTTTCAATTCACTGATTATTAACTGCCTATCACAAATTTAACTAGTAATTATAAGCTGTTGTTGAAAAAGAAAAAATTTATAGACCACTCCAGATCTATTTAGTTGGTAGTTGTTACAAAAATTTTAGTAGAACTATCCCCATAAGTACTATTTGTACTTTTGAAAAAATGTAAGTTTTCTAAACAGAACATATCTCAGGGATTTTGAATTTTGATAATAATTAACCCAAAAACTTATAAGTAAAGACTACTATTTTCTCAACATATATAAATAAAGAAGTGTTACCAGCCAAGAATGGTGAAAGCAACGGGAAGAACAAGAGCCTGAATCCCAATCCCAGAACACAAAGTATGATAAGCTGCATAATACGCATTTCCATTTCTTGACTCAGTAATCGGAAGCCAAGCATCTTCCGGGTCAAGTTTTGTAAGTTTAAGCACTTTTCTCAAAGGGCTCCCTAATGGAGTGATGAAACGTGGAGTCCTAATTCTGGGTGTTTTCTTAGTTGTGCCGCCAGGAGATAGCAGCGGCGACCGGGAAAGTGACGGCGAGTGGTATTGCGACGGAGGAAGGGATACTATGGGTGGCGTTTGGGCCACAGGAGGCGTCGGAGCCACCGAAGCTGGCCGTGGGGTCATCGGAGCTGAGCTTACTGCACGATCACCTTCATGAGTTGCAAAATCACCCATTTTGTGTCTTTCTAATTTTTTTTCTTTCCTTTTCTTTTTTCTTCTCTTGATGAGAATCAAGTATTTTCTTCTTATCCTCACAAGTTGTTTTGTGGAATGGGTGTATATATATAGACAAAGGTGAGGCAATATGTTGTTATTATTTCATTATTTAGTGGTAGGTGACATGACAAAAATGAGGGCGATTATATTAGTTAGTTAATTAGAGTATGAATAAAATTAAACTTATTTTAATTATATGTGTGAGCACAGAAATAATAAATATAATAGTAAATAACAAGTAGTTCGTCATGAGTGTGTATAAGTTGACCAGATGTTTTGGTCAGGGCCAAAAGATTGACCAATTAATGGCTTTATTATACAAAAAAAAAGAAAGAAGAAATCAAAGAGACTGACAAAATTGGCTGGCTGCTGATGCCATCATTTTCATGGTTTTGAATGTGTTTGGTTGCATTTCTATTTTCATATATACAAGGTCATGTTTTGGGTGCTAAGTTTAGTTAGGGCGGTGACTGAAAGTTAACAACAAAAAAAAAAAAAAAAAAAAAAAAAAGAAAGAAAGAAAGAAAAAACGGGGAAAATGATGTTTTCCACCTATGAGAACTGCTCGTTAAAACAAAACCGCCGAGGTGATGTTTGCGATTGATTTTAAAAAGATATTTATTCAATTATGAGTTGTTTAAAGATCTTTTTGAGTATTTGAAGACTTTGATTATACTGTAAGTTTTATAAAATCAATCAATAATAATTTATAATTTTATAAGTAGTTCTAATAAGATAGGGAATGACAACATGGAAAAATAAAAGCAAAGGCTGAAATTTCAAATGCTTTTTTTGTTAGTTTACAGTAAATTATTTGATAGTTTCCCAATATTATACATTTGATTATAATCTATTTTTCCCAATTTTTAGCAAAAATTATAAAATGATTATTTGTTTGCATAATCTGTTATAAATGCCACTTAAAATGGTAACTGATTTTTAAAT
Source organism: Handroanthus guayacan (assembly GCA_014898755.1). NCBI lineage: Eukaryota > Viridiplantae > Streptophyta > Magnoliopsida > Lamiales > Bignoniaceae > Handroanthus > Handroanthus guayacan. The sequence continues at coordinate 410,899 of JACFYI010002437.1, forward strand.
AAAATTTAATATTTCATTTCATTAGGTTAAATCTCCGTTCTATTAGTTCTTCACAATTAAAAATTAATAGTTTCTTGTTTTTCTTTTATTTTCCTTTCTTTCTTTCTTTCTTCTTCTTCTTTTTTTTTTTATTATGAAACCGAAGGGCACATGAGCAGTAGAAGTTTGCTTTCAGGAGACTTGACTTTGATCAATAACACGGCAAAGGCAAAGCAATTGGGAGGCAGCAGATATGAATAAATAAATGAAAGAGAGCCCATGATTAACTCATTAGCCAATAGAAACTAATTTATTACAACTACTTGTTGCTAGCTCACATAGTTTGAAATTTAGGCTGGATAATTAATGCAATAGAAACAGACCCGATAAATATCAGTATCATCATAATGTAGAAATAAAACCGGAACACGTACGCTTAGGTTGCCTTTGAGGACTTTGCCCTTTTTAGTCAGAATGATCATCCCTATCCATAAAATTAAATGCATGCATGAATATATAATGTACGGACATTCTTTATTTTCTATTTATTGTTGTTAATTTGTTTTTAAGTGAAGCTTTGTGCTGTGTTTAGATTAAAAAAATACAAACAAATTTGTAATTAAACAAAAAATAAAGTACGAATATTTTTCTTAACATTTTTCATTATCGAAGTTCAAAGATCTGAACATAAGATTAAGTATCTCTTGTGATCGAATTGTAGGAATTATCGAAGCTGTCTTCTGCTAATTTAATTTCGATAATTAAGGTACAACTATGAAATATAAAGGAAGAATTGAGAATTTGAAAACTTCAAGGAAATATGAGACAAGTCAAAGTACTTTGACACTGTCCCTTCCGTTGTGTACGCTTTTTAGTATGTGAATCTAGCTTTTTTGTGGCTACAACAAGGTATCTTTTGACTTTTTATTAACTTTTTAAAAAAATAAATATCTTTTTGACCTTAGATATGAAGCCTCGTTGGTAATATAGAGTAGAAACTTATTTTGTGAGGCTAAGTAAACCCCTTTTCTAGAATTCATTGACAATAGTTTGCTATATTCTCACGTAGTATTTAATATTTTTGGGAAACTTGCATGATGTGATTATTATTCAAGCATAAAACAAAATACTTATATTGTTGAGAATCTTTAAATAATAGGGTAACAAATAAATTCGATGGAAAGGTAAAGGGCCCACAGCCTAACCGGAAAGACGGAAAGCAAGACCATTAAACGTGGGCTTAATTGAAATTCATCCAACTAGTTTTCTCCAGGCCCTAAACGGATGGGCTTTACTAAGAGACTTGGGGCCAAAAATGAGAAGGCCCACAAGACTCCTGGGTCGTTACCATGTTCGAGTCGGGTATTTGGATCCCACTTGACCGGATCGAGTTGGAATCGAATAGCTTCGGGTTATTTAATTCGATATCGAGTAAACTTATAATTACGAAGTGGATGCTGATTAGTGATTAGTGATTAGTGATGAATCTAGACAAAGATATAAATAATAATCCATATGTGGAAAAAATTGCATATTTTAAAAATTAATAAATAATATATCAACATTACGCAAGATTGCCATAATTTACAACACATTTTTTTTTTTTTTTTCTGAACGTAAGTATTAGCAGCCACATAATGGTATATGGCTTGTTTCTTGTTGATGCATATAGTATGAAGTCGAAGAACATCTGCAAGAAGCCATGGACAAGAGTAAAGCTTTCTCCACATCCTTGGCTGCTTTCTTTTGCATCAAAGAGGTCACATATCCCATGAACTTGGAGTCACAAGGCAACGTGATGGGCCCATCACTGGGTAGTCCAAATTCTTCTTCAGACAACCTGAATAGCTCCCTGAAAATTAAGCTGTTGAGATAAGCTATGGGGAAGGAGAATCGCTTTTTATCAGTTGTGTATACGATGAAATGGCCTTTCTCAGCAACTTCCGAGGTATGGTGGTCACTTGTACTAACATCATCGATCTTTCTTGGAAAAGATATGCGTTTTCTTCCGAGGGCTGCCACTCTTTGCCATCTTCTTGCCATCTTGATGAGTTTTCTTGGACTAATCATCTTGGTTTTGATGTTTTGAGCTGAAATTTTGAGAGGAGGTTTTTATTTTGATCTTGAACTTCAGATTTCAGAAAATACTGAAATGATTGATGTTTGTGTTGAGATGAAGAACTTGGAGAAGGTGTTTGGTTTATATATTGTGAGGTTATAGACAATGCATTAATTGTAGCTTTAGAATTATGGGGATTCAAAAGGGCAAGGCCATGTGAAATTTGAGGAGGTAACCATTTTTGATTTCGCATGTCTTGTGCTGAGTGGTTAGACGACAAATTTGGTCCAAGTTGCTTAAAATGTTCAATAACTTGAGGGCCTCAGACTCCTGAGAGCCACCAGAAAAAAATGCTGGAGATTTGATAGACCTTTTTCTGCCATTACATGTATTGATACTTTAGCTAAATACCAATTCTAGTATTGGATTTAAATGAGAAGGGGAATTTGGCTGGTGAAAGATAAAGCATGTTGGCCCCAGCATGCGGGTGGAGGTATCAAACAAGGCAGAATTTGTGGCTGAAAGTAGCAAATTTAAATGGCAGAACATTACCAAATGCTCACATACCAAACTGTGGACCCTGGTTGAAAGTTGCTAATCTATATATACTTCACGGTGAATCATTAACCAACAATAGAAGCAACATTACATGAGACCTTTATAAGGACAATTTGGATATCTTTCAATTGGTTGTAACCCGTATCCATATTGCTTTCTCTTTCTTCCGCTCTTTTGGGTTGAATTAGTTATTTGTGACATACTATGTTGTTTGGAAAGGAGATTGCAATAACCAGTTAGTACATATGAAGAAGATTATTGCATGTGACAAGCTTAAAAAATTTTGTTGGTTTATAATTAGTTAGAGATGTCATCATCTACAAAACTGAAGGATAAATTCATTGTAGCATGTGCACGTTAGCACGGCTTGATTTACGTTCCTTTCTAGGATGCCTCCAGATCTAAGAACAAGAGGAGCTTTTGTTATTTTGAAATCGAAATATTGATTCTTGACAAACCCAGTTGCTTGATCTATTTGTTGAGCATGTTAACAGTAGCTAAAGCTTTTATCCGTTTTGCCCTTTCATGGGAAGCAACCTCATGTGACTACTTCTGAGGCTAATATTAGATCGCGCTGTTTTTTGTTCTGATTTTTAATATTGTCCATCAAGGAAAATCATATTGCTTTATGGATCCACTTCTTTGTGTCTGTTGGTTTTGTGATTTATATTTGAAATAAGCTCCAGTGGTGCGAACATCATTATCTTTTCTCTGTCCGGTTGGAGACAGGTTTAGAATCATAGTTCAATATTTGTTTCAAATGAAGGAGAGCAAATCATCTACTGGTTAATGATCTCTCGTTGCATTCTTAAAATCAATTAAACAAGGTGAACAAGAAACGGTTGCATCGTTTCTATTGTGTTATTTGGTTACATAACATAAGGGGTCCTATTGGGTTGTCTGTCAGCTCAGATACAAAACAAAGTAATTTCAAACAAATCTTGAATAGCTACTTCAATTGAAACTCTTCAGATCTACCTTTGATATTTTACCTTAATGCTCAAGAAACTTCTTGAATGTTAATTCCTTGACTTTTATCTTTACATAATACTGATCTGGAAACTGAAAACTTTACTTCTAATCTAAAGAATTTATGTGTAGATGAGTCTTATTTTTTCATACTCGTAACATTCTGCATTTACTAAAGTTTGATATTCTACTCTGAAGCTTTTCAGATCTAACTTTGATATTATACTCTAAAGCTAGAAACTTATTGAAGGTAAGGCCTCTATTTTTTATCCTCACAATAACACTGATCTGAAAACTGAGAAACGTTACCTCTAATCTGAAGAATGTATGTTAGATAAAATTTTATCTTTCATGTTTGTAATATTCTGCATTTACTGAAGTTTTATTACTCTGGTTAATCTAATATTCTGCATTTACTGAAGGCACAAAAATTATTTAATTCTCACCTCGCTATTTTCCATGTAGAAAAAAAGAAATAAGTATTTTTGGGTTACTGTTACAGCAACAAATTACATAATGCAGATCATTTTTTTAAAACATGTAACCAGAGTTCTTTAAAGAAGAAAAAGTATGCAAAATTGATTAACTGCATTAAGGACGCTGGTCTGAATATTTGCAACTTGCAGCTTGATTAGTGGAAATCATTAGTTACATTAAGCTGATCTTTTTTCATGTTTTCTGGGAGAAGGAGCAGTTCTTAATTGCTGCATTTGAGGGACAGAAGAAGAGTTTTCGGACAAGATAAGTCAACTGGTATTCCGTTGACTTGATAATAAAATGATCTTACAAAGATATTCAAAGCTAGGGGTTCACTGTATTAAATGATTCCTTGACTTTTTGAAAATATGACACTGTTTTTTCTACCAATTTGTTACAATTTTCATAAGTTTTAATCTGGACCAGTCAATAGACAAGCAACTTTGGTTTAATCTATGTACCAAAAAGTGTATCAATGGTAAGTAAGATTGCCATAATTTACAAAATTTGTGGCATAAACCTCAGCAGCTACACAATGTTATGTGGCTTGTTTCTTGTTGATGCATATAGTAAGCAGATGACAAACATCTGCAAGAAGCCATGGACAAAAGCAAAGCTTTCTCTACATCTTTGGCTGCTTTCTTTTGCATCAAAGAGGTAACATATCCCAGGAACTGTGAGTCACAAGGCAATGTGATGGGCCCATCACTCGGTAGTCCAAATTCTTCTTCAGATATTCTGAATAGCTCTCTGAAAATTAGGCTATTGAGATAAGCTAGGGGGAAGGAGAATCTCTTTTTCTCGGTTGTGTATACGATGAAATGGCCTTTCTCGGCAACTTCCGGTGTATAGTGGTCACTTTTACTAACTCCATCGATTTTTTGTGGAAAAGATATGCATTTTCTTCTGAGGGCTGCCACTCTTTGCCACTTTCTTGCCATCTTGATGAGCTTTCCTGGACTGATAATCATGGTTGTTGATGTTTTGAGCTGAAATTTCGAGAGGGGGTTTTTATTTTGATCTTGAAATGCATAGAATACTGAAATGATTGTTGTTTGTGTTGAGATGAAGAACTTGGTGAAGGTGTTAGGTTTATATACTGTAAGGCAATGGACAATGCATTAATTGTAGCTTTGCGAAAGTGGGTATTCAGAAGCACAAAGCCATGTGAAATTTGAGGAACAGAACATTTTTTTAATTTCTCATGTCTTGTGCTGAGTGATTAGACTACAAGTTTGGTTCAAGTTGCTCAATGATTCCTGAGAGCCACAAGAACAAAAAGTTGGATATTTGATAAATCTTTTTATGCTGCTATATATTGACACTTGAGCTAATACCGATAGAATTTGGTTTTGGAATGAATTATAAGAGAAATTTTGCTGGTGAAAGATGAAGCGTCGCGGCCCCATCATGTCGGTGGAGGTATCAAAGAATGCAGAATGTGTGGCTGAAAAATGATATAATAATTACAAATGCTCAAATACCGAGCTGTGGAGCCTGGATGAAAATTACTTGTCCATTATAGGCTAAACAGTGATTATTATTAACCAACATTAGAAGTGTCATTACATTAGACATTTACAAGGACAATTTGGATATTGTTCAATTGGTTGTGTTTAATGTATCCATATTGCTTTATCTTTCTTCCACTATTTTGGAATCGGTTAATAATTCTATTAGATTAGTCATTGGTGACATACTATGTCGTTATGCCGAAATTAGTACACGTGACAAACTTGAAAGATTTTGTTAGTTATTATAATCAGTTAAAAATTTCCTCGTAAGCTGCAAATTTCTGCCACTTCCTATATATACATTATATAATAAGACTCTTTGGGTTTGTCATGGTTCCGTTTCATCTATGAGCAGTCTCTTCATATGGAAAATAAGAGGAGCTTTTGTTATTTCAAAAATGAAAACGTTGATTCGTGATTCCTGAAAGGCAAAAGAAATCAGTTGCCTAATATATTTGTGGAGGCTGAGAAAGTAGCGAGACATGTTAATATTTCTGAGAATTATATTAGGTGGTGCTATGTTTTGTTATGATTTGTAATTATGTCCATTGAGGAAAATTACACTGTGATAATGTTCATCAAGGTAATATAAAGAGTTTATGGTGTCAAATAAAGAAGGTAAAATATGTATAAATTTTCAATGTATTAGCTAATTAGCTGAAAATTGACAGAGTTTTCACAGTTTAACTCAGTATACAAGCAATAGCTGATTAAAGTCTCCATGGCACGAAGATGATGATGAGCATCGAATATCAGCAACTGAGGTGAGCAAAGCTTTCTGAACATCTCTACTTACACCTCTTTGGATCAATGAGATTATGTAATCCATGCAGGTTGCGTCACATAATACTTTAATAGGCCCGTCACCTGGCAAGCCAAACTCATCCTCGGACATTATTAACAGCTGTCTGAAAACCTCTGTCTGAAGATAAGCTAATGAAATTACAAAACGATTTCCATCGGAAGTGTAGACTACAAAATGGCCTTTATCAACCACCCTTGATGTGCTGCAGCTGTTTATATTTGAATCTAGATTCTTTCTTGGAAGTGCAATTCTCTTCTTTTGAACTGTAGCAAACTTTTTCCATTTCCTTGCCATTTTGAGTAGTTTCTTTGGACTGATCATTTTTCTTTCTTGAGAGAGGGCAAAAGTGAGTGAGAAAAAGATATCGAATTGAAGTGTTGAATCGATGATCGAAATGCAAATGGAAGTAAGATATATAAAGATGGACCGGATACAGATCTAGGAACATGTTTCAATATTTGTTCCAAATCAAGGAGGGCAAAACCATGTGTGTGTTAGTGATCTCTCGTTGTGTTCTTAAAATCAGTGCAACAGGGTGAACGAGAAATGGTTAAGTTGTTTCTCGTATGTTATTTGGTTGGATAACATAAAGGGTCCTATTAGGTTGGTTGTCGGTTCAGATACAAAACATAGAATTTCAAACAAATCCAAAGTGGAAGGCAAACTACGAATATCTAGCTTTGATATTTTACTTTAAAGCTCAGAATTTTGAAGTGTTAGGACCTTCATTTATATCTTTACATATTAAATTTATGTTAAATTAAGTTTTATCTTTCTTGTTTGTAAAATCTGCATTTAACTAAAGTTACTACTGTAATTCAATTACCCTGGTTTAAACAAATGAAGGCGCAAAAAATTAATTAAATTCCATCTCTGTATTTTCCATCCAGAAATGAAGAAACAAGCATGAAACGGGTATTAAAGGGAGCATAACAAATTAGGTAATGCAGATTATTTTCTTTAAACAAGTAACTAAAAGGTCTTCACAGAAGGAAAAGTTGATGCTCTTCTTGATGTTTGCAACTTGCAGCTTCATGAGTGGAAATCAAGTTCCATAAAACTGATTTTTCTTTCATGTTTTCCAGTTGCTGTTATTGAGGAAAAGATTAAGAGGTTTCAATAAGTCAGACTTGTGTTAATTCCGTCAATTTGATAATGAATTGTTCTTACATTACAAATGAGGTTCAAAGCCAGGGGTTCACTGTGCTAAACCACTCATCAACTTTTGAGCATTTGACACCCTTGTTTCCTTCCATAAATTGGGTACAATTTTCGTAAGTGCTAATCGAGGTTAGTCAATATACAAGCAACTTCTGGTTCATTTGCATGTCATATAAACGTGACGATGAGCAACGGCTACTAGCAACTGAGTGAAGCAAAACATCGTGCAAATCTTCTGCTCTATATAACAGGGCTATCCTTTGGCAGGCCATACTTCTCTTCAGACATCTTCAAAAGCTGTCCAAAAGCTGTATTATTAAGATAAGCTAATGGAACCATGAAGCGGTTCTGGTCAGCAGCATAGACTACAAAATGGCCCTTGTTAACAACTGATGAAGTACTGCGACTATCTGATTCGTAGTGGTTATTATTTCTTGGAAATAAAATTGAATTCTCACATCGAACGGAAGCAAATTTCTGCCTTTCTTGGCCATCTTGATGAGTTTTTTGGCACTGATCATTTTGCTTAATTAGGAAAGATTGGAGATAAGGGGAGTTGAGAAGATTAACTCCTTAGAGATTTTCAAGCGCTGAAAGTCGCAGATGGAAGTGCAAAATCATGCGGCTGTCGTAAATGGATGGGATCTTTGTATGAAAAAGATGTTTAATGAGCAATGTGTTTAGGTGAAGTGTACAAGAGAATCCATAGCCTTCAAAATGATGTTTGGTTTCAAAACATAATGGTCATGTCACAGGTGGGTGATACATCTAACAATATGCAAAAGGATGCACGTATAACACTAGTAGCAAGGGATCAATCAATCAATTATAATACACTCTTTTTTATGTGGCATAAATAACCGTCATCATATTTTGTCACGTGTGCACCCAATTTTAATACTCAATACTCACACATAAAAATTAGACATCGTTCCGAGACTAATAGGAGAAAGGCATGCATCCCGATTCATGTAAATAGACATGCGGTAAATAAGAAAAATACATTGATTTTTAATTAATACATTTATTGATAGGAATTTATTTTATGATAACCTAAACTAACCTGAGCATTAGATTGCTGGTCCACTAGGGTGACTTCGAGTGTTTTCTGTGCTTTTAGAATTGGATCATCTCGAACCCAAATCCATTACCCGGAGGAGTCACTCAAAGATTGCCCAACACAAAATCCCAAATTTTATTCGAAGCCAAACCGGGCCTTAACTCTTTGTTAATTTTTCGTAGGCATATATGGTCTTCAAGTTATAAATTCATGTGGATATCCCGTCCTCGAAAAGCTTATCCTTTCTTCACTTCCAACTTAAATAACGGTCAATTGAAAATATTCTACGACAACGGAAACAGATTCTTGAAGACACAGAGGGGGAGATGGGAAGCTTAAAGCTGCCCTTCTCTCTGCAAAGACGTGGCGGCAAATTCGTGCTCCCATTCCCCGCTTCAAGATTTCACACTCCCTTTACCACGGGTAATCTCTTCTATTGTCCATTTAACTTCACTTGCCATATGTGTCTCGTATCGGATTGTGCACAATTTTGAATGGTTTCTTTGAAAATACTCTGTCGTGCGGTTTTCCCTTTTCCTTTCTGTTTTGTTAATGTGATTTTACTCCGGAGGAACTCGACCCATGTTAAAATTTCTAGGAATTCTTCTTTTTTTCATTAATTAAGGCTTGATATCAAGTTTCTTAATAGGTGAAGTTCATGTGGGGCTTGTGGAGTTAATATTTATGACTAAGCTTTGTTTGGAAAGCGAACAACTTTTCTCTTGCACTTGTCCCGTAACATTTATGTGAAATATGTGAATACTGGTTTGCTTTGGCACTTATTTTGTCAGTGAATATTCTTGTTCTCAACAGGTAATGCAGATTACAGAGGTTTCAACATACGAACTCTAGCTTTAGTGGATCCTTGTAAGCTTAGCTACAGGAGTTCCTATGGGAAAAGATACCGGCTTTTCACTGCAAGCGGTAAATATATGAATTCTAACAGGAAACACTCTTGCTTCTTTTACTTGACTTTGGAAGGCTACAGAATGTGAATGTGATTTTCTTTTCAGCTTCAGCACAACCCTTTACTGAGAAGCTTGTAGGAGATGAAAGATTGAATCTCTCGACAAGTGGTGACTCTATCCGCAGACGATTTCTTGAATTTTATGCTGCAAGAGGTCACAGTGTTCTTCCAAGTTCTTCTCTTGTCCCAGAGGATCCAACTGTTCTGTTAACAATTGCTGGAATGCTTCAGTTCAAGCCTATATTCCTTGGGAAGGTTCTATATACGTCTCCTCAACTTTTATTGGATCAAAGAATTCTATATCCATGATCCAAACATAGGGTTAAGGTCCATGAGTATTGCACGAGTGAAAGCAGAATCACGGTCATGTCTAGGGTCAGATAGTCTCAGAAACTGTTATCAAATTGTTAGTTTTAATTTAGAATTGACTTTGTCATTTAAATTTTGTCAGGTTCCTAGAGAAGTTCCGCGTGCTGCAACTTCTCAGAGATGCATACGCACAAATGATGTTGAGAATGTAGGTCGAACATCTCGACATCAGACATTCTTTGAGATGCTTGGAAATTTTAGTTTTGGGGATTACTTCAAACAAGAGGCTATAAAATGGGCCTGGGAGCTTTCAACAATTGAGTATGTATTAACCTGATGGAAGCATTCTAATCCATAATAATAAGATTAATTCTCCACAGTGCGAGCTTCTGCAGGCACTAATTTGGCCAAATAATTGTTTTTATTAACCCCTTGTCAGCAAAGTCCATGCATTATGTCCCTATCTATCTTATGTCTGATAGGAATTAAGGCTTTCATTTTTTTCTTGCATAGCATCGATATATCCCTCTCAAGCATTCCTCCCAGAACTTTCTTTCTAAAGATTCTGTCCATGGCCAGTTGATTCACATTTAAATTTTAGTTGTTGATAGGTTAAGAAGTTACGGAGATAAGCTTCTGCATATCTTTGCTTTAATATCAGCTTGTTTAATATCTATATAGGTTTGGATTACCAGCTGACAGATTATGGATTAGTGTTTATGAAGATGATGATGAAGCTTTTGCAATATGGCATGATGAGGTACGGTGTATTTACATGCCTTCTGTATGTGTTCATGAGACTCTTTTATGATTTTTCAATATATTTTCTATCTCACTTTTGTTCTCTCAGATAGGCATTCCTGCACATCGCATAAAAAGACTTGGTGAAGACGACAACTTCTGGTCCAGTGGACCAACTGGTCCCTGTGGGCCTTGCTCTGAAATTTACTATGATTTCCATCCCGAGAGAGGACATTCAGATCTTGTAAGCATTCATCATAGGGATAAATTCTAATTTTCTCAATTGCGTGAACTTCAGTTCTTGTGCTCTATGAAGAAGTTCTCTGTCTTTGTATTTTATGATTCTGTCTTTTCAGAAATTTATATATATTTTAGCATTTTTTTTAATGAATAACAGGATCTTGGAGATGATTCTAGATTTATAGAGTTCTACAACCTTGTCTTTATGCAATACAATAGGAAGGATGACGGATCACTTGAGCCCTTAAAGCAGAAGAATATAGATACTGGGTTAGGATTAGAGCGCATAGCTCGCATTCTTCAACAGGTTTAAGTGTTGCTGCACAAAAGGAATACCAACTAGTTCGCTTAAAATTGTCTGTTTCATGCGCTAAATCCCTTTCTGATTTCTTTTGCAGGTTCCGAACAATTATGAAACTGACTTAATATTTCCTATCATTGAGAAGGCTTCAAATCTGGCAAATGTTTCATATGCACTTGCAGATGAGCCTACAAAAACAAACCTTAAAGTATGTTGTTGGTGGAGTTTTTTATATGTTAGTCTTCCTTTTCCATGAACTGATTAACTTTTCCTAAATTTCGTATTATTTTGCCAAATCTCCAGATAATTGGAGATCACTCGCGTGCAATAGTTTATCTTCTATCAGATGGAGTTTTTCCATCAAATATTGGTCGAGGATATGTGGTTCGACGTCTCATCAGAAGGGCCGTCAGAACTGGAAGGCTATTAGGCATAAAGGGGGATGGCATGGGAAATCTTGAAGGAGCGTTTTTGCCAATACTTGCAAAAGAAGTTATTAATTTGAGCACCAACATAGATCCAGATGTAAAGACAAGAGCCTCTCGCATCCTTGAGGAATTGAAACGGGAGGAACTTCGTTTTGTGATGACACTTGAGAGAGGAGAGAAGCTTCTAGAACAAATGTTAACTGATGCATTGTCCACTGCTAAGATGAATGGAACTATACCTTGTTTATCTGGCAAGGACGCATTTCTTCTGTATGATACATATGGATTTCCAGTGGAGATAACAAAAGAAGTTGCTGATGAACGTGGTGTAGGTATAGATATGGATGGTTTTGATATAGAAATGGAGACCCAAAGACGTCAGTCTCAGGCTGCACATAATACAGTCAAACTCTCGGTTGAAAATGGAGCAGAGCTAATGGAAAATATTCCAGACACTGAATTTCTTGGTTACGACACCCTTTCGACTAAAGCAGTGGTCGAGGGTCTTTTAGTAAATGGTAAGCCGGCAGGGGAGGTCTCAGAAGGAAACAAAGTTGAAGTGTTACTAGACCGAACCCCCTTTTATGCTGAATCAGGAGGGCAAATTGGGGACCATGGCTTTTTGTATATTGCCAAGTCTGAAAACCATAAGGAAGCTGTTGTTGAGGTAAAAGACGTCCAAAAATCAGTTGGAAACATATTTGTTCACAAGGGGACCGTCAAAGAAGGTGTTATAGGTGTTGGCAGAGAAGTAGAAGCTGCAGTAGATGCAAACCTAAGGCAACGGGCAAAGGTGTGAGCCTTTACACTCCTCATAACTTTGTCTTATGTACATTTTCTCGTATAATCTTGAAGCATTTCGTCATTTTCTTCCATTTTCAGGTCCATCATACTGCTACACATCTGCTCCAAGCAGCACTTAAGAAAGTAATAGGCCAGGAAACATCCCAAGCTGGATCATTGGTGGCTTTTGATCGCCTCAGGTTCGACTTCAATTTCAATAGAGCTCTTCGTGAAAACGAGATCATGGAAATTGAACAGCTGATTAACCAATGGATCGGAGATGCAACGCTCCTTGAAACGAAAGTGATGCTGTTAACTGATGCAAAGAAGGCTGGAGCTATTGCCATGTTTGGTGAAAAATATGGAGAGCAGGTTTGCTCTTGTTACATTTTATTTATTTGAACAAACTTTAGAGATAATATACTTATAAACCGCAACTACATAGGTACGCGTCGTAGAGGTTCCTGGTGTATCAATGGAACTATGTGGTGGAACCCATGTCAGCAATACTTCTGAAATTCGTGGGTTCAAAATAATTTCTGAACAAGGAATTGCATCTGGGATCAGACGCATTGAAGCTGTCGCAGGCGAAGCTTTCATCGAGTATGTCTGCACCAGAGACAACTACATGAAGCAGCTCTGCTCCACTCTCAAAGTATGCTAGTTATGTTACTCTTACAATGCATATAACTTTTGAAAGAACGTTGATTTAGGATGAATTGCTGAAATTGTTACACTTGGAGCTGTCCTTAAATGTATTTGATTTGTTCATTTTCATCTTATTTATCTTTCCATTTTGAAGTACTACATCAATAAAAACTGTTCTTTGTGAAGGTGAATGCTGAAGATGTTACCACTAGAGTAAACAATCTTTTGAAAGATCTACGAGAAGCAAGGAATGAAGTTTCAGCTGCACGTGCTAAAGCAGCAATCTACAAAGCCTCAAGTATTACAAGCAAGGCATTTACTGTAGGGTCCTCATCAAAGATAAGGTAAATATTTCCTTCCATGGTAACGAAACAAATATATTCTCTACTATTAGCCCAGAACATAATTTGTATTTGTTTTGCTACATTGTTAATAATTGATCCAAGGTCACAAAATTGATCGTAATCTGGAAAAGTCTACTTCATTTAGGCTTGGTCGGATGTATCATATCCTCATATAAGTTGCAATCGGTTATCCTCCAAACAAAGGAATACGTTAGAGTCGCTGTGGATGCCCAGCCAAAACCCTGCTATGCCTAAATTATTAAATGTCAAAAGAGAACCAGGAATACATAGTTCTGTGAGATGATGACAAATGGCTTCACCGGGGGTCACTGTTCAGTGGTTGAATGTCGTGTCGCCAACCTAGTTGTGGGGGCATTTTTGTCATTTCACCCAATACGTCAAATCAAATAAGTTTACATTAGAGCTAGAAAATAGAATTTAAGGCCCAGTTGGTCATTTTAACTTGCAATAAATTGTTATGTCCAGGGTTCTAGTTGAGAGCATGGATGATATTGATGCGGATGCATTAAAGAGTGCTGCTGAGTACTTAGTCAATACTTTACAAGATCCGGTAGCTGTGGTTTTGGGATCATGCCCAGATGAAAAAAGAGTAAGTTTAATTGCTGCATTCAGTCCAGGAGTAGTTGATCTTGGTGTTCAAGCAGGGAAGTTTATAGGACCGATAGCCAAGTTGTGCGGCGGGAGAGGAGGCGGCCGCCCTAATTTCGCTCAGGCCGGTGGAAGTGAGCCGGAAAACTTGGTGGCTGCGCTTGACAAGGCTCGTGATGAGCTTGTTTCGGTTCTTTCTGAAAAAACGAGCTGAATATACATTAATGAGACAGTATGTAACTCGAATGCTCCTATAGTTCTTTATTCTTGTTCTATATTTACATCTGAAAAGATTATTTCATTCTGTGACTCCCTACAAATTATAGATTAGGAGCTGTAAATAGTGGTTATAGTTGGATCCCCTACAATCTCACCTATGTAGCTCGGGCTGAGCACAACGATATGCTATATATTAAAATTTTGGGACATAATACGCGCCAAACACGACTATCATAATATATATACTCGTGTATAATTATCATTGGCAATGTTGTAATTTTTTTAAGAAAAATCAATATTCAATATTAGAATAAACTTGTCTTAAATCATCATCATTCGAAACTCTAAATGAAAATAAGTATTAGACCTCATACAAGTTGTATAATCATCTAAGTTTAGCTATTATAATTTTTGCAGGTTATTTTGTTCACTGGCTTCATTTGTTGTTTGAGAATTTTTTTATTTTTTTACTGCTAATTAGTTTCTTATATTTTACTTTTTACAAATTAAAAAAAGAAAGTCCCATGCCTTGCCCGGACACTTCCTTTCCGACATGTCCAGTTTCATACACGGTCTCGTATGAGACAAATATTTGAAGTGTCAATGCATCAGACATGAGTCATTACTCATGCTTATCAAAAACCTCTAGCCTACAGTTTATCATTATGATTACTGTAATTATTTAAGTCCAGCTAGCTAATTAGTGTGGACTAATAATGATTTCCATGCCCTTCTTATTGTAGTTTTGCTGTAAAGAGCGATGTTTCTGAATTTGGAAGTCATTCTTTAATTATGACCTAAGTCACGTTTTTTTTTTCTACCTCCCTTGTAGTTTATATTAATATAGTATTAAAATATATATAAAATATATCTATATATATATAATATTTATTAATTACTTTCAAAAGCACTCTAAGGCGCTCTCGTATTCTCATAATTTTTGTTTTCATCACCCTCACGCTCTCACTCTCGCACCCGTTCCTGCTTTATGTGACTTATATTATGGCTAACACAAGATGGGTTTTTCAATAAAATAGTCAGAAATTAATTAATTGCAGAGTGCAAAAGAAAATAATAATAATAATAATAATAAAGAAAAGGATATCGTAGCTCATAGGGCAATTAAATCTGTTTTGAGTTTGACAACAGAATTAAGTCTTCGTGTACCATTGGTCAAGTTATGAATTATCCCAAAACCATAAAACCATCCCGCCTCAAACCCACCAACTACTTTCCACTGCATAATTATTTTTCCCAAAAGTAAATGCGCACAAACACACAGTAAAAAGGTCGCTCGTTCTCAAGAAGGTCGGTGTGTAGTGTGTGCACACACCCTCACTGTGAAGTGCGCTTATCCAACATATTCTTATTGTTTCTTTTCAATGATGCCAAAACCGCGTTCACGAAAGTGCGCGTCTCTTTCCAATATATATCGGATAACAGCAATATTTTACCTGTTTGAATATCTCTGACCTGTAATCCACCCTCTTTATTTTTCTCCACTATATATACCTTTGCATTTTGGTCTTACAATTGTCATTTCCAACAAGTTGAAAAACAAACTCTCGAGCACAAGAAAATGGGTGTTTTTTATCTTCTTTGTTTAGTTACTCTTGTTCTTGCTTCTTCTGCAACTGCGTGTGATCGCTGTGTTCACCGATCAAAAGTTACTTTCTTTTCCAAAGCTCAAGCCCTTCAGTGTAAGAATCAAGATTCCCTTTTTTTTTTTTTTTTGACGTTTTCTGAGTAATTTGGCACTGGCCCAGATGCTTTTCTTTGAAATTTAATGAAAAATAAATGAATTTGATGCAGCTGGAGCTTGTGGATATGGTTCTCTGGCTATAGGATTCAATGATGGTCGTCTTGCTGCTGCTGCTCCCTCCATTTACAAAGATGGAGCTGGTTGTGGTGCATGTTTTCAGGTATATATATTAATAATTCTGATAATCTAATTTCAATATTTTTTTTTAATACTCTGTTTTGTTAATCATTAATATGAACTGATTTATTGTTTTGTTTTGCAGATACGATGCAAAGATGAACGAATTTGTAGTAAAGAAGGGACAACAGTATTAGTGACGGACCAGAATCGTGATAACACGACGGATTTTGTGTTGAGCAGTAGAGGTTTCTTGGCCATGGCTAAGAAGGGCATGGGTCAGGACATTTTGAAACTTGGTCTTGCTGATGTAGAATACAAGAGGTATTACTAATTAATTTTCAATTGAAAAAATCATGATAATAATTGATTTTTACTAGTATTTTTTTTTATTGTTTATGGGATTAAATCAGAAAAATAGGAACGTTGAATTAATTATGAGATTTGGTCCCTAGAATCGTAGATTTTTAATTAGCTGTAATGATCATTTTTGAAAACGACTAATGTAGCTAGTGGCGTAGTTAAACCCACCACACAGAATATGACATACTTCAGTTGGGCCAGCAATAATAAGTTAATATATATGGGCCATGTTGCAACTTGACACGGAGGTCCGACGTGTTTTTTTATTATATATTTTTACGAAAGATTGGACATTAAATGTATGCAGTTCGAAACTATTATTTTATCCTTTTTAATGTACTTGATCAATAATTGTATTCAGCGGTCGCCTCTATATGACTGGTATTTATATGATTTTATTTTGGATATGTAAATAATTGATTATAAGCTAATTGTTAAAATATTGATTTAATATTATTCTAATCGACTATTATGGTTATGGAGCAGGGTACCATGTGATTACAAGAACAAGAATTTGGCCATTCGTGTGGAAGAATCAAGCCAGAAGCCACATTATTTGTCCATCAAATTCTTATATCAAGGTGGTCAAACAGAAATTGTCGGAGTGGACGTGGCTCAGGTAAACTTTATATCTCTATTTTTATTTTGTTTTGATTACAAATATTTAAGGAAAATCTCCTTGTGATTTCGGAATCATGAAAACAATCTCTACCATTAGATTTACATGAGGTCTAATTGTAATATTTCTATTAATATGTTATATTTTTAAATGGTCTACTGATAGTATTGTTGCACAAGCTTTATTCCAATAGTTAAGTAGAATCTAAGAGCATGTTGAAATAATTATCCCAATATTTAATTATTCAGTTAAATTTAAGATAAGTTGGATGTCATTCATTGTTATCATATTATATTTCCTTTTTTTTAAAAAAAAAAAAAAAAGGGGAATTAATTGGGATTAAATATTTTGTACTTTTGTAGGTAGGATCATCAAATTGGAACTTCATGAGTAGGAATCACGGAGCCGTTTGGGACACGAGCAGAGTTCCTAATGGGACATTGCAGTTCCGGGTAGTGGTGACAGCTGGGTACGACGGGAAGTGGTATTGGGCCAAAAGCGTGCTGCCCGCTGATTGGAAAAACAGTGTGATTTATGATTCGGGCATCCAAATCACTGATATTGCTCAAGAAGGTTGTTCTCCTTGTGATGAGACCACTTGGAAACACCAAAGTTAACTTGGATGAATATCTTATTTAACTGGACGGTATCAAGTCATTAATTTACAAAGTGTTTCTTTTTTCCCTTTTTTTTTGGTGCTTTTTTTTCCTACTTTTCCATCGGTTTGTTGTTCTTTGAGATATAGTGTATAAAAGGAAATTGTTCGAATGGTTTTTTCATGTAATAATGTATTGATTGCTGTACTCGAATGAATAAATAACATAGTTTTTCTTTTTCAAATTATGCAATTCTCATAATCCAGCCCAAGAGATCCGGGCTTTCCAAAATGTTAAGTTTGATGTTAAATTCAACTTTTTAGTTTTTTTAATTTTTTTGTTCTCTTTATGTCGTTCGTATTTTTCTAGTGTTGAAATAATGGATGTTATTTCGTTTTAAAGACGGGCATGGATGACAGTGGTTTGACTAATGCTATGGTGCTGCTGGTCTGAGGATGAGGGAAGGGCTGGGGACGATGAATTTGGAAGTGTTTATATATATATATATATATATATATTTTATTTTTTTTATGTTTAATTTTTAATTGTACAGTGTATTGTTTCATTTTCGTTAATAAGTTTAGTTAACTAGGTCGTTTATGCCCATCTAAATTGTGAGTATTATATCTTATCTTTTATTTTTAATTTTTTATGTATTATTTTCCATTTATCGAATTATATGGTAGATTATACTTGAGGAAAAGAAAAAAAGAGAATTAAATGCTGGATTTCTGTATTGTTATCAGGACACAAGTATATGCTTTCCTTAATTCATTATTAGCATTCCGTG
The DNA here is from genome assembly GCA_014898755.1 of Handroanthus guayacan. NCBI lineage: Eukaryota > Viridiplantae > Streptophyta > Magnoliopsida > Lamiales > Bignoniaceae > Handroanthus > Handroanthus guayacan. The sequence goes on from JACFYI010002437.1 coordinate 429,317, forward strand.
GTTATGGTTGCTGCAGTACTATAAGTTTTTTGTCCACTTTCTAAATATATACGTCCAAAAATTTGGCAGTCTTATCTGTTGCTTGGTTCACGTGAAACTGATGCAGAATGATGGATCAATCAGGAGGTAGTTCACGCAGCATGCCGAAGTCCAGCAAGGCCTACTCTCCAGCGACGTTATTGCGCCCCAACTCAAAAAATTTTGTGCCTCGGCTGATATGCAACTTTATTATATAATACTTCTTTAAGGCCGCATCATAATTATATTGCTATAGAGCGTCCTATGAATTATCCAAGATTGACATTATGACGTAAATAATATGAAAAATATTCTTTAATAAAAGCACTACTTGTTAACATTAATTTATACATAGCCAAAATATAAGGGTGTGCCAATCGTAGATCATGTAAGATTTGCAAAACATCACACATCAAACATGCCCCGCAACAATAACAATAACAGCATCATAATAGGCCACCATGCTCATATCAAAAAGACGAGAATAACTACCTTAACTTACACAAACAGCTTAGCAAAATCAACATAAACAAGCCATCAGAAACAAACAACAAGCTATAGCTAGATAATGCCTCCAACTTATACCACTGCATTCACCACGTAGGTCATCATTTTTTTCCAAATTTTACTAAGGTTGCAGACGATGAAGCCTGAGATATTTCATGTTCATTATGGGGATCAGCTCCGAAGGCACGGAAGAAATCCTTTTCAATCTTGAGAGTCCAAAGAGTGTCATATTCTGCACCGAGATACATCGTGAGAGGCAGCATACTAGCATTCCGAATGGATTCATTGTGGACAGAATCCTAACTTCCAACATCCAACGCACCAACCAACCTTCTCCAATTTTGCCAAAATGACGCTGAGAACTCCAAAGGAATAGAGTCATCCACTGTCTAAGGGCTCATGATTTGCATGGACATTCGAATTCTGGGAGTGGAGTTCACTTTGATCATCGAAAATTTGGATCAGCTTTGGCTCGGCGAACACATCTATGGGTTTCGGAGGGCCAAAAGTTGAACACATATCTGTCCAACGTGGCTCCCTATGTGTCATATACACCTCTGCAAGTAGGTACTTCTGTTTGACAACGAATAATATCTAAACCATTGTTTAAAAAAAAAAAAAAAGTGTAGATTAGAAGCCAAGTCATAAATAATCACGTTGCTTATGACGTAAAATTAAAAAAAAATAAATGTGGACTTAAAGCAGTACCAGTGTGACATAGTCCCATATGAAAGGCTCAGCACGAACACGATTGAGCTTCGTATCGTATGTCACATGCGGAAGCGTTATGAAAAAATCAAAGACACCATGACGTTTCTATAGTTGTTTGAAGTGAGTGTGTGCATCTTTGTACGAGAACTTCGTCGCGAACATAGCATTAACGGTGTTGATGCACGTCCGGATGGCAACAACATCAGATTGTTTGGTATGTTGGCAACAACATAGCATTAGGAACTCTTCCCCATAGATTCGATTCCAACAAGTGCCACCGTAAAATATATCTTTTTGTCTACAGGGATTAGTCGGCGGTATTTGAAACTTGAGAGATAGAAAATGTGATGGAACGTTGTCTATAGGGACTGAGATTGGATAGTGAAATGAGGAAGTTGCTTCTACTTATAGAGAATGACAAATATTTAACATTAGATTGGAGAAAAAAGCATTGATAAGATAATGGGTTAATGCTGAGCGGTAATTAATAAACCACAACCAACTTTTCTCCATTAATGTAGATGTGATGTATGAATAGAGTTGATATGATGTGAGATTACAATTCACTGAAAAAACTTGGTCTAAGATGTGTATGAGAAATACAGCTCACAATTATCACTCACAATAGAGTCTGCAGATGAAGAAAGCAGTGGCCATGCAATGACAATGGGAATTTCAATAGATTTGTGCACAATGAAAAGTTTGAATCAAATCATTTCAGGGGATATTAACTTGGATTCTTTCATAATAATGCATATGACAATTCCAGTTACAACAAAACATTAAAATTTCTATTGCAAGCAACGTATGTTAATATGCGTAAATGTTTTACAATAGAGACGTTGTTTTTGCCAAGTAAAGTAACATTCAAATAAACATAACAAAAACATAACAACAACAAGACCCAAGACAAAAGTGACACATGCGATAAGCATAAAACATGCACATATAGCACAACCACCAAATGCATACACCATAGGTCAGTTGAAACTATGCAATTTTTCCACAATAGTACTTGTTTGGGATATACGAGCCAGCCACGTCTCCGAACTTTGGGTGCATGTAAGACTACGTTGTATTGATAAAGTAACCCTTGATGACATAACATTACACTGTTCCATTGGGCGTGTGGATTCGCCATAGTGCTCCTATGGTCGGTGTCGGACAAGACTTCAAATTCATCGTACCATATAAAGCTGCGCTTGTAGTTACCTCCAATAGGGCACTTATAAAACCAACGTCCTAGATTCAATTTAGTGTGAGATTATTGAAGCACTATCGTACCGTACCCACATGAGTACATAAGGGATAGTTTCAACTCCATTGATATATACATAGTGCCTAAGATATATTTGTTTGGAAAAAAAAAACATAAATCCATCACACAATATTAAAAAAAAAAGGATTAAAGGTAATACAATTCTAATTAATTAAAATTTGCGTATTGTAATATAGAAAATTTGTTACCTTTGCAGATGATCAATTTAATTGCAAATATCCTTTCACAACAGAAGAAGAACAGGAAAATAAATTGCACTTAACATAAAAATATGATTGCAAAGATCCACACTTATCTCAACCAATTCATTTTCCATTTCTATTTATAATAGTCATTCCATAATTTAAACACAGGTAAGAAGCACTACTCCCGACTGTTGTATTCTGGATTTTGAGAAATTAGACCATTGGTAAGGTCCCAAATGTTAGTCACGCATTTGATAGCATGGATTATGGTATTTGGTGCTAAAGGTATTTAAAGATTAAATTAGTAATTTGGCAAATATGATGAGATTCCATACCACCATATCAAATGTGAGATGGAGTTTGTGGCATTTCAAATCCAATTAATGCTTTTCTTATCAAATGGAGTATTACAGTATTTCAAATTCCACAGATTCATTCGGGTTTTTCATCAATATTTGATGAGATTTTGTATCAAACGTAGCCTTAGGGTTTTTTTATGCAGCATTTAAGTTCAGATTTTTCTATTTTTCTTTTACTGATGAATGCCACGTGTAAGCCATCCACCTTGCCAGTTTGTTAGCGCCCAAATCCTCCTCCTCCATATTTTTATTCTCTTTTTATGGACTTTGTGTCTTTTCTATTTTTCTTCTTCCTTGCACCCACTACACTATCCGCAAGCTCTGACAGTCAATTCGAAGCTTTGAAGGTTGCGTTGATTTCATTGCCATTTTTTCCATTTTCATATTTACGCTTGGTAGCAAGATTCAAAGTTTTTCAAAGGTACAACACTAATAGTGTTAAGTAATGATGATTGATCAATGAGTTCTCAATGTTTTTTGTATACAATTTTGTGCAAACACTAATAGTGTTAAATAATGATGATTGATCAATGTGTTCTCGATGTTTTTGGTATGCAACTTGTCTCTGAGTAGCAAGATTAAGGGATTTCCGTCCCTAACTGTGAAAGATTTTGTTTCCGCGGCAGGATTTAATGTTCTTTTTCCTATGCATTTTTTTTCCTTTCTTTTTCTTTTTTCCCCCCATTTTCAGGATGAGTCACATTAATGGCTGGCAAGAAATTAATACGGCGGACATGGGGATGACGACGTGATCATCTTGTTCAGGTGGCTAGTGTTGGGGCCCCACGCTCTCGTTGTGGTGGCAAAGGCTGGAAGGATTGTTGTTTTATTTATCATTTCAGATTTATATTATTCTAGTCTTTAGGTATGGAATAGTATTAAAAGTATATGTTATAATTTAATAATAGGTAAAAGTATATGTTATAATTTAATAATAGGTATATTAAACTTGACTATATGTTGTGGTTGAGTTATTAATGGTTTTTCTGTCCTGTGCAGGAATGTGGAATTGGAGATTACCTAGTATCTCTTGTTTGTTCAATCACCCGATGCAAAACTTCGTTCTGAGGCAAAGACTAGCCTCTGTCGTTGTGGGGAGCAAGACATACATGAATTTCTGCTTCCACTGTTTCTTGAACTGTCAAGTGATGCCAAACCTACTGAGTCTTGTATGCTTGTTGGTCTTATACTCAAGAATTTAGTAAATGCTAAAGAATCTGCAGGAAAGGAACGGCTTCTCCAAAAATGGGTCTCAGTTGACCTTTCTTTAAAATCGCAAATAAAAAGCACTATTTTAGACATGCTTGGTTCCTCTGTTCAAGAGGTGAGACGTACTACGTCCCTCATAGTTTCCAAGATAAGTGAACTAGGAATTTCGCGAAAATAATGGCCAGAGCTTTTTCCGTCATAGCTCGCCAATATGACTCGATCTGATCCAATCCTAAGACAAGCAACCCTAAAAACACTTGGTTACGTATGTGAACAGATATATCCCAAGGATCCTGTGCAATTAGAGATCAATGTAATTCTAGAAGCAGTTGTTCAACGAATGAAGATATTTGAGCTAAACCCTAATATTCATCTGGCCGCCATTAATGCTTTATATAATGCTTTGGATTTTGCTGGGCCCTACTTTGAAAATGAGACACAGAGGAACTGTATAATGGCGGTGATTTATGACACGGCCTTAGCAAATGATACACAGATCAGGCAAGCTGCATTTCAGTGCCTTGTTTCAATTGGATCAAAATATTATAGGGTGCTTGAACCTTTCGTGGAAAGGATCCTTGTGCTTACATCTCATGCGATGAGAAAAAATGAGAAGCCTGTTGCTGTTCAAGTAGTAGAGTTTTGGAGCTCTATTTGTGATGTCGAGTTGGAGATTCCAGACCACAAGATCCTTCATAAAGGGGATTCAAGTCATGGATGCTCTTAGTTGATTCAAAAGGCTCTTCTAGTTTTAGTTCTTCTTTTGCTGAAAACTCTACTTAAGCAAGATGAGGACCAAGATCTAGAGGATGGCATTTGGGATCTGGCTATGGCTGGGGGAACTTGTTTAGCTCTTGTAGCTAGGATTGTTAAAGATGCTATTTTTCCATTGGTATGGCCTTTTGTGAAAAGAAAGATAAACAAGACTGACTGGCGATCCCAAGACGCAACTACTCATGCTTTTGGTTCAATTCTTGAAAGGCCGAGGATACAAAAGCTATTCCCTATGGTGGAATATGTGTACGATTTCCTGCGCAAAGCAAGAGACCTAAGAAACCTCCTTGTGCAAGATAGAGCTGCTTGGGCTTTTAGTTGAGTTTTTGAGTTTGTCCACTCCCCAGCTAGTGGTTTCTCTGTGATAACCCCTAAGAACTACATGTGGACTTTGTCGTCCTTAATCTGTGGTTTCTTATCTGCTCTTTCACACATAGGTCAAAAATTATATCGTGCCTTCTATTTCTTAGCTCAGGGTTTCAATGATGCTGGCCCAGGCGTTCACTGCATTCTCGAAGCTCACATCATTGATGATATCTTGCATAATTGTACGGACATCACCATTGCAAAAGAACTCCATGCCGACAATCCTGGTTTCTGTTCATCATTGGAGCTTATGTATGATAAGTTTTTCCATCTTTACACCATCTTTCACATCTCTGTTGCAGGCCACTGTGATTTGGTAGAAGAACTCTTTTATATCATCTACGCTGACAAACTCTTCCCCGAAGATACAGGAGAGAAAAAATCCTTCGATGAAATCTTTAGTCGCTGGTGCTTCTTTCGCTGCCCCAACAAGTACTTGAGCGTGCCTTTTTTTTTCCCTACATTTAAAACAAGTATGAATTTGAAGCATGCGGCAAGTAGTATGGTCCAGAAATATGACTCCACTTTATCATATTGCTGTGTAAAAGAAGAAGGTAAAACATGGTGCAGGTGTTGGCTAATTTTTTGTAACTACAGAAAGTATCGTCAACTTTATATTGTCCTTCTCTACCCCCTCATCATCAGTAATTGCATATAACGAAATTCACATAGTAAAGCCACATGAGTTGAATATATATGCTTATACATTTAAGACATAGAAATAGACAGAAGACGAGAGTTGATCGATACAAGAATGATCTTTATGTGCATCAACAAGCTATCATTTCTAGGACAACTATGGTCCAAGTACTATATGTATTGACATTTTTATTATTTTATAGGGACAATTATCTTAGCATCTCCTGAGGTTTACCATGATCACCAAAACATCCCTTGATATTTGGATAATTACAATTACACTCCTTGAGATTTGGATAGTATCATTAGACTCCCTAAAAATTCTAAACATTACAAGTATATCCCCTAGATAAAAGGATATAATTGTAATATATGCATCAGAATAGGAGGTTTAACTGTAATTATGCATATGTTCGGGAGTGTAATTGTAATTATGAATTAGTTGTACTATACATTAGGGGTGTATGGTAATTATCCAAATATCAAGGGTATTTTGATAATTACGGTAAACCTCAAGGGGGTGTGGAGGTAATTATCCCTATTTTATAAACTAATTGCTTTATGACCTGCTAAGGGAAAAAACAAAAGGATTAGGTTAATTAATCATATGGCTCTGCAGTTTGGAAGGGGATGTGTAAAGTGACAGGAGATTTAATCGTGGATTGATTTTGCAGATTTTCTAGGGCGAAGTCTTTATCAATGAAATGCCGCATTATCATATTCACAAAACACCCCGATTTTTTATTTCCAATGAAGGCAATTTCATTAAATTCTAGTATCATGTCTAAGTTCCTGATTTGATGCTGTGAAGCATAGCGTTAGTAAACCTCGACAGTATCCATATTAATTGGTCCAAAAATCACAAAACTAAGAGGGTGTTTGGCTAAGCTTATTTAAAATATCTTATAAGCTCCTACATCTTATAAGATATTTTTAGAACTTATAAGATATTGAATCTTACTTTAAAAATAAGTTGTTAAAGTGTTTGGATAAATAAGACATTGTAGCTTATAAAATGTTGGTAATGACAATGTTATAATTAAAATGGTTAAAAATAAAGGTAAATGTTAAGATCTTAAAAATAAGTTGAGAGCTCCTTACTTTTCTAAAAAGAGCTTATAAGCTCTTAACATCTTATTTTTGGAGTTAATAAGATCTTTTTTGAAAACTTTTACCAAACACTTTATGACATCTTATAAGCTCTTAAACATCTTATAAGATGTTTTTAAGAGCTTATAAGCTCACCCAAACACCCTCTAAATCTTAATATAATAGATGGTAGCAGAGATATACCCCTGTTCTTTGTTGATTTAAGCCTCAACTAGTTGCAATCAATAAGTACCTGTTTGGTTGTGTATGCATTTCTGCACCTGCAATATTTAATTCATCACACAAATGAGAAGAATCCAATAAGAAAAAGAAAAAAATGAAAATCTAAGAGAAAAATCCCCAAACAGAACCAGATATAACCAAACAGATGAGAAGTACCTTCCTTGTTTTAGAAAGAACAATTCGCGTGAATATCTTAGGAGGATTTTGTCAAGATCTGTCTAATCCCTCAAAACCACAATGGGGGAAGTTTTGTCAGGATTTTGAGTCTTTCATCATCTTCTTTTTGGTGCTATTTTTCATCATCATAAATTAAAATTATGAATTTTTTATTGGTAAAAGTATATGACACGTGAATGATAAAATCCATAAGCGATAAGAATTATGCCATGTTAGTATTGTATGAGTTAATTTCACAACTCAAGTAATACGATTCTTATCATTTAATTTCAAAGAATTTACGTTCTAAATCAAGAAAATTCATTAATTCGTTTTGCTAATTTAAGGCGAGGGGTGCTAAACGTCTCCTGATATATTATTAAACGGGTTAAATACATGAGTTTAGTTACCTGCATAATTGTATAAATGTCAATATTTGAATTGATATAATCTAATAATGGTAATACACTCAAATTAGTTCGCGAACTTCCAACTGTTACTTGACCTTTTCTGTTTTTCATTTCTTTCTAACTTTTTTCAAATGATGAATTCCAAAGCACATTGAGTTTCACAAAATTAATAATGATTACAAAATTTATTATATAAATATTATTGATGCATTCATTTAACAATTATTATAATATAGATGTATTTAGTCAATTGTCATTAAAAAAATAAATAAAAAAAGAAAGTCAGATCCACAAAATGATAAATGTTTTCATGATTGCTACGAATGTGAGAGTTTATAGAAAGTTTATGGAGTGATGATTAGCGTCAGAGTTCTCGTAAAATTCTTAATTAGCAAAAAAATCCTCTGTTAATAGAGTTTTTCACATACGTGCAATAGCAACTTCAAAAATATTAGAGGGTGTTTGGGTGAGCTTATAAACTCTTCAAAATATCTTATAAGATGTTTAAGAGCTTACAAGATATTAAAATATGTTTGGTAAAATTTTAAAAAAAAGACCTTATTAACATTCAAAATAAGATGTTAAGAGCTTATAAGCTCTTTTTGAAAAAGTAAGGGATTCCTAACTTATTTTTAAAATCTTCATATGTACCTTCAATTTTAACCATTTTAATTAAAAAATTGCCACTACTAATATTTTATATATGTTAAAATATATTATTTTATCCAAACACTTTAACAACTTAATTCTAAAGTAAGATTTAAGCAACTTGCAGAAAATGTTTTGTCTTCAAGGTTGAAAATGGTAGTCGGTTGAATCGGTATGATCTTATTATACTGTTTTATTCGTTAAAATTTATTAGGTGAGGGAGACAATTAAGTACCTCGAAATTGTCTACTAATTTACAGAAATTAAGTACGTTTTTTTTTTTTTTTTTTATGAGAAGAAATTAAGTACGTTTTACATATATATTAATTCTTAATTACTAAATGAATTGGCTAATATGCTTCCTGCAACTATCTGTTTTTTTAAGGGTGTAAATATTTGTGAGATTTAATGTCATTAAAATTACTAAATATGTTTTAGCAAATAAGATTAATTAAGACGATACCTTTGGATCTCATTAGTTTATCTGCTTTTTGTCAGTCCCTCATCAGAATATTGTATAGTATTTGCATTTGTTTTTTATTAATATTTTTTTATATCGAAATTTTCGAACTTTGAATGCCTTCTGGTGACCCAAAGGGAATCGAGCTCTACGGGCCATGAAATTAGTTGTTGTATTCCACAAGACAATAATTTTTGTAAATAGAAGGCTTGGTAAATAATATATAAAACTTCATCCCTAACTTTATTTATTTTGATGCATTGCTTCTCAAGATCTAATATGAAGAGTGGAAGATTAATCAAAGAGTCACTGAATGTAACTCAAACTGCGTGGAAGATTAATTAGGGAATTCGACTCGTTTAATGTGTCGTTAATGTATCGTTAGATAGTGCCATGCACGGAAGGTAGCAACGAGAAAAAGAGAAATGGTGCGAGCATTGATGAAATATAGACTCCGAAAAGAGGCATATTATTTTATTATTGTGGTTGTTTCTTTTCTAGTTCATTTTCGGCGGCCCAAATCACGCAACCAACATGATTCAAAGTCCAACTCCAGGTAAGCCTGGGGAAAAGGCCCACAATATTTTCTGGCTGCCTGTGGGCATTTATTTAATGCAAAAAATTACGTTGGAAGGAGTATCCATTAAACCGGGAGTAAATTCTAGGACAGAAGAAGAGTAATACGGCCAAAGAGCACGGACGGCCGCCGCCGCCGCTGCTGCTACAAAAATAAAAGAGCCGCCCTACGATTCGCCCCACGACCACACCGCTCCTTCCTTTCAGTTTCAAGTGATTTTAACTTGCCAAAACTTCTCAAATGGCCTTGTCCTTGCAGTTGCAATGATTGTTGTACTTTCGGATTGGATTTGTCTCTTTTTCTTAATATTAAAATTAACCTCCAATTTCCTTGGTACTGAATTGCAGACGCCTTATATAAATTCTACTGTTACGGAGCTTGAGACGGATTATTTGTTTCACCACAGTGTCCCTAAGATTCATGCTGTGTATGTGACTTACGGGGATATATATATACATATATATGTATATTCTACGCTATGCTATCTGCTAGAATTTTGGCCCCTCGAAATATGTAATAAATTTATTTATTTGAGGAGATATTTGTGAAATATATATATAAACCAAAATTCTAGTATGAATAAAAAATTGATAAGAAATAAATAAGGATATCGTGCGGCATGTCAAATTAATATATAGAATTTAGTTAATATTAAATTCTAAGTTAAGACACTATTATAAAAAAAAAATTACAAAACAAGAGTTATATCTTTTATTAATAAACAAGTCTCGTCAGACTACATTGTATTGCACAATTATAAATAAAAATTTAGAACCAAACCATAAATACGTAGAAGGAAAAAAATTTAGTACTCCCATTGTTTGAGCACTACACCACAAACACTAAATTTATGTTTCATTCAAAAAGAGAGTTTCAAGTCAACTTGTTCACCATTTCCGAGTGCTACCTTAATTGGAGAAGAGCCGTTGTATTTTGAGAGACTTTTTACCGTGGCATTCGTGCATCACAGAGGGACAAATAAAGCTTTAAAAACACTATTGGAATAACAAGTCTTGACGCATTTAAGTTTTATTTGCATTTAATATTTCAAGTAGGCTTTCTTTTTTCCTATGTTTTTTTTGTTATAATTCTATGTTTGTTGGCATGTATTTTGTGATTTATATGTACATAATTTATTGAGAATATTTATTTATATTTTGAATAATACAAGCATTTATATGCGATCATAATTTTCTAACACTATCAAGTGGCAAGCATTAAATAATATAGATATGCGTAACATCCTTTCTCACCTGCACGTAGGAAGAGATAATTTAGTATTGCTGTCCAAAAATAATTTACGCCGGCTAAAGCCGAGTTCAGCAAGCTTTTAAAGATACTTAAAACTCCTAACATTTGCTATATTTATACAATAATTATTTATTGTTCTATTAATGATCTCTTAAAATGAATTTATTACACTGATTTAAAAAAAAAGAAAAAAAAAAAGGAAAAAACTAACTTACAAGGACAATCCAGTTTTTTCATGTGAAGTGGAGAAAACAGAACTGGAGAGGAAAGAGGATTGTGTTGAGGTGCACACGCTTTCGACATTCCCAAATTGGACAAGTGAAGTGTTGTCAGAAGATAAACTGTACAAACGGTGAAAATATATGTGTGAAAAGTCATGCTCATTAAATGTGAAAGATGAGGGTAGTCTCGTTAGGGGTGCTTTTCAAGGATATTTTGTTTTAGGACAATGTAACATTTTTAAAAACTTTAGAAAATGATTTTTGGTAGTAAAATGTCCTCCAACTAACTCCATAATATCCTCCAACATAATCCAAGCAACAACCTTTTCTTTCTTTCGTTTTTTTTCCCTTTCTTTTTTTTTTTTTTGCTTTTTTTAATTTTGAATTCTTTTTTCTCAAAACTTATTTCAACGGCAAACTTTTGTTATCTCTCAATGCAAGTCCATAAATTTTATCTCTCCTAAGATATAACTGTTCGACTAGCTCATTTAGTTGCATTGTACAACTTCATCATCCTAAGCTCTTGATCATACCCCTCTATATTAATATTTAATATTTATTTATTATACTCTTAGGACATGTTTACTTTGGTTGATGGGATAAGTAAATGATAGATAAAATGAGAGATTGAATGTGGGATGGGATTATTTAATAATAGTTATCACGTGTTTACTTTAGTAGATTATATGAGTGACAAAAATTGTACCATGTTTACATTAATTGATAAAACATTCTTGATTGGCATAAATTCCTATAATACCCCTTGAAATAAATTTAAAAGGGAAAAGGAAAACATATCGACAAAAGAATGGTTTTTTTAATGGTGCTTCTCAGAAATACAAAATTCCAATTCCCTTATGAACCATTTTTTAATCGGTCATTCTTTTTTTTTAAGTATAATCGGTCATTCTATCTATGCAAAAACCAAAACCTTCATCCACTCTATTCAACCTCCGTTCCATCTATTGAAAAACCCAAAACTATATTCATCCAAATCAATAGATTTCAAGAGAAAAAGCAACAAATCTATCAAGCCATTACACTCCACTGTTGAACAATTCCATTCTGTTTGAAGTATGTTGAATAATTCCATTGCTTTAGTTAGGCCGTAAAATTTATTTTTTTCACTGGTTTTTGGTGGCCACAAATGAAGATGCCAAAAAAGTGAAGATGGAGATGGCCAAAGTGAATAATTCCACCGACAAGTATCTTATTTTGCTCCCTCAACTGTGGGTTTTCCCCTTTCTTCTTTTTTCTTTTTTTTTTTTTTTCTTTTTGGTTTTTTGTATGATCTGCAGTCACCCAGCTGCGTTGATGTTTATCATATCTATGGAGGAGAGAAGGGAAAAATGAATGTAAACAGGCACCACAATTTTAATGGGCCAATGAGAAAATGAAATGAGATTTAAGGGGGTGATTTGGTCCTTGGATTTTTAGGCAAAACAAAATTGGTGGTTTGATAACTTTATCACAGCCCCATGTGGTTGATAAATTATCAAGGAAAAAGGCAAATTAGTGTCGGGCTGCCCATAATTCCCGGGCCAGCCGCCTCTGCCAATCATGCATAGTAAACATAAAATTGGGCTGGATTAAATTGTCAATCAAAGCTAATCAAGCAAAGTAAATGGGCTCTTACATCTTGATGTCATGATGGATCAACTCCTTTTTTAAAATACGATTAATACGTCATTTTCTTACATCAAGACATCATATTAATAATATTCAAAATCAATGACTAATAATCCTTAAAAAAGTTATTTATAATATAAAATCAAATAAAATTATTATTCAATAGAAAAAAATTATGCACACTAGATAAAAATTGAATTTATAATCTTCTTGCTGACTAATTAGGATATGTCCTATGGTAGATCAAATTCATACTCAAAACTTACATGGATCATTGGGTACAACTAACAACAATGTTGTCATTTGGACAATTCGTCCAAGAAAACAATCAGTGAGGATTGACTGAAAAGATAATACACATACACAGACATTCTTAATTGAATTGACACATGGATTAAGTTGGAAGCTAATCCCACAAGGCACAGGGAATAGCTAGCTATCAGTAATTACTGAACCATAGTGTATTAGCGTGTGGCCTGGTCCTGATTCCTCAATATACGGTCACAAAGGAGTGTCACACCACTAGTTGTGATGATACAAATACCATGAAATAATTATTATATGGCATATTTTAATAGTTTAGAAAATTAAGAAATTCAAAGTTAATATTAAGTAGTCAATGAAATTAATTTAAATAGTTAATGGTGGTTAAGAGCTAATCTTTGGTGTAGAATGGCTTGATTTATGAGCATGTGAATGTATTTGATAAATATTAAAAATGTTATTAAAAAAAATAGTTAGTTGATAATTATGAACTCAGATATAGGGAAAAAAAGTTACAACTAATATAAAATAGTCAATAAATTATTCTAAATAATTAAAAAATTCAAAATTGGTCAAAATTTGAATAGTTTGGTCAAAATTACATAATTGTAATTCCTATATATAACAGTAAGCAATTAATAAATTTTTTTCCAATTTTTAGGAATTTAATCATAGTTTGGTCAAATTAACAATTATGGCCAAATGGCAAATACTCCTTTGATGCGGTATAAATTTACGCTTATATATATATATATATATATGTATATAGTTAACAACATTAAAAGATCATTAAATTGTATTCTAAAATATAAACCCATGATAATCTTTTTTATTCTCTTTTCCAAAATATAAATTTTAAATGATTTTCATTAAATCAGAATAAAAATATAATGACAAAATTTGTAGCAAATATTTATTATTAAGAAAAAGATGTATCAAATGAAAATTGAAATTTTCAGGGAACGTGTCTATGGCAGCATAAATTAGAGGAAATGATTGCGTTGCAGTTTGCATTAATTAATGGATAGGATAGGAGAGTGTGTATGGGCTTAATTCCAGGCCAAACTCATAATGCAACGCTCTGCTGATTTGACTGCTGATTTTATATTTGACATCCCCTCATACCCACTGCATTCTTTCACTCTTCAGTAAAGGAAGAAAAACAATAATAATTTCTAAAGTACAATAATAATCCTATATATTGGGGAATTATTATGCAAGATATTTCACATTATCCAATGGAATTGATGATTGATTGGTGATAATGGTAATAGTTTGTAAAATTGGAGAACATATGCACGGGAGATTCAATTTTGAAGAAGTGAAATCCAGTCGAGATGGAACAGAAAAATAAGAAACTTGGCTCGTCCTGCTTCATACTCACCCCTATACAGTACAAAGGCGACGTTTGGGCACTGCCCATGAAAAAAACAAAGAAAGTCAAAATAACCAAATATTTTCAAAATCCCTCAAAAATCATAAAGAGATTAGAAATCTGCATTTTTTTTCTTCCGAGCTTATATCAGCTCGATGCGATTCAAAAAGTACTATTTGTTGGGTCGTTGATATACCATCTTGACGAGTCTAGGAATATTGTCATATGACTCAATGCAGTGCCGTATAATTGGATTTTGAAATAGTATGAGTAGCTAGCCGATGGTTTACTGTCTCAGTGTTAAGAAGGAGGCCTCGTGTTTCATTCTCATCGATAGCATAGGGGCTAGCTTTTTCCTACTACAGGGTAGTCTATAAAATTTTCCTATCGCATGATGGCATAGTATTTTGAAGGATCTTTTGTGCTAGATGATATATCTGATCTTTAAATGTATTAAAATATTGATATTAATATATTAATTAAATATAATTCTTTCTTGAAAGAGAAGGAAGAATTTAATTTATCTAGGAGAAATCAGAACATAATGATATGACTGTAACACTCCAAAAAAACATAATAATAGTACAAACCACGATCAAGAGCAATTTAATGTTTTATGAGATAACTATGCTAAATTTATTCTCCACTAAGTACATTATATTACCTTCATAGTTTAAGCATTGAGTTATCGGACTAGATTTGGAGAAGATCAAATAGATTAGAATAACCCGAAAAAGATACTGATAATGTGTCATGATCCCGATAAAATGAAACGCAT
The DNA here is from genome assembly GCA_014898755.1 of Handroanthus guayacan. Taxonomy (NCBI): domain Eukaryota; kingdom Viridiplantae; phylum Streptophyta; class Magnoliopsida; order Lamiales; family Bignoniaceae; genus Handroanthus; species Handroanthus guayacan. Next base: position 444,465 of record JACFYI010002437.1, read on the forward strand.
TGTAACACAAATATAAAAGGCATATACAAGAGATCTAAATTTATAAGATTAACAAGACATAATCCAATGCTGCAATGTCATGTATATGTTAATAAATTTTCAGAAAATAAAGGCATATATACAAGGAATCCAAATCCAAAGATGCAATCCGATCATGATTTTTAAAATTAATCAGATAGAATTGAACGAATGCACAAAATCCTATGTATGCATTATAGATTTAAAAAATTAAAGGGTATATACATAGGAGATCCGTAATTAAGAGATGAGGATTTAAGTTTTAATTGCAATTAATCAGACATAATTGCAGTAACACGAGTAGATTGCAAAATTAGGAAATTTTCAGAGTTAAATTGAAAGATAAAAAAGAGAGTTGATAATCCAATTCTTCAAAATCTATGTATATGGTAAAAAATCTACGGTCAAGATTGGGAAGTTAATAATGTAATGATTTATAATTATCAACAAAAACAAATAAATAAAACAACAAGGATTTATATATAATTATACCATGTCTTCACTTTTAAAAGCCAATTCGCGGCTGCAAGTTGGATATCGCCATTGTTATTTGGATATGGTTGGAGGATTTGCAAGAAAAGTGCTGTTTCTTCTTTTCTTGGCTTTCCGTAAGTCTTTTTTTTTTTTTAATTTTTTTTAATGCATTTTTACTATTTTGATTTACATAATTACCTGATTTTTTCCCCCTTTTGATCTCCCTGTATTACCAGATTAGTTTTTCTTATCATATCCGATGGTAAATTGAATTTGTTGCTATTAGTATAGTGTTAGGGTTTTGATTTGAGTATTTTATAATAACTTTCATTTTGTTCACACATGGAGATATGTTTGTGATCTTTAGTCATTTAGAGTAATTCAGAAAGAAATCTGTAACTCAATTCACAATCTTGAAGCTTCGGTAGATTTTTTTTTTCTTGAAAAAATAATAGTAATTTTATAGGCTAAAAAATGTAGATTATTTTCTTTTTTTTTGGAGAAGCAATTATATAGATAATTACTATTATACAGTGGATGAATACTAACTATAAAAAAGTGAAAGTAGTATTATTTCATCCAAAAAATGATGACAAAAAGTGTGGAGAGTTAGCAAGTGAGAATTTGCTATCACAGAAGATATTATCAAGAATGTCATCGAGCTCACAAATACTTAGAAAAGCTTCTATTGAATTAGAAAAATATGTTTTACCATCGAAGTAACTTTGTGAAAAAAAAAAACATTTAAGTACACTTCAAACTGTGCAAGTTAGTATTTATGTAATTCTAAGTTTCTATGGTAACTAATCAATCCAAACCAGCGACTTCACCATTTTTGGTTAGAATGGAATTCAATAATTAACTTTTACACAAATACTAGCAAGATTCAATAATTTTCAAAATATTTCGTAATTTTATGTTGTCACTATAAAGAAGGGCATAAGCAGTAAGCTACTATCATTTTGTAGCTAATGCTACAAATTTGTAGCTTAGTTATGAAATTTCATAACTGAAATTGACCGTAATCGAATATGAAATATGCTCACTAATTGATGACTTAAAATTTTGTTATTCTAAAAATTACATTTGTTGTGGAAAGTTGATCGCTATATCTACAGCTATAGCTACAAAATTATTTTTGCAGTGAATGCTTAGTTTTATGGTAGTATTCGAACTTTGTAAATTTTGAATTTATATCATCAAAATGTATGAACATATCTTTCGTTTTACTAGAAAATTGCTATTATTTTTGGTATTCGTTGATCCCAGTTTGTAATAATCCATGAGTAATTTTATACTTTTTGAAGTTCGTCAAAATTTTATTTTATTTATTTATTTAAAAAGAAAAAAACGCCAGGGAATGGGGCGAATTTAAGTTAATAGACTTTCAAAATTTGAGGTTTAATTTTCATTTTGTAAAATTAGAGAGGCATATTAAAATACCTGTAGCGCCACGTGTACGCTCGGGGTTCGAAGCGCAAACCCCAAAGGAAAAGCAGGCTTTCATTATTTTCTCTGTGTCTGCATTTAATCATTAACATTTCTTTCTTTTATTAAAAAAATAATAAGAAGAAGAAGAAAGAAAACACCTAAAAAATGGCTGCTATATTCTTACTATCAGGCCGCTTTATTTATAGTCGCAGGTATATGGTTCAGCTCCATAACTGGTAGACCTTCATACTCCTCGTATCGTTCTACTGCAAACAAAATAACGAACGACAACATAGGCAACAGAAGTATGGAAGAAAAACATGTGAAATCAAGATTCAAGCGGGTCTGTGTCTACAGTGGAAGTAGCAATGGGAAGAGGGACTGTTATAAAAAAGCGGCACTCGAGCTAGGGCAAGAACTGGTACGTACATATTCAAGCCTGCCATGATTCTTATCATTCTTTAACTGATTTTATTATTTCTATATTTTCTGTTTTTGGCGAATAAAGTTTATTTATTTATGTGTTTTCTGAGTCTTTTTTTT
>JACFYI010002437.1:447030-487856 GCA_014898755.1 Handroanthus guayacan
GAAAAAAAAGAAACTCAGGGGGGGTAGGGTTTTGGGGGGAGGGGAAGTAATGTGCTAGTTTTTGTATCTATATATATGTTGATTAGCAAGTGAAAGGAACAAAAGGAATGGAACAAATTTTTGGGAGCAGCTTTATTCTGTATATAAACAGGCTGGCTGGCTTATTCAGCATGCCTGCCTGCATTTTGCCTGACTTGCTGTAGCTTACTTCATATATATGTATATGTATTTCAGACAGTGTTTAAGGTACTGTTTGGGGGTGTGAGATTATTATTCATATGCGAGCAGCATGCAGCTGATTACATTGTGTGTAACTTTTTTGGTGGGAATTTCGGGTTTCCTTTTAAGCAAAAAAAGGACAAGAGAAGTAGCAGTTTATCAGGCTTTACTTTTTTTGCTACTTGCACTGAAATTGTTTGGTCCGCATCAAAATCAAATAAGAAAATTGCACTTTTAGTCCCAAAAATAGGTCATTTTGTATTTTTGGTACCAACGTTTTTACTTTTGATACCAACGTTTTTATTTTTGATACTTTTAGGATGAAATCTTTGATTTTTTATTATTTTGGGACACCGTACCATTTTCCGTCCAAAATGTTAACGGAAACGTGCTCTTGTTTGATTCTTCCATCCAAATAATTAATATATCAATTAATAACCTTTTCTGTTTTTATAAAACAATAACCTTTCTTCCATTTCAAATTTCTATGCAAGACTTCTAAATAGTTAATTAGATAATAAATTTTTTTATTCTTATAAAATAATGCATATGTTTTTTCAAATAGTAATATTGATATTAATATTATTTAATTATAATAACATAAAAATATATATCTAAATTAACACTCTATTATTAAAATATTATTTTAAATTATATTAGCAGTCATCGCGTAAATATTTTGGTCATAAAATATTATTTGTATATATATTTCTCTATTATAATAAAAGTTAACAAGTAAAAATACATATTTATAATCTATTATTTTTATATAATATTAGATTATAATGATTCATAGTGTCAAAGCAACAACAATATTCATATATAATAAATAAATTAATGCCAATAGGGAATTTTTTATTTTTTTAACTTCAATGAAAAAAAAAAGAAAAGAAAAAAAGAGCATCATGGAAGTTTAATTAAAGTTGAAAACTATCAAGAAAATGGATATTAGGAGTTGGGTATGAATATGAATTTTATACATAATACAAAATATCCAAATATAAATAATAGCATTTTAAAAAATAGAATAATACAAATACTAGATTAGAAATAATTAAGATTTTCAAAATTTTAATTCGTGTAAACGAAAAAATATTTTATTTTCAATTTTTAAATGATTAAAATTTTTAATAAAATATTAATTTTTATACATTACTTTTTATTTTCAAGCTATGATGACAGTTTGACATGAAACTATATTTCAACTTTTTTAAAATGAATCTACGAATAAATAAATTTTAAAAGAAGTACTCCACCTTGTAAGTTTATATGTGGTGTAAAAAAAATTCAAATATAAATAAAATACTGTAAAATAATAAAAATTTTAAAATTTTAAAATAATACAAATATCAATTTAAAATTGCATTATTTATATGTGGATATTTTGTATTATATATAAAATCCAAAAGACTAAGTTACTTGCAAATTTTAACTATATATTACAATAAAAATAATTTTCTAAAATTAAATTTCAAATAAGAAAAAATAAAGTTAATTCATTATATTTTATTTTTAAGTTAATTCATTAATTGCAAATTTTAATTGCACATGATTTCAAAATAAAGTTAATTCATTATATTTTATTTTTATCTAATCATATATTTATTAACTATGTAAATATTTTAATTGTTTTTGTTATATGAAATACCAAATTTTTTTAAAAAAATGTGAAGTTGGAGACAAAAAAAAAAAGTCATATTATTGGAAAAGGAATGGAGTGCCTAAAAAAATATTAAATCATTGAAGAGACAAAGAAAAAGTATTAAATCTTTTTTTATTTTTTTATTTAATATATTATTGCATTAAAAACAAATCACTAATACACACATATTTTATATTTAAAAATAATGAAAATAAAAAGATTTTTTTTTTTTTGCCTTATATGAAAAATTTTAATGCAAAAATTATATTATGTGGTAACAAGTGTTATTCACCTTGATAGGGAAAAAAAGAAAAAAAATTGAAATCTTCAATTGCAATTTCACCTTTGACATTTTCTTTTTTTATTTTTTTTATTTTTTTGTTTTCCCCCCTAATTTTGACTTTCACACTAACCAATATATTAGTTGCAAACTTGTATCTTGAAACAGAGAGGTGCACAGGCGCAACTTCCGTTAACATTTGGACGAAAAACAGTATGGTATCCCAAAAGTATTAAAAAATTAAAGATTTTATCCTAAAAGTGTCAAAAGTGAGAACATTAGTATCAAAAGTGTAAAATGACCTATCTTTTTGAACTAAAAGTGCAATTTCCCCAAATCAAAATTTGCCCAATCTTAATTTCATTTATTGAAGTGGGAGTTCAATTTCCTTTTCCTTGCTAATTCTTAAAGATGAAGTTCGTTCATTTCCAAACAGTTTATTGATTAATGGGCTCATTGTCTGGCCCAATAGTTTCTTGATACTGGGCTTCAAACCAGTTAACAGGGCACTGGGTTTCATGTCTCAAGCCCCATGACGTTCAACTATTGAAGTTTTTGACAATAAACGGGCAGATAGCTGGGAACTGGCTTTGACCTTTTAGAACGACCAAATTCCAGTTGAAATGCAATTTTTAGGATAAATCATTGCAATATAATTTCTTCCACATTAGAATTTAAGCAACAAAAAGAAAAACTATAGAATTTAAAAATAAGAAAAAAAAAAAAAAAACAAACGTTAGAATTTAGGGACTTCATTAGAGTAGAAATTATTGTTATTAGCTCATTTTTATGGTGAATCACGCAAATTATCTTTGTTTTACTTACTTTTTTGTTGTTTCTTATGGTTTAAGATATGTATAAAATGTTTATCGGAAATTGGTGATAACAAAAAGGTAAATAAAGTTGAGAGATAAATAAATTACCATAAAAAAACTCACTCGTACAGAAACCTGAGAATGAGTCAATGGCTACAATTTGGGAATTATTAAAAAGCGCGTGTGTGTATATATATATATATGTGACTAGTATTTCGGAAGAACACCCAATTTCTCAGAAGTTACAAAGAATTATTGGTACTGTTATTCCAAGAACCGAAGGTAGATTAAATAAACAATAAAAGGCATTATACATTTTCTAATGGGAAAAATTTACTTTCGGTACCACATAATATTTTTCTTAATATATTTGATACTATTATTTTGAGATATTACACATTGAATACTGTTAGTTTGCAAATTTGATAAAAGAGGTACTTTTATCAAATAAATTAACAAAAGGGCTCGATATATTTTTTAACAACTAATTAATTTTTTTCCTTGTTTTGAGCCATTCCATTGACTTGTTGGGACGGGATCCTCTATTTCAAAATAGTGTTTCATCTCATATTCCATACTTTAAATACATGTCATGTGTATTAAATATTTTTTTATAAAAATATTTAGTAATAAATGCAATACACGTGGCATGTATTTAAATATATGAAATAGGAAATGGAATATCATTTGGAATAGGAGATCCCGTCTCTAATATCCTATGGTATCAAAAAATAAAATAAACCTTCCCTTATTTTAATTATTTTCAATTGTGCAATATTATTAATTTTTGTTTCATGAGAGAAGTGATATATTAGGAACATCACTATACCATAATGCTAAGTAAACAACTGTTAACAATCTACTTTGATAAAAATAGACAAATAACTCACTTTTGAAAGGATTCCATTTGAGATCTTAAAGCATCATCATCACTCACACCATAAATCATATTAATCTATTCCATTTTAACTAATCCAAATAATTAAAAACTAACATAGAGCTATAGTGTTAGTGAAGAATCAATTGACAGACGATCGAAAGTTGTCTTCCTCGGGATGTGTACATAATATTGTTAAATTCATGCATATCACTATCAAGATAAAACCAAATTAGAATATACTTCTGCTTTTAGGTAGCAAATTCGCACTGAAAGTTCCAAGAAATTTCAGGCCAACTTAGAACATCAAGTAATAAAAATCAATTCACTGTGCACTTTTTCCATTTTGGTAGTGCTTATTAGTCGTATGGGAAATTGATGTGGTTTGAATTAGTCATAATTCAATTTGTATGTATTTTAGAAGAAAGTTATATAATAAATAAAATAAGAGGGCATCACTGCACCTATCAAGCAAGAAAATATATGGTCATGACTCGATTGGAGGGGCCCCAATTTGCAAAGACCCAAGTCGTTGGGGAAGACTGACTTTCCAAGTCAAGTGTTTATTGTTTTCCACAGAATTCCCTTCCTTTGTCCGAAAATTACATGTTACAGCGGTGATGGCCAAAACGCGGTGATTGCTTTTTGAATAACTATCAATCAATACTTCGTAATAACGACAATTTGGAAATTCATCCGACACTAACATCATATTTTTTGTCACATTATTAGTTATGTATGATTGACATTTATATTTATGTATTCGTTTAAAATATGTTTTAAGTGTTGATGTGAAGAGAGAATTAATTAAATGCGAACTTTCTAAACATTGATTAATCGATCATAGGCGTCTCCAGTACTATCAATGGTGAACAATATAATTTATAGTGTAGATATAAAATCGAGGAAATTGAATATTTTCATGAACATGGAGATATGTGATGCGGCCTATGAATACCACCGTTGTATCAATGAAATTCAATTCAAGGCAGTCAAGATTTTCAGGAGAAAGTATTTCTTTGATTCAACATCATGTTGCTTGTATTATGGTATGCCCCTAATGTGAAATGATTATCAGACCACCTTAAGTGGTTCAAGAGTTCAGTAAATTGGACTAATTCCACGACATATTCTTATGTTGATCAAATTCTTGGACTGCCAAATATTCTAGGCAACTTCATGACATACTTCCAACCATGGTATGCAAGAATGGTCTTGGATGTCGAAACAAAGACCACAGTTTTAGTTCTATTGTAATATCATTGAACAGTCATGGCCAACATTTTTCAATTTAAAATGTTGTTTCTTTAAAAGAAAAGTGCCAAAAAAAATTTATTAAAACATGTAAAAGTCATTGTTCTGTTTCATTACACTCCGCCATGATAATTCAATAAGTCAGATTGCTGCCTTGTCCAAGCCAATTTATCGGTTTGGAATATTAGTTCACACAGAAATTATAATATATTGAAATATTGAAACAAAGAAGACCAGTTCCATTAGCATGTACAAAAACTGTTACACACCAGAATATTAAAGCAGAGAAGACCATTCTGATTTTGTTCCCACTGTTCAACCATTTTTTCACCATTCTGAGGAACCATGCTTCCAACAAAGTTTCAAAGATGGAAGAAACTTTAAGCGGAAATTCAATGGTAAAAAGCATAAGATCCCAAGGAACTGTTTTTCTATACTCAAGACTGAATAGGGCAGAAACCGCGTCTTTCAAAGTCTTTTTGTCCTATGTTCACAAGACTTGATAACTCATTGGCCCACATAGACCTTTGTTCTATCATTTCATTCATTCTAGAGTGCGAATGTGCTATATAAATGAGCCCTCCACATCTAAATACATGTAAAGCAGTGTCTGTTTGCAGTTACTAGTTAGTCACCTTGCATTTTCTGCAGAAAAAAGAAGAGAGAAAAAAAAAAAAAAAAAAGAAGAAGAACGTACATAAAACAATTAAGTGTAGACAAACATAAATAGATTTTTCATGGATGAATCAAGAACTAAGCTGGCGTTGCCTGGATTCAGGTTTCACCCCACTGAAGAAGAGCTCTTAAATTTCTACCTCAAAAGTATTGTATATGGGAAGAAATTACGAGAAGATATCATTGGATTCTTGAATATATACAATTATAATCCTCAGGAGTTGCCTGGTAAATATCTTTAGTTTATTTTTCAATTCAAGACCTCAGTTTTTGTGTCCATTTATAGAATTAATGTTGTTTTTTAATAAAACAGGGCTGGCAAAAATTGGGGAACGAGAATGGTACTTCTTTGTGCCACGGGACAGAAAACATGGCAGCGGAGGGAGGCCGAACCGTACCACTGAAAACGGGTTCTGGAAAGCAACCGGGTCGGACCGGAAAATATATACTATTTCGGATCCCAAGAAGATGTTGGGCCTAAAGAAAACTTTGGTGTTCTATGAGGGAAGAGCACCCCGTGGAACCAAGACTGATTGGGTCATGAACGAGTATCGTTTGCCCGACAAGTGCTCCCCGCCAAGGGTACATTCCTCTATTACTAACTGCAAAATTCATCACAATTTAATGTAATCCACAAGTGACATGATTTTGTAATAAATTTTACGACAGAATTTTACTCCTATAGTAGAACTAATTTGACCAAAGTCACCATCCTTTTTGTATACTTTGCTCCTTTACATCCATTAATGTTTCGTCACAAAATTATCACAGATACCATGAACAATTTCATTTACTGGTGAAGGATTATTTTCTTACAGTAAAGATGGATTTTCTGATTGGATCAATGTACATGATGCAGGACATAGTGTTGTGTAAGATATACAGAAAGGCAACCTCGTTGAAGGTGTTGGAGCATAGGGCTGCAATGGAAGAAGAAATCAAGACAAACACTTGTCCATCTCCACTAACTCTGCCAATGGATTCAGTCTCATTTTGCAACCAATTTGAAGAGTTTATTGGTGTTGAAAGCCATAACATGGGATTCAAGAAAGAAAATGAAGACATAGTACTTGTGAATGAGAAATACGGTGAGGTGTCTGGGGCAAGTACTAAAGGGAAGGCCTGCTCTAGCCTTGTTTTGCCGACTGGAATACAGAATTTAGCGGATCTTCAGGTGCCTAAACTCAATATGGACTGGACCCAAGACTCTTTCTGGACACAGTTTAGCCCCTGGCTTGAAAATTTCACCCCTTTCTTGCCATTGTGTTAACTGAAGTTTTGATTTGTAATAACATATGTATTACTATGATTAGGGCTAATACCGAGTCCTAAACCGGGAAATTTGTGAATTACTACTGCCCTGTTTTGTTTCCTAGTTAGCTTCGTCTCTGGATTTAACTACATGTCTGAATAAGCATTCTAGCCCATCTTCGAGAATCTGAACGCTAGCTGGAGTACATCCTTTTCAAGTGATCAACAAGTTCACCAACTTTCCGATCATCTTCTTCGACGGTTTTCTGACAATTTATCATTGACTGCAAGGCAGCATCAATCTTGTTGAATTCATTTGATTTTGTTTCTTCACTTCGACTCTATAGTATCTTGCCATCTTCTTCTTGTCAAGTTTGTGCATTTTGATCAAGTATTGCTGTTCGTCTGTAATTTGTCTCAGTATATAAAAGGTGAAGGTGACAAGAGGAATCTTAATTTCTGTCTTCATAAAGGAGTAACATGATTTTTATCAGGGTTAGCCTCCTAGCACGGCAATGTTCGTGCAATGTTTTCCACCATCAAGAAACATCCCAACTTTACGACTTGATGTTTTTTCCTTTCCATGTAATTGTTCTACTTAATGGATAAATTATTGCAGCTTATCAGAAGGCTTTGAAGAATTCTACATGCAAATATATCAATTTCTTTAATGTTTCTTCTTCTTCTTCTTCATAATTATAATGTCTGCAAACCAGAGGATTAGCAGTCAAAGTTTCATCACTCTTTAGGGGAGAAGGGCATGATTAGACATGCATCTCGTTGTTAATTTCCTGCATATATGTTTACTATATAATTCATTCTGCATGTGGAATCATATATTGCATAACCTTGTGGTCTCCAGAAAAGGTGCAAACTAGCAGAATAATATTTTTTTTCACTTCATTTTGTCAAGACACAATCTTCATCATAATGAAGCCAATCTCTCATTCACGTTGGCTATCAAGACTCGAGTGCAGATTCATCCGAGGCTCTGACTTGTAAATTAGAATTATCCCTTGAAATTTGATAATACAGTATCTAAAGTCTTGGTTCTGATGGTGGGAAACATTGCATGGACATAGCCTGAATAATATTGAATCCAAATCAAAATCACATTACTCTTGGTTGCCAGCAGAAATTATGATTCCTGTCCCTGTCACTCCCATATATACTTTAGCAATGGCTAGATACAAGATTTGAGAACTTTCTTAATCCAGGATTAGAATTGAAGACCCTATTTGCAAATTGCAAAAAGCAAAGCAATGGCACTCTCCCCTTTGAGATCAAAAGCCCTTCACCTTGGCCGTTCTCTTAGCTTGCCTACTGATTCACATCCTGCCATCTTTCAGTTTGAAGAAAACTTGTCAAGAGTAAGAGCTTCAGAGGACACTCGTTCAGAACTGTCATCTCACTGACAAAGATCTCATCTCACTGACAAAACAAGATGTAAGAGAGCTTCTATCTGCAGCAAGGAGAAACGAAGCCTATGATATCCAAGCTTACCTTACCTCCAGAAGGAAGTTAAAAAAAAATGATCCAAAAGTCTTTAAAAAAGTTTAGGAGTTTCAGAAGCAAAGGCAATGCCATATCCTTGGAGAAGGACTGCAGATCGATGCTAAAAGATGCAGAATCAGTAACCTTTTTCCCTGTTGGAGTCTCTGTTTTCCTATGTGATGGGGAATACAGTGCAGGAAAGGAAGAGTGGCTGGTTTTTGGTATCAAATCTAATGCACCAAAAGAAAGTATCACATCAAGGAGAAGACACTTGTTTGAACGAATTCAAGAAGGTGGATTTTTCCTTGCAACTGATCCAAGAAGATGATACACAAGTTGAGGAGCCTGTGAATCACTTAAAAGAGATGGACTCAAGCATTCAAATTCTTGAAGAGGACCTCGAATTCTTGTTCAGACAACTAATCAAAACAAGGGAAGACATTCCACTAGGCAGTAGATTCATTATGGGATAAAAAATTTTTTGTACTAGAGGAAGAATTAGTACTTTATAATTGTATATGAAAGATATAGCTGTACAGTTCCATTGATGATTAAATGGAAGAGAAGCCACAAGGATTATTTCCACATGACTTATGCTTGTCAAGCTTTTCATCACATTCACAATGGTGATATATTAATCAGATATTGAAGTAGCTGAATCTTTTTATGTCACTTTAAGATTTCCTGAATCTTCTTTTTCCGGCATCTGCAATCAACATTTACTACGCCCAGAAGCCTAACATACTCAATTAGAATTCCAGCAATCTGCTAGGCTCACATATGTCTTAAGTGCATTTTTTTTCAATCTGAATGATAGGTCAAAAATAGTAAATTAGGTTTCTGGAGCACTTAAAATGTAACAAAAGTTGATACTTCAAAGCTCCCTACACAGGTGTCAACTGTCAAGCATCGCTTGCACATTATCTCTCTAATACTCTGAACCAACTTAAAGAACATGAATATCATCCGAAAATCATTGCTATACCTAGATGTTTAGTTGCATGGTTGTTCCAGCTGCCCCTTTAAAGATGGAGAAAAACACTGTCCTTCCTGTCACATTTCTTTCACTATTGAACATTGTATATCTGGCCTTTAACCAAGCCATGTAGATGCTATATCCTAGAATTTTAATGAAAAAGAGACATTTTGGATTAAACCAAAATAGCCAACTCTGCTTTGAAGTTTTGGTGCTTTGAACTTTAGTATCGTATAGTATAAAGATAGGGTGATGTCCTCGGGAAGCCTTAGGTGCCATTTTGTTGCACCTAGCCAGGTAGATTAAGCTTATGTATCCACTCATGCCTGAGTTAGGCTAGCATATAGTTAGGAATTTCTAGTCAAGGATGATATGCATAGTAAATGTGATAAAAGCATGCAGAGCACAATGATGTCACATGGAGACTTGTTTTCATCATGAATTACTAAGCATGCTCAATGATATATTTGTGTTTCTTCTCTTGTTAATCAATCAGTAAATGAGACAGGTCATATAGAAGATATGTTCTTGTTTATATTCGATGGAAATGTACATCACATCTTTTTCCTAATATACAAAATTTTTTATCCCATCATGGATCCGCTGCCTAGTGGTTGAGAATGTTGTTGAGTAGGGAAACTCTTGTTTTGATCAACTGCCTGAACAAGAGTTCTAGTTCCTCTTCAAGAATTTGAATGCATGAGTCCATCTCTTTTAAGTGATTCACAAGCTCTTCAACACCGTTTTCTTGGCTCAATTGCAAGAACAAATCCAACCTCTTGAATTCATTCAAATATGATTCTTCGCCTTGAGGTAATATTTTCTTGGAGTGCATCAGCTTTGATACCAATGACCAGCTGCCCTTCCTTTCTTCCACCTCTGTCCCTATCACATAGGACAACAAAGACTCGAACAGAGAAAAGGTGACTAACTCTGCATCTTTTAAGCAGTCTTTCTCCAAAGATAAGCCATTGACTTTGTTTCTGAAACTTCTTAAATTTTTCAAGGACTTTTGGATCATTTTCTTTGACTTTCTTCTGGAGGTAAGGTAAGATTGGATGCCTTTGACATCCTTTCTCCTTACTGCAGATAGAAGTTCTCTTACATCTTGCTTTGTGAGTGAGATGAAATCTCTAACTGTGCCGCAAGCATCCAAAAGGCTAATATAATCATCCAATATTTGCTCTTGTGAAAAGATCTGTTGATTCTGAGGCAACAGAAGCAAATCATCAATGCTGTCGTACAAGTTTTTGAGTTCATCTATTCTGCCATTCATTGACGACAGTGATGAACAAGTGGCCTCTGAAGCTATTACTCTGGACAAGTTTTCGTCAAACTGAGACGTTGCAGGATGTGATTCAGAAGGCAAGCTAAGAGAGCGGCCATGATGAAGGGCTTTGGATCTCAAAGGTGAGAGTGCCATTTCTTTTTCCTGGTGAAAATGGGACTCTAGATTGAAATGGAAATTGTTTGAAAGTAGTGATGTCTCCTAGCATGCATTTACTAAATATATATATATATAGAAGTAATGGGACAGAAGGTATCCACATTATGTGCTCAACGTGAAGTTTGGTGATTTTGATCTGGATCAACAATGATTATGGCGATGTCTACGCAATGTTTCCTACCATTAGAACCACTACAATTATAAAGTTCAATTCTTTTTTTTTGAAATTATCCTCATTATTAGTCCCTCCACATGTGTTGTATTTATATTTTCCAAGAAATTCCTTATGGAAGGCACAATTATATATTTATTCAAGCTTTCTCTCCATTTTTCTTTATGTAGTATTGTTGGCTCATCACGTTCTCCTCTACAAAGAATTCTTACATGTTTCTTGGAGAACACACGGTCACATACCCCACGAGTGGCTTTGACCCTCTGTTTGCAAGTGCAAACACGGCCATGATGCCAGCGGCCAGCATTACAATGATCTGATCTTGCTCTTAAGTTCTTAACCTCATTATATTCTCATTGAAGATTTATAATTCCAAGTCTCCTCTTACGTTCCTTTTATGTCCCATAATCAGTCAACTAACTACAGTTACTCTCACAAGATTATTACATTGTATAGTCTGGTAATATTTCCAAGGTTGTACACAAAATTACTGCACGCTATATGACAAAGTGAATCAAATTGGGTCAACAAACAGAAAAGACAAATTGCTTATTCTTGTCTCCGCTGAAAGCATGTGAGATTCGAGATTTTCCTTAATGATTTGGTTAGTATTTTTTTTCTCTCATCAGAGACAATTGGAATCTTGACAGCTTTGATATCATTAAACTATACAATTCCCTCGTGTGGCCTAGATTATTTTATTCTTCTGAGAATTCAGAAATGTGTCTCAAATTGAAGCAATGGCTTTCTGTAATAGATGAAAACTAGGCAATTTCTATTGAACACAAAAGATAAAATAGGGAAAAATTGTGAAAGAGTTTTTAATTATCAACCATGGTATAACGTAAGAGATTGTGCTGCCAGCCCCAAGCACCAGTTTATTCCATGTGGCCGGACAGATCACTCAGTGCAACCTGCCCCCCGCGTACCCTCTGCGTGTCCTGTAATTCAAAAGCATGGTTTAGAGTTCCAAAATCAAGTATCAAGCTGTGCTCTTTAGTTATATGTTGTTCGGTTTGAACAAGAAAAAGAATCCAGCTTCAGAATCTTGAGTGGCTTGTTAACAATATCCCTCGTAAATTTTTGCGCCCACAATGTTGCAAAATGGGCCTCTTTGTGTAACTGAAATGACTCCGTCCCCTTTCACAAACTTCCCCCGGCATATTTTTGTGATGGTGGACAGGTTCAAACCTCATTTTGTACAATGATTGATTAATGAATTCTCTATCGTTTACCCAGGGAAAAAAAAAAAAAAAGGAATCTAGCTTCAGAAATTTTTAAGTCAGTGTTTAAATTGTAGTTCTTTTGACATCTTACTGGGAGTATGTCAGGAAGGGAATATGAATAAATGAACTTGAAGAACTCAACTGGTCAGTGTTAAAGTTGTTAGTTGAATCAAGAATGAATAAATACGGTCAAACATAAGAAACTAAAAAACCATGTGGCAGAAATCTTGTGAGCTCATTTTCAAGTTAATGTATGATTAAGGAAATACTAGTATGTTTTCATGTACAACTAATTTTTTTTCCTACTATACAAAATTTTTGATCCCCTCACGAGTCTGGTCTCTAGTGGTTGAGAATGTTGAGGAGGCAAACCCTTGTCTTGATTAGCCGCCTGAAGAGGAGCTTGAGCTCCTCTTCAATAATTTGAATGCTTGAGTCCATCTCTTTCAAGTGATTCACAAGCTCTTCCACTCCATTTTCTTGGCTCAGATGCAAGAGTAATTCTACCTTCTTGAACTCATTCAAATTTGTCTCTTCAACTTCAGGTGATACTTTCTTGGAGTGCATCATCTTTGAGACCAAAGACCAGCCATTCTTCTTTTCTTGCACCTTAGTCCCCATCACACAGGACAAGAAGGACACAAACGGAGAAAGGGTAACTGACTCTGCATCATTTAACACGTCTTTCTCCAAAGGTACGGTGTTGTCTTGGCTTCTGAAACTCCTTAATTTTTTTAAGAACTTTTGGATCATTTTCTTTGACTTCCTTCTGGAGGTAAGGTAAGCTTGGATGCCATGCACATCCTTTCTCCTTACTGCAGATAGAAGCCCTCTTACGTCTTGCTTTGTGAAGGAGATGAGATCTCTAACTGTGCTGCAAGCATCCAAAAGGCTAATATAATCATCCAATATTTGCTCCTGTGAAATGATCTGTTGATTTTTAGGCAACAGAAGCAAATCATCAATGCTGTCATACAAGTTTTTAAAGCCATTTATTCTGCCATTCATTGAAGACAATGATAAGCAGGTGGCATCTGAAGAAGCCCTAACTCTGGACAAGTCTTTATCAAACTGAGACATTGCAGGATGTGAATCAGAAGGCAAGCTAAGGGAGCGGCCATGGCGAATGGCTTTGGATCTCAAAGGTGAAAGTGCCATTGCTTCTTTCTTTGTGAAAATGAGAATCTGAATTGAAAGGCTAATTGAATGAATGAAAGTTGAGATGTCACCAAGCATGCATTTGCTGAATATATATGAGGCTGAAAAAGACAGAAGGGATCCGCATTATGTGCTCAACGTGGAGTTTGGTGATTTTGATCTGGATTAACAATGATTACAGCACTGTCCATGCATTGTCTCCCACCATTTGAACCAAGATAACAGTATATTTTCCGTATCGTTAGGGCAATCCTCATTATTAGTCCCTCCACATGTGATGTCTAGAGTCTGCCTTCTCTAAGAAGAAGGGAATTTTCTTATTTATGTTTTCCAAGAAATGCCTCCATGAAAGGCATGATCATAAATTTATTTATATATTCTCTCCATCTTCTTTATGTTGTGCTATTGGCCCTTCAAGTCCTTATCTGTTTCTTAGATATCACACCATGTCATCTATCTTTAATGTTGGCATCTAGTCATTTGTTACATATCCCACGAGTGGCTTTGAACTTCTTCTCGTAGGTGCACAAAAGGCCATGGTGCTGGTGGCCAGCAATAATATGATCAGGCCTTGCTCTTAACTTTGACAGTCATATTCAATTATTTATATTAAAATATATATATATATTTTGGCACCTCTTTTCATTGTTAAATCCTCCATATATTCTTACTATAAGGAAAATTTCAAGCCATCCTCTTACATCTTTACATATCCCATAGCCAGTCAACTACATTTACTCTCACAACATTACTGCATCATTAAGATCTCCGTTAATTTCAGTTGTGGTTTCTTCCCTTCTCAAAGCATGTTCAAATTCAAGGTTTCCTTAATGATTTGGTCAGTCTTTGTTCTCTAATCAGAGACAATTAGAATCTTGACAGCTTTAATATCAATACACTATACAATTCCCTCGTGTGACCCAAATTATTGTATATTTTTGAGAATTCAGAAATTTCTTTCAAAGTGAATCAATCCATTCCTCGATGCAGGAAACTAGGAAGTAGTTTTTCTTGCATACGGAATATACATCGGATAAACTTCATCTAGAAGTTTAAATTATCAAGTAATACTAGAAACTGTGCTGCTACTCCATATTGCATGTGGCTGGACGGATTGTTCTGTTTAAATTTTTTGTAGATGCCTAAGTATGGCTAGAGGTGGTTAACAATGCTTAAATCAAGTACCGTTGGATGATCTTTTAGTGATTGGTTGATTTGAACGAGGAAAAAAAAAGAAATAAATAAAATCACAAGCCAATAAGCCATGTAGCAGGATACTTGGAGTTCCTTTTCAAGTTAATATTGTAGAAAAATATGATGCCAAGAAACGATTTTTAACAATAAAGAACAATTTTATTTAAGTAAACTTTGTTACAAATTATATATTTATTTCACACACCCCACTATCTCTCTTTTTCCTTCTTTATTTCACGTGCACACTCATACACTTTAATACACTCTCCCACACCACTAACTGAACTTTGCACTTTTCTCTTTCTTCACTACACTCTCTCTCCACTCAATTTCTTCTTTTCTCTTTCTTCACTCCACCACTTTGTTTGCTCTCTCTTTCGTGAGTCGTGACCTTGTTGCTCTCTCAACTCTCTTGCTTTGCTTGCTCTCTCTTTTCTTACATAACAAAGGCCTTAATGGCCTATTTATATTTGTTTAAGTCGGTGGTAGTGGCAAGAAACGGTCCTTGTGTCGGCGACAAAGAAGCTTCTACAAAGTCGGTGGGTTATGCAAGTTGCTGCTTGGAAGTTTCTTTGTTCTTTCCTTCTTCTTTGTTCAGAATTTTCTTTTTCTTCCATTCTTCTTGGTTGCTTGGAGATAATTCTAGAAAGAGTGGTTCTTGTTATACTTAACAAATATACGATCAATAAAATGTACAAGTGTATTTTTGTGTACAGCTTTTTTCTTTTTTTTTTTTTTTTTTCCCAATATACAAAATTTTTTATCCCATCATGAATCGACTGCCTAGTGGTTGAGAATGTTGAGGAGGGAAACTCTTGTCTTGATGAGCTGCCTGAACAGGAGTTCAAGCTCCTCCTCAAGGATTTGAATGCTTGAGTCCATCTCGTTTAAGTGATTCACAAGCTCTTCAACCCTGTTTTCTTGGCTCAATTGCAAGAACAAATCCAACCTCTTGAATTCATTCACATATGATTCTTCGCCTTGAGGTGATACTTTCTTGGATTGCATCAGCTTTGATACCAAAGACCAGCTGCTCTTCCTTTCTTGCACCTCTGTCCCCATCACATAGGACAACAAAGACTCGAACAAAGAAAGGCTAACTGACTCTGCATCTTTTAACATGTCTTTCTCCAAGGATACAGAGTTGTCTTCGCTTCTGAAACTCCTTAAATTTTTCAAAGACTTCTGGATCATTTTCTTTGATTTCCTTCTGGAAGTAAAGTAACTCCGGATGTTATTGGCATCCTTTCTCCTTATTGCAGACAGAAGCTCTCTCACATCTTGCTTTGTGAGTGAGATAAGATCTTTAACTGTGCTGCAAACATCCAAGAGCCTAATATAATCATCCAATATTTGCTCTTGGCTCTCCTGTGAAAAGATCTGTTGATTGTGCTGCAATAGAAGCAACTCTTCCAGGCTGTCATACAAGTTTTTAAGGCCATTTATCTTTCCATCCATTGACGACAATGATGAACAAGTGGCCTCTGAAGCTCTTACTCTTGACAAGTTTTCATTGAACTGAGACATTGCAGGATGTGATCCAGAAGTCAAGCTAAGAGAACGACCATGGTGAAGGGCTTTGGTTCTCAAAGGTGAAAATGCCATTGCTTTTTCCTGGAGAAGATGAGAGTTTTAGTTATGCTAATTTGAATGAAAAAAGTTGTGATGTCTCCAAGTATGCATCTCCTCAGTATATATAAGGATTAAGAGGTCAGAAGGGCTCCACATTATATTCTGAACTAGGGAGTTGTATCATTTTGATCTGGATTAACAAAGATTCTGGCGATGTCTATGCAATGTTTCCCACTGTCTGAACCAATGTATATTTTCAAATCATTAGTCCTCGCACATGTGCTGTTTGTAATCTGTCTCTTCTTAGAAGAAATCACAACACCATAATTCTTGATTTCATTACTTCAACTTGAAGGGTGCTGTCTTATTTATACTTTCCAAGAATTCCTCCACGGGATGCATGATTATATATCAGTTTAGTTTCTATCTCCGTTTATGTAGCTAGCATTGTTGGCCCATCACGTTCTCCTATACAAGGAATTCTTATCTGTTTCACAGAGCTCACACGGTGTGATGCCTTGTTGTTTTATCATATATGTTTAATGTTAGCATCTATTCATTTGCAATGTACCAAACGAGTGGCTTTAACCTTCTAGTCATAGGCGGACACGGCCATCATGGCAGCAGCCAGCAATGAATTAGTATGATCTGGTCTTGCTCTTAATTTTGACAGGCATATTTCAATCATTTGTTTGAACACAACAATTTATGGCACCTCTGATCACCGTCAAATCCTCCATAGAGGACAATTCCAAGTCTTCCTCTTACATCATTTACATGTTTCCACAATTAGTCAACTGCATTTACTCTCACAAGATTACTGCATTATTAGGAACTTGTTTAGTTTATGGGCATGCATAAAATTACGGCATGGCACATCACAAGTTGACTTGAATTGCTCAATAAACAGAAAAGACAAGTTGCTCACTCTTCTCTCTGTTGGAAGCATGTGAGATTCTTGATTTTCGTTAATGATTTTGTTAGTAAATGTTCTCTCATTAGAAACAATTGGAATCTTGACAGCTTTGATATCATTAAACTAGACAACTTCCTCATGTGACCTGAATTATTGTATTTTTCATAAAATTGAGCAATGTTTTTCAAAGTGGATCAATCCTTTTCCCTAATGCATGAAACTGGAAAGAGGCACATTTTTCTTAAATTGAAAAGATAAAATAGGCAAACATCAATGTGGTTCTTAATAAGAAATCGGGGTATAATAGAAGAAATTGTGCTGCTAGTCTCAAACACGAGTTTATCGCACTGAGAAGTTCATTCAGTGTTTTTTCTTCTTATTATTCTTATTATTATTATTTTCTGCAATTCAAGAGCATAGCTAGGAGATGGTTGACAATTCTTAAATAAAGTACCACATTGTGATATTCTAATGATGTGTTGTTTGGTCTGGACAAGCAAGGAAAAAAAAAATGTGGTTTCACAAATTTTTAAGTCAACGTTCAAATTCAATTCTTTAGTCTTATTGAGAGTAAGGTTAATTGGAAAATGCATGACGAGTATGAAGTTGTCCATGTGAGAATTGTCAGTTGCATCAGGAAATGAATAAGCATGCTCATACTTAAGTAAATTAGACAAGCTGTGTAGCAGAAATCTTTGAAGTTTCTATTCACGTTAATGTATGATCAAGGAAATGTACAAGTATAAACAAAATCAATTTCCTAATATACAAAATTTTTTATTCCATTACGAATCTCCTGCCTAGGGGGTGAGAATGTTGAGGAGGGAGACTCTTGTTTTGATTAGTTGCCTGAATAAGAATTTCAGGTCCTCTTCAAGACTTTGAATGCTTAAGTCCATCTCTTTTAAGTGATTCACAAACTCTTCAACTTGTACGTCCTGTTCTTTGCTCAGTTGCAGAAACAAGTCCATCTTCTTGAATTCGTTCAAATATGTTTCTTCGCCTATCTTCTTGGAAAGCAACAGATTTGATACCAAAGATCAGCTACTCTTCCTTTCTTGCACATTAGTCCCCATCACAAAGGACAACAAACATTCTAGGAGGGAAAATGTAACTGACTCTGCATCTTTTAACATTGTTTTGGTGTCCTTGTCGTTGCCTTTCCTTCTGAGATTCCTTAAATTTTTCAAAGATTTTTCGATCATTTTTTTGGTCTTCCTTCTGGAGGTAAGGTAACTCTGGATGCCATTGGCGTCCTTTCTCCTTACTGCAGACAGGAGCTCTCTTACATCTTGCTTTGTTAGCGAGATGAGATCTTTAACTGTGCTGCAAGCATCCAAAATCCTAATATAATCATCCATTATTTGCTCTTGTGAAAAGATCTGTTGATTGTGAGGCAACGGAAGCAACTCATCAACACCGTCATACAAATTTTTAAGGCCGTTTATTCTGCTATTCATTACCGACAAGGATGAACAGGTGGCTTCTGAAGCTCTAATGCTGGACAAGTTCTCATCAAACTGAGACATTGCAGGATGTGAATCAGAAGGCAAGCTAAGGCAACGTCCATGGTGAAGGGTTTTGGATCTCAAAGGTAAGAGTGCCATTGGTTTTTCTTGGTGAAAATGGGACTTTGGATGGAAAGGCTAATTGATTGAAAGAAAATTTTGATGTCTCCTAGCATGCATTTCCTCTCTCTCTCTCTATATATATATATACAGGTGTAAAGAAGATAGAAGGGATCCACATTATGTCCTCAACAAGGAGTCGTGTGATTTTGATCCAGATTAACAAAAATTCTGGCGATGTCTATGCAATGTGTCCCACCAATAGATCAAAGATAACCATATACAAGATAATGTAATCCTCATTATTAGTACCTTCACATGTTCTGTTTGTAGTCTGGCTTCTATGAGAAAAAATGATAGCACATATAGCAATAAGTTAGTTTTTCTTTATGTCATTTTCTTTGCTCTGCTCCCATCATGCACTCCTCTGCAAAGAATTCTTAATTTGTTTCTTAAAGAACACGCACGCCAAGGTCTTATTGTTATATCATATTTTTAAGTGTTAGCTTTCAATCATCTTAGCATAATTGCAAATGCAGCTAGTCATTTCTTTAATGATTTGGTCAGTAATTGTTCTCTTATCAGAGACAATTGGAATCTTGACAGGTCTGACATAGAAAACTATGCAACCCCCTCGTGTGGCCTAAATTTTTATTCTTCGGATTGAGAAATTTCTTTCAATGCTAGTTCTGCAGCCTAGCACAATTCTTAAGCACCAAGCGCCACCCCACCACCCCCTCCCACCCAAAAAAAACAAAAGAAAAAAAGGGGCTTCAGAAATTTTTAAATCTCTTTAATGAATTGATCAGTACTTGTTCTCTCCTCAGAGACAAATGGAATATTGGCAACTTTGATATCACTCAATATACAAGGCCCTCGTGCGGTCTGAATTATTATATATATATATATATTGAGAAATAATAAGTTCCTTTTGATTTCAGTGAACCGCTAATTTCAGGTAATTTGGTACAGGAAAGTAAAAGGGGTTAACTTTTTCTTGTAAACAAACTAACTTGAAACCTTAACAAACTTATTGAAGAGATATAAATTTTTTATTCCAAAATTTAGCTAAGAAGCTCTTTTGGTAAATCCATTGTTTTGATTTGTATGAGAATTAAAAGCATACAGAAGAAAATTTAACTTCAAAAATTTTCAGTCAAGATTCAACTTGCAGTTATTTTTACTGTCATCAGTTTTGTGGATTAACCAAACTCGAAGAGCATCAAATTGTCAGCGTTGGAGTTGTTATTTGCATCAAGAACAAAAGGAAAAAATCAGAAATTGCAAAAACCATGTAGCAGTAATATTTGGAGTTTCTTTTCTAGTTAATGATGATCAAGAAAATGTACAAGTATATTGTCATGTACAACTATAAATCATTTTCCTAGTATACAAAACTTTTGATCCCATAATGGATCTAATGCTTAGTGGTTGCGAATGTTGAGGAGGGAAACTCTCGTTTTGATCAGCTGTCTGAACAAGACTTCTAACCCCTCTTCAAGAATTTGAATGCTTGAGTCCATCCCTTTTAAGTGATTCACAAGCTGTTCGACCCAATTTTCTTGGCTCAATTGCAGGAACGAATCCACCTTCTTGAATTCATTCATGTCTGTTTCTTCATCTTGAGGTGATACCTTCTTAAAGTGCGTCATCTTTGATATCAATGACCAGCCACTCTTCCTTTCTTGCACCTTTGTCCCCATCACGTAGGACAACAAAGACTCAAACAAAGAAAGGGTAACTGACTCTGCATCTTTTAGCATGTCTTTCTCCAAGGATACGGCATTGCTTTTGCTTCTGAAGCTCCTTAAATTATTCAAGGACTTTTGGATCATTTTCTTTGACTTTCTTCTGGATGTAAGGTAAGATTTGGTGCCATTGGCATCCTTTCTCCTTACTGCAGATAGAAGCTCTCTTACACCCTGCTTTGTGAGTGAGATGAGATCTTTAACTGTGCTGCAAGCATCCAGAAGCCTGATATAATCATCCAATATTTGTTCTTGACCTTCCTGTGAAAAATTCTGAGGCAACTGAAGCAAATCATCCATGCAGTCATACAAGTTTTTAAGTTTATTTATTCTGGCATTCATTGATGACAGCGATGAGCAGGTGGCCCCTGAAGCTCTTATCCTGGACAAGTTTTCGTCAAACTGAGACATTGCAGGACGTGACTCAGAAGGAAAGCTAAGAGAACGGCAATGGTGAAGGGTTTTGGATCTCAAGGGTGAGAGTGTCATTGCTTTTTCTTGGTGAAAGTTAGACTTTGAATTAAATGCTAATTGAATGAAGAAATTTGCGATGTCTCCTAGAATGCATTAGCCAATATATATGTATAGGGGTGCCACAATAAGGACTTAGGTGAGTTTGATGTGGATTCACTATTATTCCGGCGATGCCTATGCAATGTTATCCTACCATTTGAACTAATATAATTATATATTTTTCAAATCCCTAGGGGGCTATCCTCATTATTTGTCCTTCCACACATATGCTGTCTATAGTCTGTCTTCATTACGAAGACACATATGATAATATATATTTCCTCCATTGATTGATGCATGATCATGTATTAAATTAGTTCTTTTCTTCATTTTTCTTTATGTAGTGTTGTTGTCCCTTCACGTTCTCCTCATAAAAGAATTCTCATCTGTTCCGCAGAGCTCGCACCGTGTGATGCCTTATTGTTTAATTTTGGCATCTACTCATCTGTAATGCATTGAAGGACTGGCTCTGACCTTCTGCTTGTAGGTGTACACGAGGCCATGATGCCTTATTATGAATTGGCCTTGCTCTTAACTGTTACAGGCATATTTCAATCATTAACTTGAACACAACATTTTAGGGGCTTGTGGCACCTTTGAAAACTGTCAAATCCTCCATAAAGGACATTTGCAAGTCTTCCTCTTACATCTTTTACATGTTCCATGATCGGTTAACTATATTCACTCTCCTAACATTGTATAGTCCGCTGGAGTCTCGATCATCTTCAGTCCCTAATGAGTATGCAGAAAATTACTGCATGGTACATTACAATGTGACTCAAATTCGTCAACAAACAGAGAAGACAAATTGTTTATTCTTCTCTCTGCTAAAAGCATGTGAGATTCAAGATTTTCCTTAATGATTTGGTCAGTATTTGTTCTCTCATCATAGACAACTGGAATCTTGACAGCTTAGGTAGAACTAAACTACACAAACTCTGCCGTGTTGCCTGAATTATTAAGTTTTTATGAGGATTCAAATTGAAGCTATCCTTTCCTGCTATACAGAACACTTAAAGAAGTAGTTTTTCTTAATCACAGGAGATAAAATTCGCAAACTTCATTGAAGAGTTTCAAATTATTAACCATAGTATCATAGGAGCAATTGGGTGCTACTCCAATTTATTGCATGTGGCTGGACAGATTATTCATTTTTTCATTTTTCTAATGCAAAAGTATAGCTAAAGGATGTGACAATTCTTGAATCAAATCCCATGTGCGGCTCTCTTTCAGTAATTCATTGGTTTGAACTTTGAAAAAGAGAACAAAAAAATTAGACAAGCCATATACCAGAAATCTTTGGTGTTTCTTTTCAAGGTAACATATGATCAAAGAGATGTACAGGTATATGTTCATGTACAACCAAATCCTTTTCCTAATTTACAAAATTTTTCATCGAATGAAGAATCTATTGCCTAGTGGTTGAGAATGTTGAGGAGGGAAACTCTTGTCTTGATTAGCTGCCTGAACAGGAGTTCAAGGGCATCTTCAAGAATTTGAATGCTTGAGCCCATCTCTTTTAAGTGATTCACAAGCTCTTCAACCCGGTTTTCTTGGCTCAATTGCAAGTACAAATCCATCTTCTTGAATTCATTTAAATATGTTTCTTCACCTTGAGGTAATACTTTCTTGGAGTGCATCAGCTTTGAAACCAATGACCAACCATTCTTCTTTTCTTGCGCCTTAGTCCCCATGACATAGCACAACAAGGACTTGAACAAAGAAAGGGTAACTGACTCTGCATATTTTAACACGTCTTTCTCCAAGGATATGATGTTGCCTTGGCTTTTGAAACTCCTTAAATTTTTCAAAGACTTTTGGATCATTTTCTTCAACTTTCTTCTTGAGGTAAGGCAAGCTTGGATGCCATTACAATCCTTTCTCCTTACTGCGGATAGGAGCTCTCTTACATCTTGCTTTGTCAGTGAGATAAGATCTCTAACTGTGCTGCAAGCATCCAAAAGCCTAATATAATCATCCAATATTTGCTCCTGTGATATGATCTGTTGATTTTGAGGCAACAGAAGCAAATCATCAATGTTGTCATACAAGTTCTTAAGGTCATTTATTCTGCCATTCATTGAAGACAATGATGAGCAGGTGGCCTCCGAAGAAGCTCTTGCTCTGGACAAGCTTTCGTCAAACTGAGACATTGCAGGATGTGATTCAGAAGGAAAGCTAAGTGAGCGTCCATGGTGAAGGGCTTTGGATCTCAAAGGTGAGAGTGCCATTGCGTTTTTCTTTGTGAAATTGAGACTTTGGATAGAAATGCCAATTGAATGAAGAAAGTTGTGATGTCTCCTATCATGAATTTGCTCAATATATATAAGGTTGAAGAAGACAGAAGGGATCCACATTATGTGCTCAACGTGGAGTTTGGTGATTTTGATCTGGATTCAAGATGATTACGGCGATGTCTATGCTATGTTTCCCACCATTAGAACCAACACAATTGTATATTTTCAGATTCTCTTTGGGATTATCCTCACCATTAGTCCTTGCACATGCAATCTTTGTAATGATCATCTTTAAGATCAACATAATTTTTAATGCAACGCAAGAGATTATTTCAGATACTGAGAGAAGATCAGAATGCCAGAATATAGTGTTTCTTTGTTGTCTGAGGATTAGCATCCAAAATTTCTTCACTATTATTTGTTGGGGGGGGGGAGCGGGGTGGGGGTGTTTTGGCAAGATTAGACGTGCATGATGTTGTTAATCTTTTGGATATCCGTGTAATATTAGTCACTCTACATGTGGAAGCATAAATGACAAAGCCTTGTAGTCTTTAACAAAGACACACACCACCAATGGTATCCTTTTTACTTCATTTTGTCGAGGCATAGTGCATTATTCACGTTGGCTATTAAAATCTTGGTTGTGATGGTGGGTAACATTGCATAGACATAGCCAGAATAATAGTCAATACAGATCGAAATCACAGTAGATCTTGTTGACAGCAGAATTTGATTCCTCTTGTCTCCTTCACCCAAATATATACATAGGAATTGCTAGATAAGCAGAACTTTTTTGATTCAATTAGTTGAAACTTACTTCCAAATAGGAAAAAGAAAAAGAAAAAATGTATATATACATGGCACTTTCACCTTTGAGATGGAAAGCCTTCACCACGGCCGTTCCCTTAGCTTGTCTTTTTGATCACATCCTGCCGTTTCTCACTTCGATGAGCACTTGTGAGTAAGAGGTTCTGAGGCCTCATATTCTTCATTGTCATTATTAAATAACAAAAAAAAAGACCTCAAGAGCTTGTCCAGAAACATTGATGATCTGCTTCTGTTGCCTGACATTCACAACAAAGTCAAGAAAAATGGGTTGAGCAAAAATTCGACGGTTATATAAGGCTTTTGGATGCTTGCATCTCGGGTAAAGATCTCATCTCAGACATGAAGCAAAGATATGCAAGAGCTACTTTCTGCTCTAAGGATGGGGAGGGATTCAGTTGTTATCTGAGAAGACGATCCAAAGTCCTTGAATTTGAGAAGTTTCAGAAGTGAAAACAATGTCCTACTTTTGGACAAAGATGAGGGAAGAATCAAGAATGTCCCCCGTGTATATGTTAGAAGAATTGAAATCAGTTACTGGCTGGTCCTTAGTATCCAAGCTGATTAAATTGAAGAAAGCATCATATGAAGGCACAGAAAGAAATTTTAATGAGTTTGAGAAGGCAGATGCCGTCTTGCAAATGAGCAAGAAGATGATATACAAGTTGAGGAGCTCACGAATAACTTAATAAATATGGACTCAAGCATTCAAAGTCGTGAAGAGCACTTCTTCCGACAGTTAACAAGATCAGAGTTTTCCTCCTCAACATTCTCGACCAGTAGCCATGAGATTATGATGTGATCCAACATTTTTGTAGTAATGCTAATGGAAGACAAGCCACAAAGCTTGCTTCACGTGAGTTGTGCTTGTCAAGCTTTTCATCACATTCACAATGGGGTTATGTATTGATCAGACGTTGAAATAGCTGAATCTTAGTATGTTAACCTTAAGATTCCTGAATCTGGTTTATTCTCTAATCTCTCGTTTGAATAAACTAAAAACGACCCAAAAGCACAAACGTACTCTGGTGAGATTTCCAGCCACCTGCTTATGGGGAAGAAAACCAATCTTGTATATTGCTTCTTGATTGAAAGAAAAGAGAACAATTTTATTCAGAAGAAGCGAAATTTTACAAATTAATTTTCGGGATTCTAATACAATTTGGGGAAGAAGACCCCCTCTCTCATAGACTCTACTTTCAGGTCTAACACGGCTAAAATGGCCGTTACAAATCAGGCCCAAAAAGCCCAACAAAGTATAAACTATATTTAAGTATCTTTAGGGGTTATCCTCACTATGTCTATTAGTCCCTTCACATTTACAGTCAATAGTTTTTGAAGGGTGCTGTCTCATTTATATTTTCCCGAGAAATGCCTCCATGAAATGCATGATCATATGTTAATTTAGTTTTTCTCTCCATTTTCTTATCTGTTCCTCGGAGCACACCCCATGTGATGCCTTATTGTTATATCATTGTGTTTCATGTTGGCATCTAGTCATTTCTAATGCATCAACCCTGTGGCTTTGACCTTATGCCCCTCTACCTGTAGCTGCACATAAGGCCATGATAGCCAGTGGCCAGCATTATATCTTAACTTTGACCCGCATATTTCAATCGGTTATTGAACCCAAGTTATTGTTGGATCCTCCATATATTCTTAATGACAAGTCGACGTCTTCCTCTTACATTTTGTACTTGTCCCATAATCAGTCGACTACATTTACCTACTACAATCTCCATTATTTTCAGTTTCTTACGGGCATGCATAAAATTACTGCATGGTACATCGCAAGGTGACTCAATAAACAGGAAAAAGACAAATTGCTTGTTCTTCTCTCTGCTGAAAGCATGTGAGATTCTAAATTTACTTAATGATTTGGTCCATATTTGTTCTCTCATCAGACACAATTGGAATCTTGACAGCTTTGATATCATTAAACTACGCAACTCCCTCGTGTGACCTCAATTATTATATTTTTCTGAAAATTAAAAATTTCTTTCAAAGTGAATCAATCCTTTCCCCTAATAAAGAAAACTGAAGGGGTCAATTTATTGGATTTGGTTCGGCAGATCATTTAGTTTTATAGCTAAGAGATGGTTGACAATTTTTAGATCAATTACCGTGTTTGTGATCTTTCTGTAAATTGTTGGTTTGAACAATAAAGAGAAGAATGATACGAGGAAATTAGACAAGCTACATAGCAGAAATCTTTGGAGTTTCTTTTCAAGTTAATAATGATCAAAGAAATGTACAGTTACATTTTCATGTACAGCTAAATCATTTTCCTAATATACAAAATTTTTTTATCTCGTCAGGAATCTCCTACCTAGTGATGGGAAATATTGAGGAGGGAAGCTCTTGTTTTGATTAGTTGCCTGAACAAGAATTTGAGCTCCTCTTCAAGAACTTGAATGCTTGAGTCCATCTCTTTTAGGTGATTCACAAGCTCCTCAACTTTAGTATCTTTTTCTTGGTTCAGTTGCAAGAAAGAATCCACCTTCTTGAATTCATTCAAACCTTTTCCTTCCACCTGAGGTGATACCTTCTTAGAGTGCATCATCTTTGATACCAATGACTAGCCGCTCTTCCTTTCTTGCACCTTTGCCCCCATCATGTTGGACAACAAAGACACGAACAGAGAAATGCTAACTGACTCTGCATCTTTTAACATGTCTTTCTCTAGGGATACAGCATCGCCTTTGCCTCTGAAACTCTTTAAATTTTTTGCAGACTTTTGGATCATTTTCTTTGTCTTCCTTCTGGAGGTAAGGTAAGATTGGATGCCATGCGCGTCCTTTCTCCTCACTGCAGATAGAAGCTCTCTTACATCTTGTTTTGTGAGTGAGATGAGATCTTTAACTGTGCTGCAAGCATCCAAAAGCCTTATATGATCATCCAATATTTGATCATCTGAAGAGATCTGCTGATTTTGAGGCAACCGAAGCATCTCATCAATGCTGTCATACAAGTTTCTAAGGCCATTTACTCTGTCATTAATTGATGAAAGCGATGAACAGGTGGCCTCTGAAGCTCTTATTCTGGATAAGTTTTCATCAAACTGAGACATTGCAGGGTGTAAATCAGTTGGCAAGCTAAGAGAACGGCCATGGTGAAGGGGTTTGGATATCAGAGGTGAGAGTGCCATTGCTTTCTCTTGGCGAAAATGGGACTTTGAATTGAAAGGCTAATTGAATAAATGAAAGTTTGAGATGTCTCCAAGCATGCATTTCCTCGATATATATAAGGCAGAAGAAGGCAGAAGAAGGTAGAAGAAGACAGAAGGGCCCCCATTATGTTGTCAATGAGGAGTTGTGTGATTTTGATCTGAATTAACAAAGATTCCGGCGATGTCTATGCAATGTTTCCCATCAATAGAACCAATATATTAGGCGATCCTCAATATTAGTACCTTCACATGTTCTGTTTATAGTTTGTCTTCTCAGAGAAGAAATGACAACACATAAATCAATAGTTTTTACTTATATAGTTTCCTTGCCCCCATCATGCCCTCCTCTATGTAAAGAATTCTTATCTGTTAAATTTGTTAGAGAACGTGCACGGTGATGTCTTATTATTTTATCACACATTTAAATGTTTTCTTACAATCATCTTAGCATCATTGCAAATGCAGCTACTCATTTCTTTAATTATTTAGTCAGTAATTGCTCTCTCATCAGAGACATTTGGAATCTTGAAGGCTCCCATGTATTAAACTATGCAAGTTCCTCATGTGGCCTGAATCATAATATTGTTCTGAGAATTCAGAAATTTCTTTTGCGTTGTGAATTTTCCAGTATTACAGGAAACCGAAAATAGGTAGTTTTTCTTAAATAAAAGGGAAAAAAACATTAAAAAAGAAAAAAAGAAAACAAAAAGAAAAGAACTGGCTTCAGAAAATTTGAGGTCAACATTCAAATTTCAGTTATTTTACTGTCTCATGAGTGTGTTTTTCTAAAAGCTTGAAGTGCATCAATTTGTCAATGTGAATTTTCTTAGTTGAATCAAGAATGAAAGAACTTACTAATAGATAAGGAATTTAGGCAAATTATGTAGAAGAAATCTTTGGAGTTTCTCTTCAAGTTGATAATCAAGGAAATGTACTAGTATATTCGCATGTACAAGTATAAACTATGTCTTTTTCCTAACATACAAAATTTTTGATCCCATCATGAATCTACTGCCTAGTTGTCGAGTACATTCAGAATCAAAACTCTGGTTTTTATCAGCTTTCTGAACAAGCATTCTGACTCTTGTTCAACAGTTCGAATGCTCGAATCCATCACTTTTAAGTGATTCATAAGCTTGTCAACTTGTGAATCATCTTCTTGGATCAGCTGCAAGAAAGTATCCGCCTCTTTGAACTCATTTACTGTTTCTTCAGCTTGATATGATGCCTTTTTTGAGCTCATCAGCTTTGATAGAATTGAGCCACCACCCTGCTTTGCTTGCACAACATATGACATCAAGGATTCAAGTGCAACAGTAGTAACTGATTTTGATTCTTTTAACATATGTATAAGAGTTGTTTCTTCTTCTTTCTCTAGTGACAGGACATTGAGTTTATTTCTGAACCTCCTTAATTCTTTCAAACACTTTTGGGCCATCTTCTTCGACTTCGTTCTGCAGGTCTGATCGCTGTGGATGCTGTGCAAATCCTTTCTTCTTAGAGCTGAAAGTAGGTGTTGAATATCAGGCTTTGTTTGTGAGAAGAGATCTTTTGCAGTGCTGAAAGCAACCAAAAGCATAATGCAACCATCCAATACTTGATCAACCCATTTCTCCTTACAATCTTGTGAAACAACCTGTTGAATGTGAGGCAACATAAGTAAATCATCGATGTTGCATATAAGTTTCTCAACCGATTTCGCTTCTTCATCGTTGATGATAATGAAGAAGAGGTTGTTTCAGAAGCTTTCAATTTGGCCAAGTTTTCATCAAACTGGGAGACAGAAGGATGTATGTTACAAGGTAAGCTAAGAGAACGGCCGTGGTGATGGATTTTAGATCTTAAAGGTGAAAGTGCCATTTTTCTTCTTTTTTTGGGTTTGGAGTTTGAATGAATGAAGAAAGTTGTGATGTCTGACAATATGCATTTGATATGTATGTATGTATACAGAAGGCATAGGCCAATAGGAATCATATTTCATCTCTCCACAAGAGTAATGTGATTTTTATCTGGATTAACTATTATTCCGGTGATGTCCATGCAATGTTTCCCACCATCAGGGCCAAAATTTCATTCATATTATTATTCTGTGCACGAGTTCTATTTTCATAATGTGATTCTAATTTTTCAACAAACAGAAAAGACAAGCATGTGAGATTCAATATTATCCTTTAAATCTCTTTAATGACTTGGTCAGTACTTGTTCTCTCCTCGGAGACAAATGGAATCCTGACAACTTTGTTATCACTAAATTATGCAAAGCCCTCGTGCGGCCTGAATTATTATATTTTTGGATAACTAAGAGTTGTCTTTTTAAGTGAATCAATCATCTCAGGTAATATAGGAAAGTAAAAGCGGTAAGTTTTTCTTGGAACTAGACAAACTTATCAGTAGAAAGAAGAATCTGTGCAACCCCTTCTTCACTTTACTGCATGTGGCCGAACAGGTGGTGCAACTTTGAAACCTTTTCAATGCCAAAGTATTGCTAACAAATGTCAGACAGTTCCAAGATGAAGTGTGAAGTTATGCTCTTCTGATAATTCTTTGTTTGGAGGAAAATTAAAAGAATAAGAGAAAAAGTGACGGCTTCTGAAAATTAGAGTTTATTAAGTGCATTAGACAAAATCTTGAAGGTCAGTTGGTCGATGTTAAAGTTGTTAGTTGCGTCGTGAATGAATGAAAAATAAATAAAACATCTGGAAATTGCAAATGCCATTTAGAAGAAATCTTTGGAGTTTCTTTTCAGGGAAATGTACAAGTATACATATATTCTCATGTGCAAGTATAAACATATTTTTTCCTGACATACAAAATTTTTTATCCCATCACAAATCTAATTTCTAGTGGTTGAGAATGTTGAGGAGGAAAACTCTTGTTTTGATCAACTGTTTGAACAAGAACTCAAGCTCCTCGTCAAGCATTTGAATGCTTGAATCCATCTCTTTTAAGTGATACACAAGCTCGTTAGCTTGCAAATCATCTTCTTGGCTCAGCTGCAAGAATGAATCCACCTTCTTGAACTCATTCACGTCCTTTTCATTTCCTTCTTGTGATATTTTCTTTGACTTCACTAGTTTTGACACCAAAGCCCAACCACTCTTTGTTGATTGCTCCTTAGTCCCGATCACATACAACAACACTGATTCAAGCATAGTAATAGCAACTGATTCTGATTCTTTTAACATATACACCAGAGCCATCGTTTCATTGTCTTTCTCCAAGGATAGAATGTTGTTTTTACTTTTGTAACCCCTTAAATCTTTCAAAGACTTTTGGATAATCTTCTTCAACTTCCTTCTGGAGGTCTGATAGCTCTGGATGCCATTAACATCCTTTCTCCTTAAAGCTGAAAGTAGCTCCTGTACATCATGCTTCGTTTGAGAGAAGAGATCCTTTGCTGTGCTGCAAGAATCCAAGAGCCTAATGTAACCATCTAAAACTTGATCAACCCATTTCTCCTTACAATCTTGTGAAATGATTTGTTGAATGTGAGACAACATAAGTAAATCATCAATGTTGCAATACAAGTTTCTAAGGCCATTTAGTTTGGTCTCCATTGATGATAACGAAGAAGAGGTGGGCTCAGAAGCTTTCAATTTGGCCAAGTTTTCATTGAAGTGAGAAATAGAAGGATGTAATTTAGAAGGTAAGCTAAGAGAACGGCCATGGTGAAGGGCTTTCGATGCCATTTTTCGTTGAAATGAGGCTTAAACTCTTGAGTTATATGAATAATGTTTGATATGATGCATTTTTTCGAGTGTATATATAGAGGAGAAGGGGGACAAAAGGAATCATAACTGTGTTCTCAATGAGGAGTAATGTGATCTTGATCTGGATTCACTCTTACTCCGGCAGTGTTTGTGCAATGTTTCCCATCATTAGGACCAAGGAAATTAAAGAAGCGTTTCTTAACATAATGTATTTGGAAAATTTCGAGGGATGATTCAATTATTTGTCTGCCCACGAGTGTCATTTAATATTCTGCCTCATCTATGAATAAACTGGGACAGTAATTGAGGTGCAACATAATTGGCAGATGAGTTGTCATTGTTGTGAACTTTGAGGCTCCACAAAAACTCCAGGAAGATGCATTTTTCTGCTTGTTGGAGACCAGAGGCCGGCTTATGTTTCCCTAAAATTAACAACGAAACACACGAATATTTATTAATTTATCGATACACGTTCAAACTACTAGCATTCGGACCACCTAAAATAGAACAAAATGGTTGTAATAAATTTCTCATCCCACAACAAATGATTCATTCATAAGGTATTGCACGAGTGTCCTTGAATACAGCTTCATCATCACTCATAATGGGCCCAGAACTATTATTACGAAAATCATTTTTATTTTCAATAGGATGTATTAATCCTCCGTGCGCATCTCAGATAAAATATTAGGTAGGATCTCCATAGTTCTGAATCTGGTACACATACACTAGAAAATTCGCACAACTTCACCGTTGCTGAAAGCATGGAAAATCATTTAGATCTCCTTGATGATTCGGTCAGTAATTGTTCTCTTCTTACAGACAATTGGTATCTCGACAACTCGGATATCATTAAACTATGCAAGGCCCTCGTGCGGCCTTAATAAAGAAACAACAATTTTCTCATGTGGGTCAATTTCCATCATAGAGAACAAGTAAAAAGGTGGAAACTTATGACAAAATGGACTTTACCGCAACAAAAACTCTTCAGAAAAATGAATCTTATATTAATGCGAAAACATGTGATGTATGATACATTTATGACCGATAAAGAAACACTAATTTGTCATTCGAATTTACAAAAGGAAAGATCAAGATGTACGAATTATCCATGATTGAGGGATCAGTTCTCATGATCCTCTACCACCTTTTTGTCTCTTTTCTTCTAGTCCAGAAGCCTCTTTCAACATATCAGCGGCATCTTGGTGCATGTCCAGTTTGGCAAGGGCAACTGATTGCATGTAGAAAGCTGTGGGCCAATCGGGATACACAATTTGTGCTTGCATTGCATCTCGAAGGGCAACATCAGGTTGATCACACATGAGATAACATAGACTACGTCGAGCATAAACAGTTGGAGAAACCATGGTTCCAACGTCTATAAACTGCAGTAAAAGAAACCATGCTAAATCAAGGATTGAGTTTATCAAGTTGTTCATGAAGTTCGTAGGATCAATCTTCCTAGATTTATGATTCCTTTTGTTTTGCGTTTTCTATTACTGAATTTTTCATCTTTATATTCTTTTCACTCATGAAAGTCACATTGGTATATTACCAAAGTAGAACATGACAATTTTGTGTACTAAAAAAGTATATATGCTTATCACGAATTCAGAATTAATAATAATAATAATAATAATAATAATAAGAAGAAGAAGAAGAAGAAGAAGAAGAAGAAGAAGAAGAAGAAAACTAACCTGAGAATAACAATCTATCGCAACCTTAAAATCCTTGTCGCGAAATGCATAATCCCCACGTTTCCTAGCATCCAACATATCTCTCATCTGCTGTGTCCATTCTTGGAATGACAACTGGAAGGGAAAAGAAAAATACGCTGAAGAACAACATTCAAAATACAACTAAAGCATGTGTCATACACGATAAGTCAAAATTACCTCATTGGTTCCTTCATCATCTCTGTAGTGTGTTGTAACCAAAATTTGATGTATTGCTGTTAGATCCATTCGAGAACATGCTTCACCCATTGGTGAAAGTGGGCGTTGTGGTGTTGGGGGTGCTTCTTCGTGCTTAGAAATTCCAAGCATGACATAAGAGGGCACCTAGAACAATAAACCACGGTGATTAGATCATAACTGCACCACTCCCTCCTAGATTTATTTGAAATAGTTTAGGTAAGGAATTAACAGAGTACAGAATCATGGAAATGTAATGTTTTCTGTTTAAGTGCACAAAGTCTTATGACGTCTGATTTGAGCCGGGTTTTTACTGCACTAGCAATCAAAGCTGTAGGGAGGCTATTCTCAGGTATGGTGAAAAATGTAGCAAGCCAATCAATATGACTTGAATGCGCAAATAACAATCATAAAAATAGGATGAAGTTCATTCAATATGGGACTCTAGTTTCAGATACTTACATCTGATTTTGGCTGTAATGGAGAAAGAGTAGTGACAAGGTCCTTTATATTAGGCCTCTCCCTAGGTTCATATTGCAGACATTGAGATGCAAGGCCAACAACTACCGTTGCTTCTTCGGTAGAAAACTTCCCTTCCAAATGAGAATCCATCAAAAGTATAATGTTTTTACCACGAATCATATCAAGTGCCTGCAAACAAGCAAAGAAAAAGCAAAATCATAAAACAGAAGCATTTAAGCTGCACAAGCATTATTAACTATAGATTCCGAGAAATCTTGATATCAGAAAGACAATCCCATGTGCATACAATATTAGGTAGTTATTGTTATTGCAGTATTGACTACAGCAATGTGTGGTCCAATTACTGGAGGGGAAAAAGAGTATTAAAAAAAAAATGGAAGGATGCACAAGATGAAGAAATTAAGCAAATGTCCAGTATATTCCCCAAATGAAGATAACAAAACATAAGCAACTCACATGACTTGGAGGTATGTGTTTTCCACTAAGCAGATCCAAGAGGACAGTGCCGAAGCTGTATATGACACTTTCTTGGGTTACCCTTCCTACAATGCGCATATTACAGTAAATTCAGCGAAAACATTTGACTCTTTTATCAGAAATCAGACGATTGTTCCAAGTACAAACTGAATTTTACAGCAACAACTTTAAGGGAACATAAATTTGAGTGTGAACATGATGTTCAGGGCTCTAACTCAATGCATGGATCGCTAATCTCTGGCGATGATTCATCAAATGACAGATCTTGGTAGAATATCATCATGTGAAACTTATCAAGCACGTGAAATGTTAGTTTTTAGCCCTTGCCTTTTAATAATCATGTGTTCCGTTTTTAGAAGTTTGAAAACATTGTCAAACCACACAGAAAGTATCAGAAGAACTAGCTTTCTTAACACAAAGAATAATGCATATGGGGGCACACACATGCAAAAACAAAGCATTTTCTTATAAACTTGAAACGAAAATGTAAGCTAGGGAAGATAACCATTTTTCAAATATTCAGGGGGAGTGTAGGCAAGATTTGTGCTATAACTCTTCCCATCCCGACTGTTTTTCATCAAGCCAAAACATGAAAGCCGAGGATCACCATCCTGCAAAGGCCAGTCAAATTTGATATTTCAAGGTCCAAAAGAAAATGCATTGAACGTAATGCAGGCACAAATACATTAGCAACCCCATACTCTATGTAACAAGAAAGCAAATATATAACATCACCTCATCGAAGAGAACCCTATAGGCATTGAGGTCGTGATACAATGGACGGCCTTCACTGCTACAATATTCTAAGGCGTCAGCTATATAAAGCGCTACTCTCAAGCGCATGGCCCATTCAATGGTCTGTCTTTCCCCTATCAAATTACATGGTTGTTAATGATTTTCATCACATATTAACTGACATAATGCACACATGCAAAGAACAGGCACAAACATGACTGCAAATACTTATGCCCTCATCTCTGTATCTTCATATTTGTTACCCTTTATACTTATTGTAATGGCTACATTCAATTTTAATCCAACAACGGACTGAGTAACAATTATAAAATCACATTGGCAATAATTTCAAGAAATGAAGTGAAAAACAAATACATACAGTGAAATAGATGCTTAGCAAGAGTATCATTAGGCATGTACTCAGCAACCAACAACCTCTCATCACCATCACAGCAATACCCTATCAAATTGGCCAGCTTTCGATGCCTCAACTTCCCTACTCCCCATGCCTCTTCCTACAACACCAAAGACAGAATAATAAAGGCCAGAATAACATCTTACCAGAATTAGAGCCCCCATAACATAACGCATCACGTTATATAAATAAATATAAGCACGGATACAAGTAATAATAGTAGTAAAATACCGCGAACTGTTTCGGGTCCGGCCAAGCCAACTTAGGAAACTTCTTGACGGCGATCCACCGGCGGTTTGGCAGGCGTCCTTTGTAAACAATATTAGGGGCTTTTTCACCGCTTTCTGAGACTATAAAATCTGGGCTGAAGTTATTTGTAGCTGCTTTGAGGTCCGCATAGGAAAACTCAGAAAAAGATGGAACCCCAGAGGAAGCTATGGCCGGCTCTGCTCCGCCGCCAGCTGAGGCAGCTGCAGGCGGCGGTAGGCCGCTTAAAAGTGAAGCCGGGCCGTGGCTTTGGGGCTTTTCCTTTTCCGGGTGGGTCTCGGTTGGTGGAAATTTTGACACACAGCAGCCCATAACTCTCTGCAACTGTTCAAATACCTATCTTTCTCCCCTCTCTTTATATCTCTCTCACTTTCAAGTTCCAAGATTTTTACTCGGGGGACAATAGAAAAGCAACAGTTGAGAGAAACAACAGTTTTGAGGATGTTGGAAAAGTAAAAAATGTGATCTTTTTTCTCCTCTATTTCTTCCCTCTTCTTCCTCTATCAAGCTCAGTCACTTTCTTGTTCTTCTCTCTACTCTCTTCTCTCTCATAAATCTTTATTACATGCAGTCACAAGATTTTATGGCAGTGGTTGATGGGTTACTAATTACCAAGTTGTTGTACCTTAAATTTTGAACAGTTACAAGGGACCGAACCCTGTCCCTGTGTGTGCATTATATAGGCTCTTACCTCCTAAGGAAGAATGATTTGTAGTATTTAAGCAATGATTTGGTGCCTTTAGTGATTGGTTCTAGGATCCTTAATCATGTTGATTAGCGGTAAAATAGAATTAAAGAAAGGCATCCATATTCTTTATCAGACTCTTATCGCAATCAACACGTGTCAGAGTTGGAGGAATTGGACGGATTGATGTCAAATCGGTGCAAAAAAGAAGAAAATACTTTATTTTTTCTATAATAGAAAGATCAAAATTTCAAGATTCTAATTTTTTATTCAGTGTAATTGCTGAATTCTCCGAAAAAATTAAAATGAAAAGATGCTTTTGCACGTTGTGTCCTTCAGGCTTCAGCTATAAGACCAATATTTTGTTGTTAAGTGGGTCATCAACAAATCCCATAATGGATAGAACATCAGTCTTTTGATGTACGTTATATTCTTAGTTATGTACACTTGCATTCAAGAACAAGATTTTAATTTGAGTAATACTTGACAAAACCAACCCCCCACCCAAAAAAAAAATTAAAATAAAATAAAATGAAATGAAAAGAAATACAGGAAAGTGTACAAAACATTTTGGAGAGAATTTTGGATGCCCAGGATCTGTTTGTTTGTGATTGGATGGTCACATGCTAAGACAGACTGTTGAGGGTGATTATTGTGAATATATGCTTATATTTTGTGATTATATTAATAAATGGAAGTGGATTGGAGGCATTTATACCAAAGAATAGGCTTTTTTTAGCATTGATGATGATAATAATAATAATAATCATAATTTAACAACAATCATGGTGCTTCATTCACTGTACCGAAGCTTTGACGATGACCCATTAGCACAATCAATATTGTTTAAGAAAATGTATTTCTTAGTGAAAGAATACACTTAACTGTCCTGTACACCAAGTTCCCCTAAGATCTCTCGTAAACAGAATTCGACTCATTACCATTTAGATAAAGGAAAATGACAGCAAATGATAGCGGATGGGTCCGCTAGAAACAGAGAAAAAGAATAGAAAAACTAAGGCAGTTGCAGCCAAAATCCATCAAAGATCCAGCCTAGACGCTCCACAGGCTAGCTGAAAAGCGAAAGGAATACAATATTAAATGGCCCACATCATCTCTCAATCCACAACCACTAGGAATTATAGATTTTGAAATGGTTACTACTAATTATTGCCGATCATCCACTATATCACGAAGAACACAACTCCCTTGTATTAAACCCGTCCAACTTATTAAGGGTTAGTTACATTACATTTCAGTCTGAATAAATAGAGATTTATAAATAAATAAAGAATTCCTGTACAAAAATATGGATAAAAACAACCATTATTTTATGCAATTTCTACTTCTTTTTACATACCCTAAACAATGTCGGCAGAAAGCCCTTTATGCCTCGGAGATGCACAGGAAGTACCATTGGATAACACAAGTTAAATACATATGGTCACAGAAGGAAGGCTTCTCTCACTTGCCTGCTTTCAATTATTAGCACTTGTGCATCAGACTTCTAGCACATGGCTGGATTGATTCTCTGTTCATTCGAGAGATGAAAACGAATTGAAATGTATGTCCAGCACGGCCCGACGAGTCATGAGATTCCCCAGAACTATGCAGGGATAAGCTCTGCTTTCGTTTTAGGAAATGCCCATTGTCATCTCCATTTACTTCTTGTTTGCACAGCAACAGATAAGTAGTTCAACGACTCCAATTCATTTGAAAGCATGTGCCTTTATCAGGCTTTCCACTTTATTGCCTCTTCTGCTATCTCTTGGCAAGAATCAATGTTCAAAATGATGCCAACTAATATCATGTTCCTCAAGCACAATTTTCTCAATAGTCTTTGACCCACAACTCTAGTTGTAAGAATAGCAGCAACCTCCTATTTGCATGCAGTTCATCCTCCACATCATGACATCAAGAGATCGCTGAAGAGTGGAGTGAAGGACAAGAAAGCATAAAATGGAAAATGCATCCAATACCCATTTTATAAAATCAGGGTTGATTCAGCTTTAATGAACAAAATCTGGCACTCGACAAAGAGGACAGTTTTTACCTCAACATTGTCGACGCTAAGAAACTTTTTCTTGCTGTCGTGCAAGATGGTCCTCTTCAATGCGTTGCAGTAACTCTTCATAAACTTTGAGCGAGTTGGCAGTAAACCTTTCCATCGCCTCAAGAACATGTTGCAGGCTGGCCTGCAGGCTTCCCCCTTTAGTAGTCTCACTTTGATACACATGTCCAGTTAATGGCATACCCCTGTCATCAGCAGTAATTAACACCATCCTTTTGTCTAATGCCTGCATCTCCTTTTGTATCTTCTGGTCTTCTTTGTCCAGGCTCTTAATTTTCCTCTCATCCCTGCTCGCTAAAAACCTTTGCCGCATTTCTGCCTTATCCCGGTCCCATAGCTGAAGGACATTTGAGGCAAAATATCGCATGGAGTCAACCACTTCCTTTTCAGAAATTCTATCCAAAGATTGCCACCACTGATTACAAACAACAAAAACTGGAGGGGCACCAATCCTACCAGGGGAGAACGGCACTGGGCCATCAGGTGTTTCTTCAGGAACATAGAGGAGACATTTCATGAGCCAGTCATTCAATGCTCGGACATAACCCTTTTGTGCCCCAACCCAGTAAGAGAACCTCAGAGTCCAATTAATAAGATCGTGTTCAAGCTGCCGGGTAGCTTCAAAATGAGCATCACTAAATTGATTTCGGAATGCAATGGCATCTAATCGTTTGGCTTCTCCAATTGCTTGGCACTGATTATGGTGGCATTCAAGCATGGACTTCCACATCCTAGTCAACCTAGTAGACAAGACATGGTCAAGATAATATTAATTCCATTATAATATAGTCTACAACAAAAAAAGGGAAAAACAAGAGCATAGTAAACACAGTTGTTCGACATAGTATGATGAGAAAAGAAACGAGCACAGGCAGAGCATTGAGGTCAAACTGTGGAAAATCCATTAAAATTCACTTACCCTTGAATAAATTCATTTAGCTGCGGCCATAATTCCTCATCCCTCAACCTATTTATGTTAACTGAGAACTTATCAACTATCTGAATGGCAATTTTAATTTTTGTGGAGAGACTCCTCACCAGAGTCCTGGTTGCATCAACTTTGTGAGGCTCAGCACCCCTTTCATCCAAACGCTTCAGTTTTCTAGACTTCTGCTCATGGAGCATTCTCATTTTCTCCTCAACCTGGAAGAAGAATATACAGAAGACTTCAGAGAGGCAAAATTCATTATTTAAAATATAGTCTTCATCAACCTAATCAGTTAATGATCAATTTAATTTAACATGGTCAAGAATAGAAGTATTGATTAGGATACATTGTCCCCTGAATCGAAGTTCAATCACTCTATGACAGATAACAAGTTGCATTCTATATAAAGGTAGCCATATGCCAGTCGCTTACTAAATCTGCACAGTTATAGAATAGGTCTCACAATTGGTATATCCACAAACATCACACTTGGATAAAAAACATCTAACATGGTGAATGACGGAACCAGAAAGCACATTTTAAGTAAAATGTATCTGTGCTTGAAGGCATATTCATATTGTGCATCACAATTGCAGCTCTGAAACTCCATTGATATGCAATATGTAAATAGAAGACTTGAGGAATAAATCCAATATAACACAATATAAATACAGATTTGTTAGGTTACTATAATACTTTGTATCAGGAAACATATGCAACAAACATATAAAAAATCGGTGTTATTAATCAACGATTATGTAAATCACTCTGGAGGGTCATTATCACTCAACTTCTATCGGAAAATTTGGATGAGAAATTAAATGCAAATGACATTATGTTGGACAAAAGAACCGTCTCATTGAATCCTTCAATGAATTCTTGGAAAAGAACTGCCAACTAGGGGACCACATACCACACAGTCAATAAGTATGCATGATGGAACAACTACGATTGTCCAAAAGGATAAAAGCAGAGAATACTGTAACAGGAAAAGCCGGGATAAGGAAAAGGACATGGAGTCAATGAAAGGAATTTACACATTACCTTGACTTCCTCATAGAGCTTTTTCTCCCAGACGTAGAGCTTATGTAAAGTAGAAGACAGATTTTTGGACCTCAGCTCCACTTCTTGTTCAATGTCTGCCGAGGCAGTATCAGCACTATCGGCGCTCTTAGACGTTGATGGTAGCGCAGACACCAAGGGCAAATGCAATATCCTCGAAGAAACTGCAACACAGATCAAAAAACAAACAAAATAGATCTTGAATCCCATCTAGGCCTTAATGTTTCATCAAAATAAAAAATTAATAAGAACTCAACCCTTAAACTAGTGAGAAAAAATCAAATGTAAATTAATTAGTTTTTTATTGCTGACAGGACTGTATCATTAGAAATGAATTTGTAAAACCAATCACACATAAAAATCGAATCTTTACCATGATGGCCACCATGTTTTCTTTTATACGGAAACTTCCCAACCTCAAGAAACTTAGCAAGCTCACTTCCCGACTCCGAAGCACGCTCAAATTGAACTTGAATCTCTTTCACAACTTCCGAATCACCTTTGAACCCACGGGGCTTAAAGCCAGCTGCATTGCCCCGATCTTTCGACCGCTCATCGGCATCAACAACCTTTTTATCCACCATACGCACCTCATACTCCATCGGATCACTCTCCATCCCCACACTCGTCCTCGCCCTATACTGTAACTCCGCATCATTGACCACTCCAGCATCTTCTTCCAATGCCCCAGGCTTTGAGTAACTGCTTCTTCCGCTGTCCACAAACTTCTGATTGCCATGAACTTCCTTCACAACCTCATCATCCTCATCCTCCAAATCCGGAATCCCCTCTTCCTCTCTTACCTCCCTCGAGTCGCGACTTGGAGTATAAGGCGGATAATATTTCTCAAAG
>JACFYI010002437.1:490792-504243 GCA_014898755.1 Handroanthus guayacan
CTCGAACTCGACTCGATATTTAATAGGTTGGGTTAGGATTGGGCACTTTCAGGCTGTCACTAGGTTAGGTTGGGTTAGGGTTGATAAAATTTATGTTAT
The DNA here is from genome assembly GCA_014898755.1 of Handroanthus guayacan. Classification (NCBI taxonomy): domain Eukaryota; kingdom Viridiplantae; phylum Streptophyta; class Magnoliopsida; order Lamiales; family Bignoniaceae; genus Handroanthus; species Handroanthus guayacan. Next base: position 490,892 of record JACFYI010002437.1, read on the forward strand.
ACCCCTACCTCAACTCAATACGAACCCACCCGACAAGCACGAATTGCCACCCCTAATATGCATCCATTCAACATCAAATGCATCACCATATCAACATTAAGATATTAATCCATTTAATTAATCGTTATTTATTAATAAGTATTAGTGAATATACAATTCAAAACAAAAAGTTTCAAAATTAATTTCCACAGAGAGTGCAAGGAAATAGATACAAAATATTATATATAATCGAAACCACATACATATACACGCGTATCCAACAACAGCAAATGAGAGACTTTCTGCATCAGAGCCTATGGGACAAAAATGCCATTTCTAAATATCAAAAAGTGCATAGTGGGATACTACAAGGAAACACGGGTGGGCGAATAATTCTTCATGAAATGAATTTTAAAGAACGGTAGCAAAATCAATATCAAATATTGACCAAAACTCCGCCACCAATGAAAGAAAAGCGTGTTTGATTAAATTTATACGTCGCCGTTGACAGCGAAAGACTAAGAGCGACTTTTCTACAAATGGCTATATCTCGCATGCTGAATAATCAATTTATTATTTTCCACAAGAACCTATTCTATATCATGTCGGATGCTTGTTAGGATTCTTTTAATTTATTTCAAAATGATGTTCTATTTCTTATTTCATATATTAAAAATATCCCAAATGTATTATATTTTTTCTCATAAAAATATAGGACTATAGATATCATACACTTGACAAGTGTCTGTACAATAGAACAGAATATGAAACATGAATTAAAATGGAGGATACATCCAGAGGATGCATGATTTAAATTATGAAATAATTAGTAAAATCCAAATACATATTGGCCTCACTGTTTACTTGTATAATTTGAGGCCGCATAAAACATGTGAGAATAATTAAATATGTCAATACAAATCGCCTAAGGTTATCCAGAAGGAGAATAAGCAGTCGGACAAGAAGAAAAAGATGAGAAGATTTTATTGATCGACAAAGAATTGTAAACATAAAGTAGTTAAGAGCCTGCATTTTTGACTTGGAACTCGGACGGAATCGAGCATTGCTTACTATTCTAGGTTTTATTTTAATATTAGTTTGTACGGCCTAATATTGTATTATGTATATATTATGGTACTAGCAGTAGTTACAAATGTAGGCTTTCAGCAAACTAAAGTATTGTGTAAGAACTTGTTATATTATATATGTCCTAATTACTTGGCTTATTTTTTTTGCCTTGACTTTGAATTCTGATTCTTGGCCTTATAATATATACATATATATATATATAAAAAAAAAATATCCATGGCCTGCAGCTAATAGATTAATGTCGTCATGTCCACAGTACTTGATTTTCTTTCTTAAACACAACAGCAACAACAATCGTAATTAATAATAATACTTTCCCGTGAAATCTAAATCATTTCCATAATTATTCGTAGCAAAAAGTTTGTATATAATTAAGTAAAGGTGTTTTGAGATCATGTGCTTATATATGACTTATGAGTGCATAATAATGATTAATACAGCTACCAAATGTCGATTCTGCAGGTCCAATATTTAACTAATATACATCTATATTATATAATAGTTATTAGTCTTGTTTCAGGTTTTTACGTTGTTGGGAAAGTTGTGGCATTAGATTTTACCTATGTAGTTAGAATAGGATCCAAAGTCCTAATAACATTCAAGAGTGGTTAAACATAAAGTGGTAATTAGATAAACATAGAATTTGTGAAAAAAGCTTGATTAATTCTTTATTGGTAGGTCGTCTGCTAAGACAGGAGATGATTTCTTGTTTTTTAATTCTCCTCAATTCTTTTTATTTCAAATAAAAATGTCATTTCTAATTTTTTTTTTTTTTTAAAAATAAATTTATAAATTCATTTGATTTCCACCTGGAGAAATTGAAAGAACAAATAAAAACACAGTAAAATAATATTCCATCACATGATACCTAGTCAGTTCAATTGTGCTTTCTATTCTTTTTTATATTCTGTTCCTGTTTTGGTGTGTAGCAACTGGCATGGGATACTGTAGCTAATTTTAATTAAATAATTAAACTAGCTTAGTGAGTAGCTCATTCCTCATTAATTCAAAGTATTCGATCCATAATGGCCCCCGAATTTGCCACATGGTTTGCTGACAACAACCAACAAAAACTGATCACTAAAATATATAATTATATATATTAAGTTTTTTAGTAATTTATTTTAAGTTTTAACCCGACCGCATAATATATAGAATGTACGTACCATAATTCCTATTAATATATTAATAGTTAATACCGAAAAAAGTTATTGAAAAGAAAAGAGTTGAAGAAACCTTTGTTGGAATATTTTGAATTCTAAGCAAACATACTGCAAAGGAATCGACTAATTCTTCAATATTGAATATTCTACCTATTTTTCTTTTTTTTTTTATGTGTTTTAAATAATAAATTTAAATGCTTTTTGTATTTCTTTTTTCTTTGTTTCTGACCTCTTCTGGTGTGAGATTCTGAAATAGTGATAGCTGACATCACATGCGGGGCAACTGACAGGTGCTTGGATGCTGATCCCAATGCCTACATTAACATTAAAGAGATGCGACTCTCATACCTCTTCCTTCTTAAATTTTTAACTCTCGTTATGGCGACAAAAGTTAAAAATATGAAAACACAAGAGTTTTACTGTTTACCCCATTTTTCTACTAAAGAATAAAAACCTCCTGCAAAAGTAAAATTGAAATTGGAGCCAAAAAAGCAGCATATACTCTTCCGTGCCACACCCTGCCATTAGCCAATAAATGCAATGTGCCTTACTTTTCTTTATTCTTTATTTTTGTTTCTTTAAAATGAGTTGTTAAACTGTGTATTAAAAGTATATTGAAAGACATAATTTGTCCCCACTTGAAAAAAGCTTGACATCTCATATAATATCATGTCAATCACGGTACTAATTTTAGTATGAAAAATCTTATCAGTATTCATAGCCTAACTTAGGCATCATAGGCTTTCGCTAAGCAATTTGAAAAGCTTAACAACCTTTTATGCTTTTATGTAATTTTAAGTCCTAAATTACCTGAATCAATTAAACTATTGTGGGCTAGAACTAAGTATCAATTGAATCAATTGATCTGTGTTCGAAGAATCGCCCCCAAACCCAAATCGAAGAATAATTTCCTTTTCCCCATTGAATTATATATATATATATACACTCTACTTCATCAATATCGGCAGAAATATACGTGTACCAAAATTTGTAACCCATACTTTAATACACGAAAGTGACAATAGTAATTAAGAGTTTGGAGCGAGGCAACTCAACTGGCACACCTGATTGTACTAAGTCAAGCAGCTTTCGGTTTTTCCTTTCTCAAACTTTAATGGCACAGGACCTAAATCTAGTAAAGGAAAAAAGTGAATGGCTGTGGCTGTGAGGATGTGGTGAAAACCCTGATCTAAGCAGCAGCTAGTACGAATAATTTATATTGTCACTTTATTTATTTTTTTTTTAAAAAGTAGGGTAGCTTATGAGATTACAAACAGATTATATATAGTCAGTACAGCTGGGAGATATACATATATGGAAAGGAGTAGGGTCCTCCAGTATCTGTGGCCATGTGATATATGCAAAAGTACCAAACAAGGTTATGATTAATAAGTGATAAATTAATTAGGAGTAGCAAAACATATTCCTTTTGGTTTTGGAGTTTGACATCATTTTCAATTTTCTCTTTGTTTCTCTGAACCATTTCCCACCCATGTCGACGGGGAACAAATCGCCATTTTGGCTTTCTTGCCAACATTATACTATGAAATACATATATATATACATTCTCATGATTTTTGCTACATTAATTGTGTTACCCGGGTTTTGAATTGTGCCTGTTTTGTTGTTTTTTTGGGATCTCTTTTCTCTCTTTTTAGCTTGGCTCCAAAGATAAAAGATGTGGGGAAAAATCTCCGCCACCATGTAGGTATAACGTACAACAAATTTATTTATTCTATCATTATTACCATAAGAAGTTTCGAGAGAAATTAGGTTACATGGATTACATTAATAATAGATAACATTATAATATGCGAGCTGATGATGTCCAAATTCATGATCAGAATGAAAGATTTATTCATATTGATATATTAATTGTAGCACCATAATACTCATATATTAGTATGGGCTTTGTGGTAGGTGAGAGAGGGAGAACAATGTATAATATATTTTAAGATATTCAACTTTTTGATGTGGATAAGATTCGGTTTCATTAGAAAATAGTGAAAAATATAGTGAACTAATTTCCGCCTAAAGCTACACATTAACTTGTATAAAGTGCAATCCAACATGGCTAGCTATATGATTTAGAACAAAACTTAAGTTTTAAGTTCTATAATTCAACTTTAGTGATGAAAGTGGTAAATAATAAATTTTGAACTAGTAGCATGGTTTGCCCTTTAACCATTCATGAATAAGATTTAAAAAGAAAAAGTTGAAGTGCAATAAAGGGGGATCGGTTAGAATATCCATGCATGCCATGGTGGCTTATGGCCAATCTTTATGACCAAAAAAGTATGGTGGAACTTTAGAGCGAGAGGGGATTGATTTTCTGATGAGGTTCTGAGCTCTTCTTTACATTAACTATCCCCCACCATCCGTCTCTTATTTTGAAATTTAATCATAACGCTCTTATAGGAATATGAGAAAGTTGAATAGTGACCATCTACAGTTTTTGCTTTTCTTTCTTTCTTTTTTTTTTTTTCGTATAATTAAATTCAAATTCTTTTTATATGTATATATTGATAACATGCAAGTTATATAACTCTACAAGAAAATACCATATTCACTAACGGAAAATACGTCACAGATATAGTCTATTTTTAATAGAACTATATTCATCACAAATTTTGAATTAGTGAATGAGTATTTTTTTCGTCATATAAGAAGATCAGATGTAACGTGTTGTTAATATATCAATCCCATTCTAGTGCATTGTAACATGGGGTCGTTTTTACATGAATTCTGGGACGGGTGAAGGAGAAAAACTCCTTGTTTGGACCCACTACAAATCCTTCAACGGAGTATACTTTAAATTGGACTTGAGTTTTTGTTTAATGCAAATTACCGAGTAGCTAGTACTAAACTATAATTTAGATTTCTAGCTCTTCAAATATCCATAAAATTTTGTAACTTAGGATAATTTTCCTAACGCTTATTGAAATTTGATTTAATTTTAGAAATACACCCTGCTATCCTTTCAATTTTTAGTTTTTATTTTTTATTTCTAGAGCATTGATTTTATCATAAAGAAAAAAGGAAGATTTTTGTTGAGGAAGCTAAGTTGAAATGACTTTTACCTTTTGTATGATTTCAAGAATTGAATTCAAATCAAATTACATTAATCGAAATTCATCGGAAGCCGATTTGATCAAACTTTTTGGCGAAACAATCACATATTTTTATCTTATGGGAACACGAACTTGACTAAAGGAAATAAATATTTACAAGAACAAACAGATATGACAATGAAGCTGCCCTCGAAAGTAATAATGTAAGTGCATGTGTTGCGGTAAGTATTTTCCTGGTCATTTCCATGAAATTCAAGAGTGGTTTGGTGCAATTTGGTACGATGATCACATGTGAAATTAATGAACTATTTAGGACAATATATGTAGCATCGTACAATAGTTTTATAGGCCCTCGTACGGATTTATAGTTCCAATGTATCTTGGGTTGGAATTGTCATGTCCATGTTTCCAAACAAAAATAAGCACATATAAATCAATCGAAGAAAGAAAGAAAAACCAACAACGTACGATGGCCGGCTTTTGCTCTTGTCCGCGCAACAACTCTCACCATTCCGGCGAGAATTTCCCTATTTTCAAATAAGACCACATGCATAAGTTCAAAGTAATTTCCTTGAGAAAATTAATATTTATATTATTAAAATAAAATAGATCAGAGTAATGTCATGCCAAAAAAAATATTATACATCCGTCAAAAGTTTGGACACAACTTTTTCCATTAGTGCAAGAAATTAACTAAAGAAAAAAAAAATGTAACTCGCTTAGCGCAAGAAATTACAATACTGCTTAACTAATCCATTAGTGTGTAGCTGTCATTAATTATTCCTATGACAGAATTGATAAAGTCCATCACAAAACTAATTCTTATAATGGAATTTTCAATACAAAATGTAGAATTGTTATGAAAATTTATTAAGACATGATTTACATATTTATATATATATATATATTTCTTCTTCTTTTATAAATTCATTAGTAACTTAGTATTCCATTATAAATTTTTTTCAAATTTCGTTTATCTGCAACAAAATCCTATTCATCATAAATTTTCATGCATGAAGAGTGTTTTTTTGTTGAATTATATATTTTGGGTTTGTTTTCATGATATCATTGGTACAACTTTCAAGTTCAACAACTCCTACTAGTAGCCTTCAATTCTTATTTAATTACTCCATATATATATGGCATGCATCATAACGTATTCATTCCCTCGCTGACCTTGAACAAACCTAGCTAATTAAGAACAACGTTATAATGAAGACATAGCCCGGTATTAAAATTAATTCCAGAAATAAAAGATCGATATGAATTAATAATGTGTTTTTGCCTTTTATTCTGTTTTTATATAGTTTTGCCTTCTTCCAGGGCCCCTACCCCCTCAGAACCCAGAAGGGACTCCAACATTTTCGGCCTTCCTGTTTGTCGGACCATAAATTTTCTCTCTTTTGTACTCTTAGATAATGAGAACGAATGATAATGTGTAGTAATTAATGACGTAGTTTGTTGTTTCAGAGGTACCCTACAATCATGAATGTTTCTGGTCTGGTGTTGGCCAAAAAATGGACAATCGCATTTGCAGGAGATGAATTCCATGACATAATTTCTTCATAATTGTTTCATAAATTTATTTTAAAGAAATTATAAAGCAAAAATATATATATACACGCACATGTTGTAGCACTTGGAGGATAAGACAGGTCATCGAAAATGACTAAACTTTACGTAATTTGTCTATTGCTCACATCTTTGAAGAGGAAAAATCAATTCTATATTTTCATGAAGGAGCTAGATATATCAATATCATAATACGCATACATGCATGATGGAAAATTAAATGCAATATTTATGATTCATTATATAAATTATAATATTAACCATGCATTGATCTCACTATGCGTGAACCTAACTTCAATAATAAAAAGGGAATTGTATTAAAAAGTTTCATAACTATAGAGTTTTGGAGACTGATCAATCATGTCGTTGATAATAATAAATAATATTAATTAATCAGATTACCAACTTTGCTAGCATAAACAATCTAAATCACGCGCAATTGACTTTATAATATTGTAAATTTCTAGGATTGTTAATGAACCCGGATGAGTACTTTGAAGCTAACTAATTTAATTAAAATAAGGAAGATGATGAAAGATTCACAGATATTTTTAAAATAGTTTGTATTTATATCTGAGGAGGGATTGGTCCTTTGGACTGGACTGGGGTCATGCAATTTTCACGCGTATGAGAATAATTAATGGAGTATGTTAACGTTGCATGTATGTCTCTTTCCTTGCAACTACCTTCCTAATTTGTATTAAGAATTGGCCATCCAATGCAAGGAAGACACGAAAGTGTTTTCTCTTTATGTTCTCTTTATGCATATGATAGAAATACTATAATTGGTACACACACACACACACACACACACATAATGAAAAGGAATATGTTTATTTAAATATTTACTAATTAATCTGTTTAACATTTGAACTACCAACTTCCCCGTTTAGATGAATATGATTTAAATTCTCAAACGCGTAATTGGGGATAGCTTATCCCCGTACATGACATGAACATAATTTAGTTTAATAAACTGGGTGTCATAATCAAATCAATCCCAATTTAAGGGACACCTCGTTTTAAATTATATTAAGGTCGTGAAAAATTAGATTAAAATACAGAATTATGGATGTGATGGGGTAATAATTGATTTGAAAATTGATGAGACAAAGAGTGCAATAAAAGGATACAAATCCATAGAACCATATTGTAATGTCCATTTGAGTAGCCCCACCCATCCACTACTGCCCTCTCCGGTTATTGTAGATTTCTTTGGTAACAAAACGTAATTTCGCGTACCTTGCCCCATTATCTTATCATTACAAAAAGCCATTTTTGTCAATTAATTAAAGGTCAGTAAACATTACTATTTGCTAAAGTTGCCTATCTTTTGAAGTTTAATCAAGAGATAGAATTTTTAGAATTAGGTTTTTAGAAAAGCATAAATGCATGTTTGTTACACTAGCTTCGTCAATAAGGATTGTGTCCCGGTGATTAGATCTCTTGCTGATAATGGCAATGATTGGTTGCTATTGGTCCTTTGATAGTTGATGCAAGTGATTTTTGGGTGATACAAATGATGTGTCTTTTATTCATGTCAAACATGATCCTAATAGAGCTGCTCACATTATCACTAGACAAGTTCATTGTTGATCATCTATTTTTGGTGATTTATCGTCAGTAATCATGGGTGTGTTGGACTTAAATTCAACTTGAATTCTATATATATATATATATATATGTATGTATTACCATTTTATAAAATTGATCAAAAAAAGAAAAGAAAATAAATGTTATACAAAAACAAGAAACAATTAGTTGGAAACTTCTCATAAGAAACCTCAACAAAAACTTGAAACAAGGTGGAAACTTTTTCTAATGTGATTTTGACATTAATTAATGTTTTTCCAACATAAAGCTGGACTTTATGATCCCAGAGACACTATTCGTCGTGTACCTTTAGGCTTGTCATAGTTGTGAAATGTTTGCCTTTTGTCAATATCACAGCATATTCCTTGGTTGTGATTTTTCGACCAACTCTGACCCTAATGTCCCTTCTTGTACATTCCCATCATCTGACTCAATTTTCCATGGGAGACATCACGGATGACACATGAGTGGATTGAGTTAGGATAAGATGCAAGTGGACTGTGTCCACATCATATGGTTCTCGAATTACCAGATCTAAAATGACTTGGACTGGATCATGCTAAGCTCAAACAAAATCGTGAGTCAAGCCCCACTAAAAAGGTACTCCAGATTTTCTAAAGACACCAAAAGGCCCAATATTGAGTACAAATGGAACCATCAGACCAACAAGGCCCAATGTGACGCACACAAACAGATCGCTATAAACTAATGAATTTCTGTAGCTGTTAATTCAGTCCCTGCAGCTCACCTGTGCATTCTCCACAATCGTTATGCCATATATATTTATGTGAGTACAAAAAGATGACAATATCCAATACAATATACAACTGATACTTGAAAACAAGAAAGATTATCATTGCATGCAAGACATGGAGGTACCGCACCTCTCACAAGAAAATGTCAGTTTGTTTAGACTGTGCTTTGATGTCTTTCAACTTCTTCAAAATGTTTGTGAAATAGTCCTGCAGATATTTCTCTAGCGTACTAATATCCTTTGCATCCACTCCAAGAAGATTGTATGTCTCATTCATTGGAACAGAGAAAACGATGTCACTAGTAAGAACCTATGCAAGTCATCATCCAAGGAATTACCATTAATTTTAATGATTCTAATGAGTAGAGGAATTGATCTTAAAAGTACGGAGAGAAAGTGACTGGAAGCTTGATAGTATTGAGCACCACTTCGAATAAAGAAGAAAAGATAATACCTCTGAAAATGCCAGTCTATCGGCAACATCATTGGTCCACTCAAATAGACGAGTTAGCTGACGAGTAAATCTCAGAACAGAGACAGGAACAGTGGTAACATTTGCATCTTGACCAGCAAGCCTCTCGCACAAGGTTACCACCTGAAACCGAGACACCGGAATAATTTTAAATCTTATTATATTAGAGGCAACGCATATCCATTTGCTGATAGACAAAGAGGAAGCAGCCTAGGATTGTTGCAAACGATTTCGGAAACATGTAAGTTGGAAAGACATAGATGTTGTATGAACACAATAGCTCGAAAACTCGCAGATGATTGTTTTTATATAACTGCCGAAGCAGGATGTGTCTATTGTATTTTGCTTCTTCAAAACCTAAGGGCATTAGCCTTTAGATTAGAAACAGGATAAACATGGAGATATAGTGGATTTATGTCGAATAGTACACGCCTGTGCATTCCATTTGACCAACATGCAAATGAACAATGAAGGGGGAGCTTGCATCTCGTGTAAAGCTATTTTATGAAAGATTTACTAGTCTAAAATTAATCAGCCACTCTCCCTTTGTCACCCTCTCCCCCTCCCCATATTCTGCCAGATCAAAACCCCCTCCTCTAATTTCCCAAAATCATGCACACTTGCATATTACGAAGCGGAGGAAGAAAGAACGAACCATACATTTTTAAACCTAGAGTGTGACTATCAAGAGACTCCGCTGAATATTTGTAAGAATATATTTGATTATATCAAGCATTCAGGACATTTATCTTTACCTCTTGGGTTGTCCATGCACGAGGTCCAGCAAATGTAAGAAGTTTCCCATTGATTTTCTCATTGCGCAGAGCTATAAATGTCAGTCGAGCAATATCCTGGTGATAATTGGGAAATTGTCAAAATTCAAATAATTTGTAGAATAAGTACAAAATAAAGCTACAAATATTACCTGGGTGTCCATGTATGCTATTCTTGTTGGAGCATCGGTGCCCCAAACGGATTTCTCTTCCAGTATGGGTACAGCATACTGTCCAATGAGGCCCTGCAGAGTCACGATTCACACCATAAACAAATGATCTGATGTTGAAGTATTGCAATGAAAAGAACAAACAAAAATTCAGAAAATATCTTATAGTAACAAAGAACTATGTGGCTCAACAAAGAGAAGGCATTCACCTGCATGAAACCACAAAGTCGGATAATTATGTGGTTCAGGCCGGAATCACGAAGAAACTTCTCAGTACAGTACTTGATCTCCATAAGTGGAACTTCAGGATGCTTTTCACAGTTGTGGATAGAAAAGAAGACAAATTTTTGTATTCCCATGGCCTTTGCACATTGTATAAGAGCAACTTTTCCTTCCCAATCTACCTAAAGGGAAAAGGGGGAACTAAATACAGCAGCTTTAAGTGAAAACTAACAAAAATTGTGACACTAAACCTTGTAACCCCAAAGATATCCATTCTATTCTAAGATTGATCACACGCAAAAATCCATATAGCAGGCAAGTGTCCTCACAGTTTTTATGGGCTCCTCTGGACGTCCTGTAGCACAGTCAATAACCGTATGTATGCCAACCAATGTTGCTGGTAAGGTCTCAGGTTTGCTCAAGTCTGCCTGCTCAAAAAAAAGTCCCAGTCAGTATTATTTTCATCTTTTCCTTTAGTTTCCTGATGAAGAAGTCTGTATAAACAAGACAAGACAAAAGCATGAGCTCTTCCTGCCACGAAACTAGGCAAATGAAATAATTTTTTATTACAAACAGTGTAAGTCAAAACACGGAGCAAACACAATATCACACAATACACTTCATTTCTGTACAAGTAAATAACTAGAAACACCATCAATATGCAACATTTTCGCACTCATAAATCTGAAAAGTCATTGTGCGAAACACAAAAATATGCAATGCAAGCCAAGCGATTGGAACACACTTTCCCAACCAATGTCTCACTCCATAATCGTTGCTACTTTCTCCATTAACTTGCAAAACTGAGCAATGCATATAAAATTAATAAAGATCAAGGTTTTTCCTGACTTAGTTACATTGACAACAGTTGCGCCCCAATCGCGAAGAAAATCAGCAGGGGCAGGCCGTGGCCGGACGAGGCACCTGACATCATATCCCTCATCCAGTGCTCTCCTCACTATCTGTCTGCCCAATGTACCCGTAGCACCCACCACCAGTATGCTCGTAGGCCTGACTGGCGTTCCAGGAGCCAAATTCACCGCTGCTGGTGCTGCCTGTGCCTTACACCTAACAATTGCCGCATTACTTCTGCCTAAGCATTGCCAAAATTCATCATCGTTAACAATAAAGTTCAAATTAGGAACTTTCGGTAAGAATTGAAGCTGAGGATGTCGAATTAAGTTGAATTTGATAGAGGCGGTTGATTTACCCTTAGTGAAGAAAGAAGACAAATGGGGACGAGAGGAGGTGGAGGCGATGGGGTCTGGTGCTAAAGTGCGCAGCCAGGAAGGTGAAGCATGGGAGTGAAGATGAAGTTTGAGAGGGGCGGACAACTGTGCTTGGAGTGTGGAGGCCATTAACGCCTCTCTTTCTCTCGCTTCTGTGTGTGATTGTGTGTGTAGCTCTGTGTGTAGTTGATTGTAACCAGAGAGAGAAAATGGAACAACAGATGCGGAAGATGCCACGTAGAGAGTTCGGATTACGGTTCAGCTTCCCTCCGGCTCAGCTGCCACTAGCTATCGTGCGCTTACCGTTGGCCGTTTATTTTTATCCATTGCGCTCACGTGCATGATCTCGTGACTTCGCAAAGTCAATAAATTGCCCGAAGCCGGTTATATTCGCGTTGCGCTTTTGACATTAGATGGGCTTCTTTAATGGACCGTGGAAGGACTGGCCTTCCAACTTAGAAAGGTATATTCGTTTCACTTCATGATTTAGTGAAGACTGAAGGAAGAACGCGATTTGGTGAAGTTTTAAGCACTGAAAGGATTGATTAAAGCGAAGTTATGTGTCATTCTTTCGACACATTTCCAATATAAAATCTTAAGTTTTCCTTAAGTTTTCAATAAAACCGAAAAGCAAAGTTCCGCCTCGCCATAGGGATACCGCATCAGTGGCCAAGCAATTGAAACATTTTGGAAAACCAAATGCAAACCAACTTGAACTGAATTCATTGATCTCAAAATGATGGTTAATCATACCATTATTGGAAGACGCCAAGGATTCCCATATGCTTCACGAGTCATGATCTGACCCACACTGTATCCATCAGTTTCACAATGTGTTGAGATCTATACATGTTTATTAATCGCCCTAATTTTTTGCATCAAAGCAAAACTGCAGACCTCAAAATGGTCGACTTTAATATGAATTTCATGCTCTATGCTTTCCTCATCCGAGAAGTGCAACACCTCAAAATTTCCTCAGCTATGCAATATTGGAGAACAAAATCTTCATCTGTCAAGTTCATAATTGAACATGGGCCAAAAAAAATAAAGGGAAAAAGAATCAAATGAGAGCCCGGATGCCTAGTTGCTGCATTTCTCTAAGCTTCCATATGGAATAAGGAGCTCCATCCCCGAGTTCTTCGGGATCTAACTGCTGCATAGCCCAAGCATAGTATACGGTATGGATTGTATCCTGAATCAGTAACAAATTCAAATAATGTGAAAACTAAGAAGATGGAAATCATTTAATTCTGTCATTGAGGAAA
>JACFYI010002437.1:515345-527999 GCA_014898755.1 Handroanthus guayacan
TCGAGCTCCGAATTGGATTTGGATCGGCCCAATATAGAGGACTACCTCCCCTCTGAATCCATCCAGGATCCCCACGGCAAACTCCGCCTGTAACTTTCTATCTCTATTTATGCATGCAATGTATCTATATATCCATGTATATATGATCTGCGTACTAATGCATTTGGAGCCGTTAGGCGTGATTTGCTCGATATTTCGCCAACTTTAACTGAGGCAGCTGGTGCCATTATTGACGTAAGTGTTGTTTTTAACCCTCTGAATTTTCTGTATCCTTTATATTGAAAGTTAAGTAGCTGCTGGCATGTTTGCTTGTTTCGCATATCATGTTAAGAGGAGCCATTTGCTTGGATTGCCTTACTGTCAAATTGCTATCGGCATAAACATAGTTTAGCGGATAATATTAAGAACGAAAGCAAAGTGTTTAACAGTTCAAATATATTACTAAATTCTAGACGAAGGAATTAATTAAGAATTAAATCAACATCGACCCAACCATTCCAGTTTCACTGAAAAGCCAATTTAGCCAAAACATGGACAGTAGAATTTGAGCGACAATGGCCTTGGAATGCACCTAACGTTTTCTGAATCTTGCTGCATAACAGGACACTTTCACGAGATGCTTCAAGTCTAATCCTCCAGAACCCTGGAACTGGAATGTGTATTTGTTTCCTTTGTGGTGTTTGGGAGTTGTAGTGAGATACGGGGTTCTTTTCCCACTAAGGTGAGTCTTTCTCTCATGCAAACATCCTTATCAGATCATGAAGATGATTTTTATATCTTTTGCTTCATTCGGCAAAGATGAAAAGGAATGAACACTCGCCATCCAGGATTAATTTTATCTTGTATTTTTGGATCAGTCCTTATATGACTCAAAACATTCTGAGTACACTCAAAACATTCTGAGTACCCCTGTGTGGAAAAAGGACGTATTATGTTAAATAATTGCAATTTGTGCTCTCACATCAACCAAATCTCAGCTCACATGTAATCATTCATTTTCCAATAGTGCTAGCACAAAATTGTTTTACATTTAACAGCCATTTATATAAAGTTTCCGGAGATGGCATAAAGCTTTATGTGTTTGCTTATGAGTGTGTGCTTGTGTTTGACTTAGCTCTGTGTGTGTGACCATTGTATGGAGTGCATACTCTGATATTACTCAGCGGCAATACTTGAATCATTCATTGAGCTGCATCAGTTTAATGCACAGAACTAAACCATGAAAGCTATCAACTTTATTCTATAATGTATTTTATCTTTGATAGGTTGTCAATCATTTGCTGCTTTTAAATTGAAAGACTACCAGTATTTGTCTACTGGGTTTGTTGAGTGGCTAGACTTCATTACTTGATGTATGACTAATTATGATCGGTGTCGATGAATATGTTTTATCCTCCTTCCTGTTGCCAGAAGCACATGAGAAGATGTATCCAATGTTTGTGCTTTGAGGATTATGGTTTTCAGATTGTACTTAGCTTAGGCTCTACTAGTTGAGGAATTTGATTTACAATTGCATTTCATGCCTTTCATGCAAATCCTGGTGCATTTCTATTCAAATGCAGGGCAATAGTGTTGACAATTGGATGGATCATATTTCTCTCAAGCTATTTTCCTGTACATTTCCTGTTAAGAGGGCACGATAAATTGCGAAAAAAGTTAGAGGTATTTTCACCAATATTTTCATTATTTCTTTTTCATAAATATTCTCATATGAAGTACACACATGCACACATACATATACATATTCATTTTTTCTTTTCTGATTTTTAGGACAAATGTTTCATACTTTCTGGATGTAAGCCTTAGAGTTGTATCCATGTTTTCTCCATCATTTATAGGTTACATATGATTCAGAGTTGGAGTTAGCTCCACATTCTAGCATCGGATCTAGTCAAATAATTGTATACTGAAAATTATAATACTAGGCAGCAAGGTCAGAACTCCAGATTTCGGGAAAGATAAGAAAGGATTGCAATGTGTAATTCGATAACAGGCCTCTGAAAAACATGATATTGTTAATTGTGTGCCAAATAGTATTTGCTGCTATTTGCTATTCTCCAGAAGAGAAGCCAAATAAGCCATAGATACGTTTCTGCCAGTGTGTCACGTTGCTTGTTTTTTAAACAGAGAGGTCTAGTGGAGTTGATCTGCAGCTTTTTTGTTGCATCATGGACTGGGGTTGTCAAGTACCATGGCCCACGGCCCAGCATGAGGCCTAAGCAGGTAGGAGGTTGTGCACTGGTTGAAATCATCTAATTTTTTTGTATGGTTCAAGGAGATGAGCTCATCTATGCATGCTTACATTTGATTCTTCTTCTCTGTTTAATGGGCTGTTCAGGTATTTGTTGCGAACCACACTTCAATGATTGATTTCATTGTTTTGGAACAAATGACTGCATTTGCAGTCATTATGCAGAAGCATCCTGGTTGGGTTGGTAAGTGCCGTTTCAGTCATATGGAGAACTGAGTGACCAGTGAAACATTCTAGATGAATTTTCTAATCATTTATGAGTGATTTTATGGAATACTTACTGTTTGCAAACTTTGACAATTCCAGCACTCATTTTAATGGGCGGTTATCTCATTTTCTCTCTTACAAAAACTGATCGTTAGATGATCTTTCTCAAATATGCGATCTTAACCTTTAGAAATAGAGAAAATCTTCTCTTGGATAAGTGCATTAATTTTTCCAGGCATGTCTATGTGTATTTGTTTGTGGAGATTGGAGTAATGGAATTTTTAATGAGAACGTGGTGTTAAAGCAACTGGTGTCTGCTTTTCATGAGTTCATTGATGAAGAAGAACTTGAGAAAGAGTTGTTGCTTGTTCTTTGGAAGTTTTCACCATCTTATTTGGTGAAGCACTGATGGAGTAGGTAGATGGAGTTTGATCGCTATAAAACCAGTCACTTAATTGGATATTGGGGGTGACTGTAAGGTGCATGTTTCCCTTGTGTTATACTTTACTGTTCTTATTGTGTTTTTTCCCTACAGGATTATTGCAGAGCACTATTTTGGAAAGTCTAGGATGTATCTGGTTCAACCGCTCAGAGGCCAAGGATCGTGAAATCGTTGCCAAAAAGTATGTCTATTATAAAGTGCTTAAATTTGAAATTATATCATTTTCCTTACTGTCAATTTTTATTATTGTTTCAGGCTAAGCGAGCATGTCAATGCAGCTGATAATAATCCTCTTCTTATATTTCCCGAAGGAACTTGCGTGAATAACCACTATACTGTGATGTTCAAAAAGGTGACTCATTGATGTCAGCATGTCAACGTAGATATTCTGTTTGCTAACAAGGAATAAATTTCTCTACCATTCCTTCCTATATTGCCACTCTTTGTAGACCATGCATATTTAGCCTCTGCATGTATGAGATTGTCCAACTGTAACTTTCTGCCGTTCTTAAACTTCTTTCTCATTTCTTCGTCTCTTTTTTCCATTTGCTGTAACATTGTCAGTCAAGTTTTTGAAGTATAATCCAAATGGATCTTGATGATTAAGCTAATTTTTCTCTTATATTTTATGCCTACATTTTTATTCTTTTGTTTGGTCTTTCTTTTTGTGATGTTTAGGGTGCATTTGAACTTGGCTGCACCGTCTGTCCTATTGCAATTAAGTATAACAAGATTTTTGTCGATGCCTTCTGGAATAGCCGCAAGTAAGTTTTTCGTGGTGCTGGTTCTTATGGCAATGCCATGTGTTCAATGGTTGCCGTTAATATTCATTATATTTTGGTTACTCTGTGCTGCTTCCCAAAGTGCTCTGATAATATACTGATGTCACTGAACTTGCCTTCTGTGGAAAATTGGGTGATGTGGTCTTGCTTTTCTACTGTTGGATTACTGCGACTCTTTGCAAACAGGCACCTAAAACTATTATGTCGTCAGTTAAAACTTAAAACATCTTCTAAAAGACGTGTTTTTATCTTGTTTGCAGGCAATCCTTCACAACGCACTTATTGCAGCTTATGACATCATGGGCTGTTGTTTGCGATGTGTGGTATCTGGAGCCTCAAAATCTAAAACCTGGGGAAACACCTATTGAATTTGCTGAGAGGTACATATTGTTTTATCAGTTTATGAATTGACGATGGGGGCATATTTTATTTCCTCAACTAAGTGTAGCATAAACTAATTTTCCAAATTCACAGAGTGAGAGATGTTATATCCGTTCGAGCGGGCCTTAAAAAGGTGCCTTGGGATGGATATTTGAAATACTCTCGCCCCAGTCCGAAGCATCGTGAAAGCAAGTAAGTTGTCCAGTAACTGGACATGTAATAAGCTACATTACATATTTTCATTAGTTATATTTCAGTGCTGTTGAGATGCTGTTGCTGGTATAAGAACACCAACCATGCCAAAAAGGTAAAAATGACAAAGAAGAAAAGATTAAGAAACTAAGTATTTATATATATATATATATATATTGTGTGCGCATTTTCTATGACTCTATAGCAATTGGTGATTGCTGTAATATTTACATTCAGTACGTGATGGATTGTTATATTAAACGAACCATATTTTACTTTCCATTATCAAATTTACACTCATTTGACCACACCAGGGGATACAGGGTTTGCCATAGACTGTGTTTCTTATCTGTCTTAATATTTACATCTCCAGGCAGCAGAGCTTTGCAGAGTCAGTTCTTCGTCGACTGGAAGAGAAATAGAGTTTGAGATATACTCCTGACTTTGTTGCTTGTCATCTTCCACTTGTCAGATTAGCGGCTGTAACTGTCTCAAAATTTTATTCTTATCGCTATAAATAATTTCCTCATTTTCTGACATACTGGGTGTTGATTTGGACTAATCCCAGGATGGTGGATAGAAGTTACTCTCTCTAAATTGTTCAAATTATTGCGTGTTGTGAACTCCCACTGTACTTTCTTATATTTTCCAACTTGGTGGTGTTGGAAAGTTTATCTGCACTGACTCACTTTCATACTGCCCGAGTTGTTTACTGTCGTATTTTATGGACTGTTTAGGCATGCACACCGTTTTCTCAACATTGTTTTGATGATTTTTTTGAATGTGTATATTTGCACTTAGAAGCACCAATCTGCGGGAGGCTTAAATCTGTGGGAGTCCCCAAAACCATTAGAGAAGTATTTCCCGCTGTCATAGAGTGATAAACTCTCGAGAACTGTGGTCTTAATACCATCTAACAATGGAATTCTATCAATTTATCCAAAAAGAGAGAGAGAGAGAGAGAGAGAGAGAAAGAGAAAGGAATTCTATCCGGGTTGTCTGTAGATTTGCTCTATCATGACATCCCAAACTGTAGCAGTAGCTTCCTTTTTTGATTGGCAACATGAAGAATCTCCTTCTTTGTAATTTAATGGGAGAAAGGTACCTTACAGCGATGCAATAATTGAAAGGCCTCATGGAATTAAACTGTTGCTTTGTCCACTGTTCTTTAACCTTTATTTGAAGGTTTTATAAAAAGAACACTGGAGCTTGCGCACTTGGCTCCGCGTTGCAGTATGTCATATGTGTACATCAAAGTCTCGAGTCTCCTTTCATATTCACGGATTTGGTCAAAGTTATCAGTTATGGTCATGGTTTTGGGCAGTAAACCTCATCTTAATTTTAGGACGTGCAGGAAATATTGAAAAGTTCAAGAATGCTGGAATTGAGTATTCACATTTCACATTACCCTCTAGTATTATAAATGTCTGCTGTTTACTTTGAAATTTGAACTCAGAGAGGGCAATGCATTATGCAACTATCCAGTCAAAGTTAACGTTGAACAGAACAATCTTCAAATTTTTATCTTATTAATGTCTAAATGTGAAATTAATTTTCCCTTAACTTTGATATTTTTTTAATATTAAAGGACTTAACATAAGCTGAAGCCTTTACTCGGCGTTAGTTTAATTAACTAACATTAAATTCCCCCAGCAGTACACGGAACCCAAAATGTGGAAACATAGACCAGCCGGTAAATTGTAATGTCCTCCCCGAGTCAAAGTCTTCTGCCGCATTTATTTATCAAAAAAAAATGTCTTCTGCCGCATTTTCCCCACTTCCACTCCCGTCACCATCCTCCCCCTTTCCTTGTTTTTTCCTAACGATTTTTCTCATAAAAACTCCAATTTCTTTTCTTATCTATCTAGCAAGATCATAATACAACAAAAATGGCTCCTTCCAAGAGACTATCAATCTCAACTCTGGTGATTTTAATCACCATTTCTTCGACAAACTTCGGCTTTGCGCAGGGCGCCTTCCACTGCAGCTCCGCCGGCGCCACCTGTAATGCTCTTATCGACTACGTGTCCCCCAACGCCACCACTCTCTCCGGCATCCGAAACCTCTTCAATATCGAGCACCTCCGCTCCATTCTTGGCGCCAACAACCTCCCCCCCTCCACCCCGGCCAGCTTCCCCATCGCCGCAAGGCAGACGCTCAAGATTCCCTTCCCCTGCATCTGCAACAACGGCACCGGAATATCCAACGGTCGCCCTTACTACACGGTGGTTCCCGACGACGTGCTCGACCACATAGCGGTTGATGTGTTCTCCCGCTTGGTTACTTACCAAGAAATCCAGGCTGTTAATAACATAAGTAATCCCGAGTTGATCAGGGTGGGGCAGAGGCTGAGGATTCCGCTGCCTTGCAGCTGTGATGACGTGGACGGGCAAAGGGTCGTGCACTATGGACACGTGGTGGCGGCCGGGAGCACGGTGGAGGGGATAGCCCAGCAGTACAATACTTCGCAGGATACACTGATGAGGCTCAATAATTTGACTCGTCCTCAAGACCTCATGGCTGGGGCTGTTCTTGATGTTCCACTTAGAGGTGTGTACATTTCTTCTCTTTTCTTTTACATATAGCAAGTTAGTTTTGCACAACTCTTCTGATAGAACTATGGAATCATTCAGGAAAGTTTGAGCTCTTGTTTTAGTTATGTGCATTTGTTAGTAGATTAGAATAAAGATTGTATAATCATTTGTTTTAGATAAGTTTGTAAGATGCAATAAATTGTATGAGATTGATATTAAGCATAAGCATGATGACGCCTATTGGTAGAAGCATCTAGCCAATTAGCTATTGGTAAAGTTAGAATAACATTTAATTCCAAAGATATGATAGTGGCTGACTGATAGTTCTTTTGTGTCCTCTCTAACAGCTTGCTCTTCAATGGTAAAAAATAATTCTCTGGACTACCCTTTGCTCGTTCCAAACGACACATATGTCTTCACAGCTACCAATTGTGTAATATGTAGGTGTAATGCTGCAATGAACTGGGAGTAAGTGGAGCACGGATAAAGTTTTTCTCTTTCCCATTTCTTTCGGTCTTCTTACTTCATTTAGATAACTTCGTGTATCTTGTTTGGTTTATGTTGTTCCTTGTCATGTTTGGCTTTTGCGTGCTCAGGTTACAATGTAGACCTTCCAACGTTAATTCGTCGTGTCCCCCGATCCAATGTGAGGGTGCAGAAAACTTCTATCTTGGAAACACCACAACCTCAGGTTGTAATCGCACCACCTGTGCTTACGCTGGTTACAATCGAACGTTTCTAACAACAGTGTCGTCGGAGTCAACTTGCCCTGGTGAGTGTTAGTAACATCTTTAGAGAGTTTTATTGCATACTCTGTTTTCGTGTTAATTAAAATCGTTTGCTTTCAAATATGATCTGTGAAGTAAAGATTGCTGGATGTTGATCAAATTTGGTTTATCTTAGAATTGTTATTGAATTTGGACTGATTGAGAACTTCTTTTGTGCTCTTGGCCACAGCTTCTGACAATAGATCATCGGCCATCAGCTTGCAAGATCGGAGGTGGACTGAAGTCGTAATTTTTGTCCATATGGCGTTGTTTTGTATTCCCTTCCTCAAGTTAGACCAGTTTATTTAGTAACCCTTTTGGGAATTGTTGCTATGTCGTTGCACGTATAAGAGCATTGGAGATGATCAATGTAATAAATTGCTCAGATTTGTGTATTGGTACTTTAGACCTATTCTTTTTGGACAAGACACACAAGTAAATTATAATTCTTGTAAGGCTGCATTATTATCTTTGCTTTTGCGCTATCTTTTTACTCCTTTTTATCATTTATTAAGCTCATTCTATGCTTGTTTAGCATTTTTGGGTCATCAGCTCCACTCATACTATTCAGGCAGGACTTGCATAGTAGTCGTATTGTTGCTTGCATGATTTGAATTTTTTACTTCAATATGTGTTTTATCTCTTATTTATTGTACAGTTGCATGTCAAGTATATTAAAATTTTAATTTTTCTTGTAAAACATAGAATTGTGAACACAATATGCTTGTTGGATATCTATAAAATAACAATGAAATATGAGTGTTGCACCCAATTTTATAAATTAATCCTCACTTAATTCTTATTTAACCTTTCTTTAATGACAAGACGATATATGGCTTTTCAAATTTAGGCTTTCATTAATTACGTTGGGATTTGGAGTAACCCCATGGGAGATTATCTGGCTGGGCCATGAGTTTGATTTCTTCGTCTTCATTTTATATTTTACAATCTAGAAAAAAGCAAATTAGTGTAATAGTTGATCAAGATTCACCATAGATTCCTCTTGTGTAATAAACAACGAAAATGAAAGAAAAAAATGGGTATCAGCTCGGAGCTAGAGTCTTGACTTCAACCAAAACAAAGCAACTTCGAACCTAGGGGAAAGGAAAGAAAAAAATAAAAATAAAAGAGAATGAACTTAAACCCATGTGCCACAGTGCCACAGTGCCACTTAGTGAAGTACGAGGCATAGACATCGGATTTAACCAAAACCGCCTGACAAGCACCCACCGATCATTATTTTATGCCATCTTCTCCTCCGTAATTCCGATTACGTTGGTTTTCTTCTTGCTCACCTTTTCTCTGACACCCGCTAGAAACTTCTTTTTACGTATACTACTAGTAGTAATCTAATCAAGGTTAGAAATTTACAGATTTCTTTTTCTTTCTTTACTCCCTTTTGTTGTCCTTCTTATCTTTCTTGGTTCCAGAATTACCCAAAACTGGAAAATATCTGGAAAAGTTGTTTTGACATATTCATTCTGCAGTTTTGCTTTCTTCTTAGCAGTAAGAAATTGTAGGTTTTTAGTGGAACAAGTAATGGTGGCCTCGCAACTGGGTGGTGGCGCCGCGGTCTCTTTTGGATTATCGAATAAGAGAATCAAATGGGTATTTTCTTCAAGAAATTCAACAGGGCTTCAATGTTTTCTCGGAAGACGGAGTTATATTGTTAGCAGCCGTTCTGGCGTGTGGTCTCTGTCCTCGGACAGGGCCCAAGGGTTCTTTCCTTATCCGGTTATTCGTCCAAGGAAGCAAACTTTTTCAAGTTTCAATAGCGTGCTAAATTCGCATTGCACCGTGCAATCTGGCGATGTGGAGGAGAGCTCTGATATACAAGAAGAATGTGATCCCTCAAATTCCAATGGAGGGCTGACGTAAGAATTCTTTTTGATATCGTGATTTTTTCTTCACAATTTGAACCTTTATGTCATCCATGATAATTTTGAGAAATTGTGTGTTGCATGCACGGTAGTTTTATCATTGAATGATATGAATTCCACTATCTGCTTGCTGTGCGTGATTTGCTCAATGATTGGTGTAAATGTATTTGTGGAGACAAGTATAGCAGTATGAATTAACTGAAAAGTAATCAGATAAAGTCTCTCTACATGTTTTAGAACTTAAAAGGTACCTTTTTTATGCCACTGAGGTCTTATGGTCACTGGATAATTTACTCAAGTCATTCCTCCTTGTTGTCAGTGAGTTGAATGGGGCTGTTTCGTCTCAGATAGATGAAAATAATGACAGGTTAAGCGATGGTCCCATCGGTACATCTCAATCAAAAGATGTTAGGCATGAGCTCTTAATGCTGTCTTTGCCAGCAATTGGTGGACAGGCAATTGAACCGATGGTGCAGCTGATGGAGACTGCATATATTGGTCGCTTGGGTAAGGTTGATACATTCATTTCCAAATAGATTTTTGAGTTTGCAACATCTGTTTTCCTCTAAAGACTAGTCTTTTACGTATTTTATTTCTTTTGTTACTTAAGCATACTTTGCATAAGTGTAGCAATCTACTTTTGATTCAATTGGGGGCATTGCAGTTTATTGATGAGGAGGTCAACTTTGTGAATAACTTCATGAAATTCAGTAATTTGTTGTCCCTGGTTAAATCTCATGATCAAGGATTCAGTGGCCAGTGCTGAATTTTCACAATCAGAGTTTATCATGTCTTTGCATCTGCCACCCAGACTTCGTATCTTGTATTTCCATTAGATATTGTTATTTTCTTTGATACTTTATTTCCCTATATCAAAGAGCTGAAGATTTGGAGCTTTCGTGAATATAGCCCTTAGTAACTCAATTTTCTGTTTCTCTACTACTTCAGTAGCTGGTTATTGACTTGAATCATGTCCTCTTTTTTCTTTTTTTAAAACCCTTTTCAACCTGCTTAAATAGTTGATGTTTTGTTCCTTCTTTTTCCCTCTCTCTTTCTTTCTTTCTCTCAAACGTATTTCTTATTCAGGTTCTGTGGAGTTGGCTTCTGCTGGTGTTTCTGTGTCACTTTTTAACATAATCTCAAAAGTGTTTAATATTCCCCTCCTCAGCGTTGCTACTTCTTTTGTGGCTGAAGACATTTCAAAGAACGCAAGCAGATTTTCTGAATCAGGTACTTGTGGTATATGTGGGTGTAGCCCATTGTTTGTATAATACATTTGAGTTTCAGCTTACGATGTCACAAGTTCTTAGTTTTCTCTCTCTCTATATATATATATATCTTTGAATTTGTTTGGCATATTCCTGTGGTGTTGAGAGGATCATAATGACGATGAATCTTTTATCAATGCAGTTGAGAAGCTGCAGCTATCTTCAGTATCCACAGCTTTGCTGTTAGCTGTTGGCATTGGCATGTTAGAAGCTACGGCCCTGTTTTTGGGATCTGGACCTCTTCTCAGTTTAATGGGCATATCCCCAGTATGCATTTAGATGGAAAATCTAAATTTTTTCCAATTTCCTCGCAACTCATTTGATTTGCTTCTGATGCTGTTCTGCAATATACATATATGGCAGCAATATTGTTGCTCAGCATGGGGGTGTAACTTGTAGAGGGTGTATCATTATTGCAGGCTTCAGCCATGCGTGGTCCTGCACAACGATTTCTTATTCTGAGGGCTCTTGGTGCTCCTGCCTTTGTTGTTTCTTTGGCACTTCAAGGCATTTTCCGTGGTTTCAAGGATACAAAGACCCCTGTATTTTGTTTAGGTGAGGTTGTTTCCAGGTTTGATTATAACCTTCTTTAAAGTTATTTCTTTTCAGAAACTTCATATAATTTTGCCTGCAGGTTTTGGAAATTTTACTGCTATATTTCTCTTTCCATTATTTATGTATTATTGTCGGCTGGGTGTTTATGGAGCTGCCATTTCCACCGTTATATCTCAGTAAGTACTCATATACTTTTCCGCATTTGCTTTCATTGACCTGACCACTTTGATCCTCAGTTCTTGTGTTGGTGTTACCAGAATATTAATTTTTGAATCTTGTGATGGCATGTCTTGTGTCAGGTACATTGTCACTTTTTCAATGATTTGGCATCTGAACAAGAGAGCTTTATTATTGCCTCCAAAACTTGGAGAACTGCAGTTTGGTTGTTATCTTAAATCAGGTAAGCATGTTGGTCGTACTAGAGGCTTAAAAAAAATTGATTTCCCTTCCTTGAAAACCTTATCTCGTTGTAGTGATTCGTCACATAAATCTAGATTTGCCAATTGACCCCCCTCCCCCCAACCAAAAGAAAAAAAAATGAGATGGTTTCCTGCAATTCAACTATTTTTGAGCCAGGTGGCTGGTTCTTGTTGGGTCTTTGAATTAGTCTTCTATTGTGTTGTCATTTCCTTTGGAATAACAAATACTAATTTCATGTTTTGCATGATGTGTTGTCCAATATCCAATTTTTATGATTAGATTATATTGTGTTTTGAGAAGTCAATCGGAATATACGTACGTTATTCATCACCTTTGGGGTTATTAGGTGGCTTTCTTATTGGGAGAACTGTTGCGTCTTTGCTGACTCTGACCCTTGGTACATCCATGGCGGCTCGTCAGGGGCCTGTAGCAATGGCTGCGCATCAAATATGCCTACAAGTATGGCTTGCTGTATCACTTCTTACTGATGCACTTGCTACATCAGCTCAGGTAATGGTGCCAAATCATTTACTTTCCTTGTGCATTTTCTTTTCTTTCCTTTGTTGTTGTACCTGCCAAATCATCTGTAAACATTTGTACTAGTTTAACCGTGCTGCTTGCTTTATGAATTTGATTTCTATACAATTTATTGCATGACATGAATATAATACTCTTGTACATGGTAGAAACTGCATTAATTGATTATTCTAAATGAACTACCTTGGAAAATCATTTAAACAAATTTTGAGAGACCTGTAGCTATAAATATGTGCTCAAACTTTTGAAGATTTATGGGCTTGCTCGATGCTGTTATATGCCAGCTGCATAATTGCATGATTCAAATGTCTTGTACTTTTCCTATTGGGCTGAAGATTTGGCTTTTGCAGGCCTTGATCGCCAGTTATATATCAAAACATAATTACAAGACTGTGAAGGATATCACTCAGTTCGTGTTAAAGGTACTTGTCACCGTCG
>JACFYI010002437.1:531370-550308 GCA_014898755.1 Handroanthus guayacan
GGAGAAATACTTCCAATGTAACCAAAATGCAAGCAGATTTTCAAATGTAAAAACGTACATCAACATCCAGATTGCAAGTGTAATGTACGAGTATGGAAAGTAAAGTGAGGTGAATAAAGAGTCACTAGGAAAAAGGAAGAATTTGTAACATTAAATACAATGTATTCACGTTTAAGTACAAACGCAATATATATGATGCTATATTATCAACTTCTGAGAGTCCTTATTTCTTATTTATATGTTCTAATAGTATCCACAAATCTGCAGACAAGTCCTATCATCAGTTACAGTTCTTGGATGCTGCAAGTTTATTTATTTAATAGGGAGTCTTGATTTCGGCCTTGGGATGCAGTGATATATGAAGCCCATTCTGGAAGTGCAGAATAGGATTTTGGATGATATCCCCTCCTTTAACTATGTTCCACCTGTTACACACACACACACACACACATATAAACACATTTCAACTAAATTTACACTTAATTAAGCAAATTAATCTTATGTTTAATAATTTGATATATGTGTGTATGTATACCTGTATTTGGTGACCAAAAGATGGAGGAAGATGGACATTGATGCTCTTGAGTAATCTGCACCTGCACACTGCTTTATGCCTCCACCAAATGGTCTCAAGTTCTTGCTTATAAATTCTGAATTGACATCCTGTTTATTTCATGCATGTGTCAAATTAAAGCCCTAGCTATAATTGTCAAAATTGCAAGATATATACGTCAATAAGATTGAAGTATATATGTACCTCCCAACGCCAAGGATTAAATGTTAGAGGATCTTTGTATATTGTAGGATCTAAATGTGTACTTGACTGGCAAATCATAATTCTCCATCCTGCTGGAATTGTATAGCCTGTAAAGCAAAGAGTTGTGTAGTTATATGCTTTTGAAACTGTCACAGAGAACGGAACAATGGATATTGATGAAAAGCTATCAAAATCCAAGTAATATAACCGTACCATTTACTTGTATGTCCTTTACAGCTTTGCGCAAGAATCCAGGAATCGTATTTGCCAGTCTCAGAGTTTCGTTGACAACCTAAATACAATGAAGTTGCCTGTTAGATTAAATGTGAAATTAAGCAGACTGATTAGTGACTGTAGTGATCTGTATAGAGCTAGCAATTAAAACTAACTTGGAGAGTGAAAGTCATGGATTTATACTCCTCCCACGTTACCAGGGAATCCAATTTCTCTCTTTTCTTCAGGATTCCTTCGTGTTCAGCCTGATATATGCAACGGACGAAAAATTGTCGAGTAAATTAATTATGAAAGCAGATTAATGGAGAATAATAACAGAAATTAAGGAGAGCTGATCAAAATGTTGTGATTATATGTACTAACAATCAATTTGTGTTGAACAGCGGGGTTTTCTGATATAAATTTGAGAGCAAATTCCAATATGGTTGGGACTGTCTCGAATGCGGTAAATGAGGAACCAAATACCAGCTGAGTAATAAATTCTTCTGAGAGGAAATTCAATTTGTCCAGATCTTTGATGATTTTACCAAGCAAGTCATCGTCCTTAATATTTTGCGGTGAACTGGCAAGCCTGCCCTTCACGACCTGCCTAATCATATTCAATGCTTCTTCCTTTTCCTTGAGACATTTATGATATAAAGTACCAGGGAGGTTTAAGGGGAAGGCCATGGAAGCTTTAGTGAAGTTGAAAAACCTGTGAGATAGCTCTCTTGAGCTTTCCATGTCGTTACTGAATAGCTGTCTCGCACCAAATTCACCAAACATCTGTGGAAAATTAACCAAAAAATTATTTATATGTTATAGTCAGCAAGACTGTATAAAGAAAAAAAGGAAATTTTACGCACTTCAGCCAAAGCTGGTTTAACTTCAACGGAATCCTGGAGGCTCCAGAAATGAAGGGTTTTACGCCCAAATTCTTCAAACTCAGAATCAACACCAAACTGACTTAGCGTCACATTCCGGGTGAACTTGTGAATGGAAACTTCTTCGAACTTGGACTGTTCAAAAACCTTGTCAAATAAATCCATGTAACACCGTACAACCAATTTACCTTCCTGCTGGAAAAGGAAATGATTGAAATCTGCATCAGTTGATACTATCAGATTGTGACCTGCCACATTCGTGCGAAACACTGGCCCATATCTGGAAAATGCACAGTGCAAATGTTAACGAAGTTGTCTATTGATGAAAGCACTTGTAGAGTTAGTTTTTTAAAGTTTACCTTTGCATTCTTTTCTTAAGGAATGGCAAGATATCAAAGTTGTAGCTGGGAATGAGTAATTCAAGACTCTCTCCAATCAGAGGTAAACCTGAGGAAGTAGTAAGCCTGAGCCATTGCTTTTGCGGTTAATTCTCCAATAATTATATATCCGGAGCGTAACTGTGAGAAGAATAATGCTCAAGGCAACAGCAAAGTGCTCAACGGACCACATCATTTCTAGTTCGATCGTTGATAAATGTGGCAGTGCAAATCACACATAGCTAGTGCACGCGCTACTACTGTCTACTGAGATGTGTATATATCTCCTTAAATAGCTGGCAGCTTGTTTGAAGTTTTTCCCCCACGTGTGCTAAAATTAAATGCTACTATAGTAAATCTTATTATGCAATTAATATACATGTATATTTTTGGAAAACCAGTGCTGCATAATGCATATATTAGTTTATTCCATCCAAATTAAGATATTTGCTACATTTTCCATTTGTTCATATTAGAATATGAGACATGTGCTTATATTCATTGAAATAAAAGGATTTGAAAGATTAATGGATTATTATCAGTTATGAAAATCAAGTATTTGGCATTGGAACCCACTTAATTAGGAATAGAAAAACCATGAAAAAGCAAGATGAATCACGGTCCGCCATTAGGACAGAACCAAAATTACAATTTATTCGCACTGGGCACTACAACATACTTGATGTGTGTGCTTGAATTTTTAATTAGATAAAATTAAAATATTTTATGTGAAATAGTATCATTTTTTCTTAATTTTTAAATATTTTTACTTGAAATTATCATATATAATAATACGATTGAAAAATAAATTTGGAAAGAATAAAGTTGAAAGAAAAAATTATAATTGGCGAAAAAAATAAAAGATGAAAATAAATATTAAAAAAGGTAGGTAATTTTTTATTTTTATTTTTTATATTATCTTTGGAAACTACCTTGTAATTATCTTTTAGATAGGGTTAATTTTGTTAACTCATTTAAAAACATAACAAAATAACTACCTAAGAATCTTATGCTTTATATATAGTATATAAAGAGTTTTACGCCTCCTAAATATGTTAAAGATTTATAATTACGGCTTGCAATTGTTAATTAAAAACTGATTTTTCCATCAATTATTTAGTTAGAAGGAACGATCAATATATGGGAAGCGGGACCTAATACAGCATTTCTTGCTTGATGAACTAAGAGGGTGTTTGGCTAAGCTTGTTTATAACAACTTATGAGCTCCTATATCTTATAAGATATTTTTAGAGCTTATAAGAAGTTTAATTTTATTTTAAAAATAAATTGCTAAAGTGTTTGGATAAAATAATACTTTTTAGCTTATAAAATATTGGGAATCATAATTTTGTAATTAAACTAGTTAAAATTGAAAGAATATATTAAGATGTTACAAATAAGACGGTGTTTGGGTGAGCTTATAAGTTTTTCAAAATTCTACAACTATGTACATCATTCTAGAAGTCTCTTGGATGTTCCGTAAACTCCAGTGTACTTTGTATTGGACGGGGCAAGACATGCTCCCTCGCCTAAGTTGATTTTTAATATAAATTGCAAAGGAGCCAAAATCTTGTGATATTGGAAATAATTAC
Source organism: Handroanthus guayacan (assembly GCA_014898755.1). Lineage (NCBI taxonomy): Eukaryota > Viridiplantae > Streptophyta > Magnoliopsida > Lamiales > Bignoniaceae > Handroanthus > Handroanthus guayacan. The sequence continues at coordinate 535,194 of JACFYI010002437.1, forward strand.
TAACAATTAATTGCTGTTCAACAGCTGGATTTTCTGATATAAATTTTAGAGCATATTCCAATATCGACGATTTTCTCTTTGTTGCCATCATAACTGTAACCATGTTCACCTATCACACCAACATATAATATACATAATTTTCTCGTATTTCCATGTATCTCTTCTTAATGTTGCTTCTCTCAAGGGATAGTTACCTCAACATTCTTGAGGTTCGGTTTAATTACAACATCCTCAATGGCTTGAGATATTATAAAAATAATCCTCCCTGTTTGTTTAGTTGACATAAAATTTAACAAAGTGATCTCTGTAATGTGGAACAAAATATAGAACTCAAGCCCACTAAGAAGCAAAATGACACAAATATAGAGCTGTTTTGGAGAAAAAAATGCATCTCGGTGTGTAGTACAAAAATAAAAATAAATTATTTTTGCATGTTATTTTTTAGCATATATGAAGTTGTACCTCCTAAAATATGTCAAAGATTTACGATTAAGTCTTATAATTGTTAAATAAAAATTGAAAATTTCATCTATTATTTAGTTAGAAGGAATGAGCGATAAATAGAAAGCAGGACCTAATTACGCATTTCTTGCTTTATGGACCAAGTGAAGGGTTGAATTTTTCTGGTTATAAGAATAGTGTAAAATGTTTTTAAATAGAAAAGATTCCTTATTATTCACTTCGGAAATGGATATTAGGGCTGCATAGAACTTTTAACACTAGACTATTTCATAAATCTTAGGGTGAATTATAAAAACTATCTCTGAGATTTAATGTAATTACGATAATCAATAATGTATTTTATCAAATTACAAAAACTATCCCTAACCAGCCAACTATATTAGTAAAATTTACGAGAAGATGCAATGTCCAATAATTTAGTGTTAATTACAATAGTTAATATTGGAATTTAAAATTTATCCATACATTGACAGGGACGGGATCCTCTATTCCAAAATGGTGTTTCATCTCCTATTCCACGTTTTAAATACATGCCACGTGTATTAAATATTTCCTTATAAAAATATTGAGAAATTAATGCAGCACACATGGCACGCATTTAAAAGTATGGAATAGGAAATGAAACACCATTTGGAATAGGAGATCTCATCCCACATTAATGTCACTAATTGCTATTAAGAACTCACACTTTCAGCTAGTTAGAAATGGTTTTGTAATTTGACAAAATATGTGATTAGGTGTTGTAATTATACTAAACTTCAGGGGTAGTTTTTCTAGTTAACCCTAAATCTCAAGTGTAGTCTTAGAGCAATTTTTGGTGAAGGAAAATTAATTAACTTCACCTAGGCCATATGGATGATAAAATATTTGGAATACAAGCTTTCCAGAAATATTCGGCTTTAAATGCAACATGTTATATTAAATTACAGTATGTGGGACATTAAACAATATCAAGATCTGGTGGAAAAAATTAATTTTCTCAGTTCTTATTCTTGATTCTACCAAGTACGCTCCGCAAATCACTATTTGACCTGAAGTGGTGAATTCTCCGAGCAACTCAATGATACTTAAAATCAAAATCATTAACAATGAGACGTAAGCATTTACTAGTCCAAGAATTCGGATATCTACCGAGTAGCATAATTCAATCCAGATTTGCAATGACGGCATCCACAACCTCTTGGGTGGTACTCAGCCCACCAAGATCTTTGGTCCGATGTCTACCTTCTGATATTACACGCTTCACTGCAGTCTCTAGTCGATCCGCAAATGAAGGAAACTGCAGGTGTCTTAGCATCATAGCAGATGAAAGAAGCAAAGCCACTGGGTTTGCCTTCTTTTGCTCTAGTAAACTCTCATTGCCTACATTTCCCGCAGAAGCGCCTTGCTCAAAAATGGCATGATCGGGTCCTACGTTACCTGGAAATGATCAGTGCTAGGTCCATCAGTTAATAGAGTCACATGATATATGATATATCTTCCATGCTCCACCAAGTCAGTGACTTGGACCGTATATTTGGACGCAAGGACACATGAGCTCAAGCATAGCCACATTCTTAATTTGAAAAATAAGTGTTCATTGCATAAAGTCTTGCCCTTCTCAACAAGAAATCATGAGCTTGGTTGTGATGAATAGCATCCCTATTTAAAGTAATGAAATGCAACTCTTTCTTTCTTTCTTTCCTTCTCTTTTCTTTTTTTTTTCTTTGGGTAAATGTAATCATATGCAATACAATTTGGAATGAGAAAGAAGTTCTCAAATCTATTCATGATTCGTACCTCCAGGCATGACGCCTGTACCCCCTGCTATTCCAGCAGCCGTATTTGCAACAAGATTCCCATAGAGATTAGGAGTTACCTGAAAAAGTTAAAATTGCTGAGAAAGGGATAATGTTGTTAACTTCAAAACATCAATTAGAACCAAAGCAGAAGGAAAAAGGAACATCAGTAGTGTGAAAAGTGAACAGTGGCATGAAATGGAAAAGGCAGATTGATTGCTCTAATTGCTTACCATCACATCAAATTGCTCTGGCTTGGAAACAAGTTGCATTGAGCAGTTATCCACAATCATCTCATTATACTGAATACTGGGGTACTTGCTTGCGACTTCCCGACAAGATTCTAAAAACAGACCATCAGCAAGTTTCATAATATTTGCTTTATGCACAGCAGTTACTTTCTTCCGGTTATTGAGATAGGCATACTCAAAGGCATATTTTGCAATTCGTTCTGAACAAAACTTTGTAATCACCTAGAAATTGGACAAAATGAGAAATGCAAGTATCCACAGATTCTGTGATGTATAGCAAACATTGTACTTGAAAAATAACAAGAAGAAAAATGAAAAAGCTACATGAAGTTCACCAAGCAGCAATAAACTTAGCAGACTAAAGAGTGCTTCTTAAATGCAAACAAAAAACCGAAATCATCCAATCTAGCACGTTGGGAATGACATGTTAAAGTGAGAAACACACATTAGACAGGAAGGAGAGGACAGACATGTCTGCAAAATGTTTCTGTAATTTCATTATTTTCCTCACAAGCCAAGGAAAAAGGGATATGTTAAAACCATACTAGAAGTATGTAACAGCGATGCCAAAGGATACACTTCCAATGCACAAGCAGTGCAAGTAGTAAACAAGGGTAAAGTAAAATAAAATTAATTTTCAAAAGAACACGCAGGAGAAAAGATTAAGAAACTAAAAGGAAGCAAATAAAAAAGCACTAAAAACCAATTAACTGCAGTTCTTCTCTAAACAATAATAATTCTCATTTGCAGCGGAAACTTTTTAAAGACAACAAAAATGAATGATTCCAATAATATAAGATCAGGGGAGATCACAAGTCCAAAATTCGGTGCTGCACACATCTTAAGCATACCAATCCGGGACTTCTATTGCTCTGCTCAAGCCCAGTGTTTTCACAAGATCAAATATCCAAAAGTTACATTTCACTCGTGTTATTTTACGTATATCCTTCTTACACATTACATGATCCAGAAACTACCAAATAATATTATATAGTCATCGCTATTCATGGTTGCACTGTGCATTCATTAACTCTTAATAAAGCATAATTTAACACTAGTCCAAAAAGGACCTCCACACTCTGCAAACAGCCAACAAGCAAAGGTGAATCAAATAGCACCAACGCTCCACAGTGAAACAATAGGACAGAGCCAACACAACGATTATCAGAAAGTCAAAATTACCTTAAGGCTTTCGACGACCCCAGGAACAACCTCATGCTCCAGACCAGAGTACTCACCCTCTGTATTCTCCCGAATCACGACAATATCAACATTATCGTGGCGTGTGGGGAGCCCCTGCAGATTAAAGCAATGCACGAGTGAAGCGTAGAGGTCGAGCTCCCTCCTTAATAACACATTCAGCGAGCTGACGCCTCCGCCCACAGGCGTTTTCAGTCCTCCCTTGAGACAAACCTTATTCTTATTAATGGATTCAATCACCGCCGGAGGCACGGTCTTCATATCACCATGTACGTCGTACTTCTCGAAATATACCGGCGCGTGCATCGCCTCCATGACTTGTTCCACAGCGCCGGTGACAAGTGGACCCACACCGTCTCCTGGAATCAGAGTAACAGCTCGTGGGGTGCCGTCTCCGGGCCGGGGCATGTATGTGACGGATCGGGTCGTGACTTTGGATTGGGTGGAGAAGACATGTTTGAGGATCGGGAGGGCTCGTCTGGACATCTTGGCCGTTAGGAGTAATGGGGAATTTGGATTTGATGCTGAATTTAGGATTGGATTGTAAGGGTTTTGACTGGGATGTGATCGTTATGATGGAGGTGGGGATGGAGTTTCATGGAAGAGAGAAGGGAAAGAGCGGGCAAAGGAGTGGGAGAGAATCTAACAAAACGGAAATTTGCGGGGACTATTCAACCTTTCGCAGTAATGCTTATGTCCTTTGCGATTATTTTAATTTGGGACCTATATAACTGACTTTTCTGGGCCCTTTCGTAATAGAATTAAAAATTAATTCAAACAAACCTTATTCAATCAACAGTCGATCGAAGTTGATTCATCCATGAAGAGTTGTTTCATATTTATTAAATTGAAAAAGAACTGCAAAGGACTAACACGGACTTGAGGCTCTATTTATCTGATCATTAACCAAAAGGAAAAAAACGCATTGAGGATGTAGAAAATGGAGCAAAAAATTGCATAGGTTATAAATCGATCCATAAATTAGTTTTATTAAAGAAAGTTGGGTGGATTATAAAAATTACCCTGGAGGTTGGTGTAATTACAAGAATCAATCATGAGTTTTGGCAAATTACATAAATAACCCCTGACAAGTTGACGTTGTTCGAATTTAATGGTTGTTGATTATATCATTGATAAAACTTGTGACGACCCGAAAATTCCCTTAATATTATTTAAAATATTTCTTTTATCAATTAGAATTTCTTTCCGATTTTCTTTAGGACAAAATTCCTCAGTAAAGAAATTTCGTTTCAAAAAATTTTTTTCAACCCAAATTTATTAAAAATACCTTATTGACTTAAAAAATATTTTATTTAGGCCCAAAGACTTCCTTAATATTATTTTTAAACCCTTAGTTTCAAAATTTAAAAACTAGTGTCATTTTAAACGCTTTTAATCGCTATTGTCCGAAAAATTCTAAAATAGCGAAATTATTTCAATTTAGCAACCAAAAATTTTATTTCAATCAAATGTAACATAAAATATTATTTTTAACCCAAATTAATGCATAATTGACCCAAGAGTTTGAGCCCAAAGATTACATTTAATCTTAAAATCCAAGCCCAAATTTTATTTTAAATGAAAAAAAAAAAGAGAAAATGACAGCAAATTCGGCCACCCCACTCATCACACACACTAGGTGAAGACTTATCCTTGATAATTATAACATGAGCCACCTTAGTGCCTTAGTCACCAAGATTATTAAATGCTCATTAAATGTCATTTTTGCTAATTACAACAAAATCCTTCTTCATTTTTAATTTGTGAGGGATTGTATGACCAAAAGAAGACTTCATCTTCTTTCTTTATCCTTTCTTGGCTGAAAATTTGTGAAGGAAAAAGAAAAAATTTTCAACCAAACTCTCTCTTATCAATTCTATGTCAAACAAAGGAGAAATTGCTAGGAAATCTCTCATCTCATACAAGGAAATTGGTAAGATTAAATTAAATTTTGAAAGATTTATAAGGTGTTTATGTAATGTGTTAAGTAATTCTTTTATTTGATTTTTAGATCTAGCTTGAGGCTTGGAAAAAATCCTTGGATCTCTTGATATTGGGATAGCTTAAAAAGATATGAGTCATGACCATGTATTCCCCTTAATTTCAGCCTCTTATGTTTGGTGGTGATATGGAATTTGTTCCATTGTTTTGTGATGGATATGAATCTAGTGGAGATAAGGAATTTATTGGATCATCAAACTTAAAAGTGATAACTAGATGATTTCATGAATAAGTGAAATTTTGAAAACATTGATTTTGCTCTCTGGTAGCCACTGACTGTGCAATACCCCATTTTAAAAATTTGAAAACACCATTTATATTGCTCCAAAAATTGTATGTAAGGTACCGTGGAAACCTAAATGAGTTTAGATATTGTTAAAATCAAGAATCATCCAAAAAAAGGAGGAAAATGATAGAGAAATCTGTTTGAACCTAATATGCCATTTCAGTCAAAATAGAGGAGGCCGTTGTCATAATTCCAATTTCAAATATTTGTAATTGGACCTCCTCACATCCAAAAAATCCATAAAATACGCCGTTTGAAACCTTATCAAATGTAGTTAGTGTTAGGATTAAGAATCACTCAAAATCATGGAGAAAAATGATCAAAAATACCTTTAGAACAGAACTTGCTAGATCACCTGGGGAGCAAGGGTAGTTACTGGAGTGAGTTTTGACACATTCTTCATTTTCAAAAATTTGAAACCATGCTTTTCCTTAACAAATTAGCCCCAAAAATAGCAGTTGGAAACCTTATTAAGTGTAGATGATGTTAGTCTCAAAAATCGCTAAAAAACATGGAGAAACCTATCCGAAAATATTTTAACAATCCAGGTTTATGGCAGAACCTTGGGTCAACTTTAAAAGTTTATAACTGGAATATCACTGGCCGAATTTTCAATATAAAACTATAATTGGAAAGTTTGTTGAGTCTAGATATAGTCATAGAACTTAAGCGCCAATTTTAATTTATTCGATTGTATTTTTAATATGGTCAAAAATTTAACTACCATTCTAAGAAAAAGTGATTGACAAAGGGATTTTGATATTGGATAATTAGGTGGTTTGCTTGGGGCCTACTTGGAAAAGTAGAAGCATATTGTGAGTTGTGATCAAAAGATTGAGGTAAGAATTATGGCTATTTCTCGTGCTCATTGATAATGGAATCTTTTATATCATAATTTTATTTCCTTATTTCGATTGTAATGAGCATGAGTTTGAATTTGTTGTCATTGTTCGTTATTGGATTATTATCGATTCCCTGCCTTGTTTGGAAAGTTTCGGACATTATCGAATAGTATTGATTTGTTTGAAATTTGAACACGGACTTACTTGATTTGTTTTGCAAAATTCCTATACTTGATTTTGAACTCCGTTTTATGCATTTTACTCCATTTTTGCCTAGTTAAGTCCTCTTTTGAAACGTTTTCCAAAATATCGTTCGTAGTCTTTACACTCCAAAAATATTGTCAAAATATTGTTTAGGAGTTCCACTCCTCTAAAATATTTTAAAAGTGCTGGTTACTTTTTCATTTCCTTTGAATTATTTCCACAATACTTTATGAATTTCACTCATTTGAAATATTTTTCAAGTGTCGGTTATATTTCATTCCCTTTTATTTCCAAAGTAATTCTTGGGTTTTACTCTTTTAAAATATTTTCAAAATATTATCGATGGATTTTACTCCTTTAAAACGTTTTAAAAGTATTATTCATAGTTTTCACAACTTTGAATCATTTTTGAAAAATTAGTTATAGTTCTTAATATTTTAAAATGACTTTAAAAAGTATGATGTGATGTGTTTTATCTATTGAAAGATTTTTGGAACATTGCTTGAGATGTCCGTGATGCTTGTTTTTTAAATATTTTCAAAATGTTGTTTGAAATGATTATGAAACACTCTTGTGAAATACTTTTAAAAATATCGTCCAATATATCCATCGTTCATTCGTTTGAAATGATTGAACTCATAGTATTGTTTGATATGTTTAAATATGTTCCGTTTGTTCTGAACCTATACAAATGTTTGATAAGTTGGGTTCTGAAAATTTTCAGGGAGATTTGATTGGGCGATATCGGGTCGATGATCGAAATCTCTAAGAATTCCTGTATGTTGGGTAGTTCGGAAGGGGTCTCGGAAGTAGGATTCTAACGAGCTACTCCTGAGACTCGTGGTCGACTGTGCTGTAGTGACTGTGTCTTAAGTATGTATGATTCTCATCGAGCGATTGCTTGGAGAAGTAAGTAGAGGGATAATGATATACGTATGTTATATGTTGGGATAATAAGGGCGACAAATTCACCAAATATTTGTTTCGGCCTTATATGTTTTGACATGAATGTGATAAAGTTTATAAGTTATCCGTTCGTATTATTCATTTTGAATGATTCTATTTTTTATATCACATTCAAGGTTTGTTCTTGCTATGACCCTTGTTCCAACATTGTACTCATGGCATATTTTAACTCGTTTGGTTATTGAACTACCTAAGCTCATCATTTGATTTATACTCGATTGTTGGACACTTCGATTTTGCTTATTGATTCATCTTTTATTTTATTGGACATTCTGAAATTTTTCACTTGAGCTTTGCTAGATACCTTAACATTCCGTTCCTAAACATAATTTCTTACTAAGTCATTCAAACTTATTTTATAAATTTTAACATGTGTAGGTGATTGAAATTTGGGATTTATATCCAACTTGGAGATTTTAATTGCTAAATTTTGGATATAAAAAATTGTGAATTTGTAATAGTTTACAGTATTTATATATACTCAGATTAGTACTAAAAAGTAGATACCTTATTGAAAATTTTGGGGCTTGTAATGAGTATGTACTTGATTATAGATTAAATAAAATTTTCGCTCCTTTAAAAGTTGAGAATGATTTTTTATAAGCCCCTCCCCATTAGGTAGTGTTTCGAACCTAGGGGCAGATGCTATAGGATTCGAAGCGTTACAAAAATTAAATTTCAACATTGCCTTTTGAATTGAATATGTAATATTATAATAATACATGAGTAGTTTTTATTATATTCAATAAATATTGGGTATCTATCTATACATATATATAAAGCAAGAGGGCCAAACATAGGTTTTTTTTTTTTGTTTGTTATGTTAAATGTACAAAAATAACTCTATTACAAATAAATATTGATAAAGTAGTCATACAAAATTAAATATTTTTCTTTTACTATTCTTCTTTCCAACTTTATTCGATTATGTTATTTTTACTTAATAAAATCATTTAAAAATATTCAATAATTAATAAATATTTTTCATTATTAAAAATAAATAAATATTTTCAATTTTATAAATTAGAAAATTTAAGCACATACATCAAGTGTGTCACAGTTGCTAATTATAGATAAAGTGTGACAGTCAAGGGTAGTTGTTTTGGTAATATGTTTTCATGTGTCCTGCCTAAAATACCTTTTAATATTAATTTTTCTTAATAATTGCCCACAACATAATAAAAAGTCATTAATTCACTAATTTATCTATTTATATTAAATTTTGTATATATTTATCTTAATATATTATTGATCATATTCTAATTATTACATAAATTAGGCCTGTATTATGTTTTAATATGCATGAAATATATATAAATTATTTTGTGCACTTGCATTGAATGTGCGATAAATGCTAGTTATTTATAATAATTTTTAAAATATGCTGAATGACAATTTTGTTTGTTGTTGTTAGAATTATGAATTTTTTTAATGAAATTGACCGTTGTTAAGACTTGGTATTGGTCTATTTAAGCACTGTAACATATTGTATTGAAGCACTTCTTTATTCCTACTTGTTATATATGGCTTCGTCAACCAATCTGTTTAACGTTGGGTTGAAGTACAAAAAGAAAAAAGGCAAGCAACGTGTACGACTATTAAGATTTTGAAAACATCATCAAATTTCGGAAGGTTATTTTATTCGGAACGTAACTATTGTGCCAGATACTAGTATACACATTTGAGGGATAATTACCTTTACACCCCCCGAGGTTACATGTAATTTCAATTTACACCCCCTCGTTCAAGGGGTTTACTTGCAATGTCTTAGAATTTTTAAGGAACATAATGATAATTATTTAAACTTTAAGGGATGTAATGAAAATTATCTAAACTTGAGGAGGTGCTTTGATAAATATACTTCAAGGAATGGAGAGGTAATTATTCCTACATTTTACTACAAGAAATAGGAAATAAAATATGGTTGTGAAATAGAAGATTAGAACGAGTAGTTTCCTCGTCGCCTTTCTTCGATGTTGGTTGGAAATTGCCTTCCCTGTTTCTTTTCCTTCCTTTCATCATGAGAATTCCTTGATTTCTGCTTAAAAAATAGCAAGTTTGATATTTTCCTTCTAGGTGGGCACACAGTGCTCGGGCCTTTCCATTAAAGCTTTCCGTCGAAGTTACGGTGGCTTGATTCCAGTGAAGGAAAGGAACGGGTGACGTATTAGAAAATTGAAATAGGGCATCTCATCAGAAAATCCGCACAAAACTTATACCAAATCTGCATTTCCCGTGTATGGTGGGGCTAGAAGACTTCTCTTGGTTCTATAAGGCTTCTCTTAGTTGTAGACTTCTGGTTAGACTCGATCACTCGAATTTAATGTTGCACACGTATGTACGCATTCGCCATCACAATTAGAATTTGGTTTCGCTTTCTTAAATTTTTCTGTCGGTTCTCATGATTTTGTATTGTTCGGAAAATTTGTTGGGCACGGCCTCCTCCCAAACCCCGCCAACAATCACCGAGGCTGCAGTTTCTTCTCCATTTGACAAACTTCCCGATGAGCTCGCGGAGAAGATATTTTCTAAACTGTGCACAGGCGATCGAGTTCGCGCGAGGCTGGTCTGCAAATCATGGAGAGGTATGCTTATGCGGGACAACATCCCAGTGGCGCTGGAGGCTCCGTGGCTCATCTTATCGGACGATTGCTTTTTCAAACCAGAATATACCTTAACTGAAATGTGCTTCAAGAGTTTGCACGAGGAAAGGACCTATCGTTTCAATTTACCCGGAGGAGAATTCCGAGCTGGACCCGGAAGCCGGTGGTGCTGCTGTGGATCTTCCAGGGGATGGCTGCTCATGGCCGTCTGGAGTGAGAGTGACCCCCACGTTGTTCACATGTTCTTGTGGAATCCCATCTCCGGAGCCGAAAGAAAACTTCCTGCGCCATCCACACTCCCTTTTTTTAGCGACATAGTACATTACGTTATTCAGGAAAGAAGAAGAATCTCCTTGTTCACTTGGCGATTACAAGTATTTTCCATTGGTTCAGTTGAATGCACAGCTGTGATATTTATCAATCCAGGGGGAGTACATGGCCCCCACAATCAATTGGTTATGTGCTCGATGCATGACAGATCTTGGAAAGTTTTCGAAGAAGAAGAAGAAAAAGAAGAAGAAGAGCAATACATCTACAAAGACATCCTTTTTCATAAGGGGAAGCTTCACGTTATGCGTGTATCAGATAAGGATGATCAAATAGTAAATTTTAATGAAACAAAGACTATTCATTTGAGGGGTTGTGACGTGGAAGTGGATATATTGAGCATCAGGCGCAAGAATGTTAGATTTGAAGATGATGGAGCACCTTATGAAAGAGGCTTCAGCGTGCACCAAAGATGGGAAATGGCAGGAGAGCGCTTGGTGGAATTGCCCACAGGTGAATTGCTAGTTGTGAGTACAATTTTCAATTTGCACTCATATGTAAGCGGGGGGAACGAGACCAATGTGGAGAGATGTGATTACACTGAAACTGGAGGATTTGAGGTGTGGCGAGTGGCCGGGTGTAGGTTGGAAAAGGTGAGTGGTATAGGAGAGCAAGGCATATTTGTCGGAGCTACCGGTTCAATATCACTTGGGGCTTGTGTGAATGGAGTTGACGCAGATTGTATTTACTTTGCTACTGATGATGCCCGGTGGAGACTATGCCTTTATAGGGCTGTGGATGGGGACGATGATCTAGAGAGGCTGCATTTTTTGCTTGAACAAGGTATCTTCTATATGCAAAAGAACAGGATTCAAATTACTTGGGTGAGAAACCTCAGTGTTCTAAAAGGGTCCATCACAGGTTGGTTCACGCCCAAACTCTTTCAATATTAACGCACACTATTGCGGCTAGCTAGGAGGAGGAGGATGATTCTGAAGCAACTAGTGCTTGTGGATCTTGTTTCTTTTTAGTGGCTTTATTTATTAAGATTTTAATTTCTTTCAGTTCAGACTGCAAACAGTTATTTAATAAGATCTGATTATGAGTTAGTAAAACATCTTTTTGGCTTTGGGTTTGCATTTCTGTTTGGTGCCATCTTATTACTCGTGTCCGTTATGATCCAACTGGGAATACGATGATTTTATTCTACATGTAAGTTGGACAATATATATATATATATATATGCAACAAACATGAAGTGGCTAAGTAGATTGCTGTTCCAGGAAAGTCTATTGGTATAACACAAACAATTGTGTTATAAATTCGGTGTAAACATAATACAAATCGAAGTAAAGAAAATAACGAACACAAGGATTTAATGTGGTTCGGCTAGTGTAGCCTACATCCACGAGCGCAACCGTGCCCATTTCTCTCCTCACTTTTGCCCAGTCTGGCATGCTCTTATTGTCTTCTGCGCGTCTGCAACTCCTTATATGCGTGGTTGCGCTTATTCCAGTCAATTTTGGCTCTAATTCAAGCCACAAATCTCACAAATTGAACCATGGGTTTAAACAACAAAGCCTTATCATTCTTTTTCCCTTTTTTTTTTTTTGGATACGTATATTCGAAGAGCCTTATAGTTTAGTGAAGTAGAACAATCCAGTGTCTGTATTAGTATGCTTATCAGTCCCTAAGCGATGTTGCATAGCCACAGATAGCTCAAAGTTCCTATCAAATATACACAAAATTGGCCTCTGAAATGAGCTGCTCAAGTTCCCAATTAAGCAACAAATTGTTCTTTGCCTAAATATTGATCTGAAAAGCAGACGGAGAACATAAATAAATAAATAATATATATATATATACACACATATAGGGAAAATGATGCGAAAAGCTGTATAGGTTTGTAAATTTATCAACAAACTAGTTTTATTAACACAAAAATATTAATATGTATTAAAGAATTCTATTAGATTGGTTTCGAGTTAAAAGAATAGAAAGCTAAGTATTTAAAATTCATAATAATAAATTAGTGGAACTTGTTTAGATAATTTCAGAATGAATCTAATTATGAATGATCTCAATCCCACAAAGCTCAATAAAATCGCATCTCAATCACTGTAATGTGAATATGCTATACAATGGAACTCGTTTTTATAAAACAAAATTGTTATTTCCATCTATTAGAGGATTTTCTTAGCTGTAGACTTCTGGTTAGACTGGAATTCATTTCCTACATATATATAAGTAGATAGCTCGTAAGTATCATTCACAATTCAACTTAGCTTTCAGTCTCTAACTGTGTTCAGCATGGCTGATAATTCCATAACTTTGCTCTATTTTCGTATTTTTTAGCTATGGAATTATCCAACTTTTGCTACAAATTGGACTAACAATGTATTTAAGTGAATAAATACAGGAAATTCATAAACAAACACATACGAAGGAAAAGAAAGAAGAAAAATCGCCACTGGTGTAGGCGCGACCGCGCCCGAATCTCTCCGCGGTCGCGTACAAACTAGAAGCAAAACAAATTTACCACTGACGGGCCCGACCGCGCCTATTTTCCTCCACGGTCGCGCACAAACTAAAAGCAGAAGAAAACTTCATGCCAACGGGCGCGACTGCGCTCATTTATCTTTGCGGTCATGCCAAGATCAGAACCAAGATCATTGCTATATTCGCGCCCAATTTCCTCTGCAGTCGCGCGCAATAAATTGAAGCCTACGTGGAAATGGACTCCGAGCAATCCTAATGCCGTCCGAACTCTCGATTCAAAGCCAAGTCTTGACTTATAATCCCCGTTGGACTCGAACTAGCACTACTTGAAGTATTCGACAGTCAATTGAAGACCTCAATTCTATCCTTGGATTCATGCACTATATATAGGATGTTGATCTTATTTTCATAATCATCTTGGAGAACCCCGAAGACTAGTTCAAAAGAAAGCATTCGAGATCATCACGCTATTTCGTATTTTAGTATTTCTTTCATTTACTTTCTTTTCATGTTTAAGTTCATATTCATTAACATGAATTTGAACGAATTTCCTTTTTCTAGAATTATGTATGAACCAATTTTCATAGATTAATTCATAGTTGATATTTTCCATTTATTGACCGTTTGATCTTTGATTATTTCTTTTATCATGGTGTTTGTCTTAACTTAATTGCTTGATTACTAATTTAAGTTAATCTTCAAAATTCTGATGAAGCCCGGAAGAGATCGTTAGAAGTGGTCATCGATAAAAAGAACTTAAGTTTGATTTATTTACATGATTGAATAAATTGATTCGTATGTAATATAGGAGTATACTTGCATGCCTTAAACAACCTATCATGTGCTCGATTAACTCCTAATTTTTGTAATTCATATAGGAATATATCGAATTAATTAATTAGGAGTTTTGACGATAAATTACTCGGAAGGGTCTCATAATTGCATGAGACTTAGTGTTAGTAATCATAATCATTCGAGAAAATCCTGGGAAAGTATCAATAGAATTAATCTATGTTAAAAGGGGATTACATAATTCTAGGCAATCGTAATTATTGAATTTTCTCCTAAAACACTCTCTTTTCAAATTGCAATCTTTTATTCGAACAACTCCTTCAACAAATATCGTTTAACTCTAGTTGACTATATTTTCGCATACTTAGTCAAAATAACATTGATTCTTTATGGGAACGATACTTTTACTCACTCTTTATTACTTGTTGTGATACATGTACTTGCGTGCGGGTTTTTGCCCAACAATGGCCATGGCGGCGGCGGCAATCCCTGCCAACAATCACCCTGCAGCTTCTTCTCCATTTGACCGACTTCCCCTTGAACTTGTGGAGAAGATATTTTCAAAACTATGCACAGGTGATCGAGTTCGCGCAATGCTGGTTTACAGATCATGGAGAGATATGCTCATGCAGGATTGCATTCCAGTGGCGTCGGAGGCTCCCTAGCTCATCTTATTAGATGATTCCCTTTCCAAATCGAAACATACCTTAACTGAAATGTGCTTCAAAAGCTTGCACGAGTAAAGAATATACCGTTTCAATATACTTGGAAGAGAATTCCATGGACCGGGAAGTCAATGGTGTTGCTGTGGATCTTTCTGAGTGATCAAGGTCGTGAAGTAAGACCAAGATCGTTTGCAATACAAAGCAATAAGACACTGTTTGAAGGTCGGAGGATCCAGTCCCTGTAGCACTGAGTGGACTTGGTATTTATAGGCTTTCCAAGTCAAAGGATGTGAGGCTTC
>JACFYI010002437.1:554068-572935 GCA_014898755.1 Handroanthus guayacan
TTTTTTTTTTTCTTTTCTTTTCCTTTTCTCGATAATGAATGCTTATGCACCATTGATTGAAGGGAAAGCAGGCGTGTTAAAGTTACGTTGTAAGTGTGTGTTTGGGAATGGGGAGCGCGGATCAATCATTTCTGAAGAACAGATACTGGATTCTGAGACACGGCAAAAGCATTCCAAATCAAAGGGGTCTTATCGTCTCCTCTTTGGTTTGTTAAGTTCATTCGTCCTCTCTCCTTTCCTCTTAATGTTTTACCATTGCTGCTGCTCCTCCTGTGTTCTATCATTTATTTGCTTTTTCCTAATTTATGACAGCAAAATGGGATTCTTGAAGAGTGTCAGCTGGCTTCCGATGGGGTTCATCAGGCTCGTTTGGCTGGAGAATCTTTTCTCAAGGCAAGTCACACTATTCATTGTTAAAGAATCCCTTTTTTGCTCAACCTTTGAGTTTCTGGTTTTGGGACGACGTTTGGGTTAGTGAAATCATTTTTCTTTTGGTTAAATTTCCTGTCTTGCACTGTGGATCGCCCCAGTGGTTTTAAGCTTGTCAATTCTTGTGTCTATGACGCCATATCTTCCTTTAACCCAAACTCTATCATTTGGTTTATGGACATGGCTAAGAATTTTTGAATGGCTTACTGTAGTGTAAGATGGAAAATTGAATTGAAAATGTTTATGCTGTAACATGGAATTGACTGCTCGTACTTTCTTCCCCCATGTTTTATGTTTTTCCCAATTTTTCAAGTTGCTAATTTGGCTTGTAAGATGCTACATCAAGCTGGATTAAGCATATTTTTCATTTTAGTTGGATCTCCATGCACTACTCTGCTCGAGATTAGGAGTGGCGATGTATTTGAAATATTCTGCCACTGACTTTCAGCAAAAACGTTCATCGACTGCACAATGGAGATGCTTTTAATCTCATTTTAGTTGTATATCAATAGGTGACGAAAGGCAGTTTAGATATCTAGTTCAATCACTCTCTAAAAGAGCCTTTAAATTATTCTGGGTCCTAATTCCTAAAGCTGAATTATTTACGCAGGAACTAAAAGAAGAGGGAATTGGTCTGGAAAAGGTCCGAATTTGCTATTCACCATTCTCAAGGACCAGTCATACAGCACGAGTGGTTGCGTCTGTTTTAAATATCCCATTTGAAGGCCCACAATGCAAGGCTAGTTTTTCATATCCTACTCGCTACTGATTTTATCTTTCCTTAGTATATCAGAGATGCTTTTGGCATATGAAATACTTATGTGTTGGGGAAGAAACCAGAAATGTGTTATACTTCCTATTCAAACCCTCAAAGAAACATTGTTCGGAAACTGAGGATAACATCACCAGTTAGTGAACATGTAAGATGCTTCAAATGCATAGTTCAGATTATTGATTTTATTTAATAAATGTTAGATGTACTTGTGCTCTTCTGTGCTTTAACAAAAACAAATTTTCCAGTTAAAATATGCAAAAAACATATGCTGTTATAGAGCTTTGCTTTGTAGTCTTGGATCTGAATTAGCACTCCTAGAGGCCATCTCTAGCCAAACATGAATTGTTCGAAGGATGATGGAATAGATTTCTTTTCATCTTTTCTCTTTTGATTTATGGTGCCAGGTTTTAAGTATTGCCTTCTGGAGAAAGGGTCTGTGGTGGGGTAGAAGTGCTTGCCATCTTTCGTATATTCTTATCCTTCAAATTCTTATTGGTATTCTGCTTATTTGCTTTACAGGCTATAGAGGATATAAGGGAGCGATTCTTTGGTTTGTCATATGAGCTGAAGTCTCATGATAAAGTAACCAACCAACTTGAATGTAACAGTTAAAATAACATTTATTGGCCATCAGTCCTCAGTAAACTCATGATTTTCATATTGGCTTTCGACTATAGTATCCTGAGATATGGGCCTTGGATGATCAAGATCCGTTTATGCCGCCAGAAGGAGGAGAGAGTGTTGCGGATGTTGTCACCAGGCTCACAAGGGCTTTGGCATTGCTGGAATCAGAGTTTCAAGAGTAATAGTTGCCATTTTCGTTGCATTTTTCCCCTTTTACAGTTCTTGGCTTTGACTAATAATAGATCTTCTGTCTAATACAATTGAATGATTAACATGAAAATGATGATTCCCTGTTGCAGGTGCACAGTATTGGTAGTCAGCCATGGTGATCCCCTCCAGATTTTGCAGACAATCGTCGATGCAGCCAAAAAACATGAATCGACACCTCAAAATGACTTGATCTCAAGAATAGAGGCAATCAAAGTCCCCTCGGTCCTCTCAAAACACCGCAAGTTTGGTCTTGACACAGGGGAACTTCGTCAGTTAGCATAGGCTGTAAAATCCATATGCCAATAAAACTAGAGTTGCCTAAAATTGTTGCTTTTAATCATAAATTCTTTAGGTTGGGATCCTTGATCCTCGACTAGTCCATTTGCTGCTGAAGGCTTGAGTGGCAAGAAGAGCCTTGTAATATTTTTTATTTATCTCACATCCTTTTCCATTACATTTTGATTGTTGATTTGGAATGCCTGTGTTTAAAGTATCATGCTCATTTACAAATGTTTCCTTGTTAAAAAAGGAAAAAAGATACATGTTTAGATACACGCATCAAACCAACCACCATCATCATTTCCGAGGAACAAAAGGTATGTGCTCATTCTTACTCATCAGGTGCAAAAGGGAATTCGCTTTTCTTTGTGCTCTGGCTGTGCCGCATCTTTTAATCTCTACTAAATGATCATAAACGCCATACTGCAATGCAGCCAGCAGGCAAGATGAATTATTTGATCCTAACTCCAGTATAACAGCCGTAGCGCATTCCTTGTTCTTTGGAGTCCCATCTCGCACTATTTCAACCAGAGTTTGAATAAACGATAATCGTCCAATCTCATTTCTACCTTCAGGATGAGATGCGATAAGCAATAAAATTGAGAGGGCTTCGTCAACCATGTCCAAAGTCTTATCTTCAAGCAGACGAAGCAATGGAGGTATTATACCTGCCTTAATTGCTCTTGATCTATTTGCTTGGTTGAGGACCAAGCTAAAGAGTGCAGTTGCTGCATCCTTCTTCCCTCTGTTTGTCCCATTTTGCAATAGATCTACAAGAGGCGGAATACCATTGGAGCAACCCACAAGAACTTTGTTCTCATCAAGAATTGACAAACTGAACAAAGCTGCAGCAGAATTTTCTTTAGCCTCTTCAGTTCCATTCCGTAAGACTTGAATGATGGTGGGAATAGCTCCCTCTCTAGCTATAAGTCTCTTGTTTGCCTCATCCAGTGATAAGTTCAAAAGAGCGGTAACAATATGTTGTTGAATTTCAGAATCTGTGCATGATAAGAGATAAACCAATGGAGGAATCCCTCCACCGTTGGCTATCAAGATTCTGCTGTCAGGAGACTCTTTGGAAAGCAAACGAATCCTGATAATCGCATCTCTCTGCACATTTTCGTGGGATGAATACAGATTTTGGATCAACGAAGATATCTCCTCAGCCAGTGGAGACGAAGCAATATCAGGGTCATCGTAAATTTCCTTCCTCGGCAGGTCGTAATTGTTCTTTTCACACCATTGGAGAATAAGATTACGGAGAGCAAAGTTTGGAGCCACTGTCAAGTAATTCAACTTTTGTCCTGTTTTAGGGCATGTTCTGTGGCCTGAATTTAACCACTTCTGTATGCTCTCTCGTTCATAAGTCTAAAATAACAGCAGCAGAAAAAACAAAATCGGTAACCAACACAATCTAAGAACATGTGAACTAAAAATTTAATGACTGAAAACTAAGATGTTGTTTGCAATAGCTTATGTAAAAGTATAGTCACCTATTTTTGCTGAAAGTTAAAAAATCAGATTATAATTAAAAGTACGTGGTATTTGGAAATCATTAAAATACTTTATTGTAAATCAATAAAATGTTGTGGTTTTTGGAATTATAATCACTTATTTTAATGAAAAACAGCTTACAGCACCCATAAGCAGTCCCAAGGTTGCTTATGAGATTATAGCTTATTTTTATTATTTTTAGAGAAACTTACAGCAAAAGCTAATTTTCAAACACTAAGATGGTGTTTGCAATAGTTTATGTAAAAGTATAATTATCTACTTTTGCTAAAAGTTAAAAAAATTAGATTATAATCAAAAGTACGTGGTGTTTGGAAATTATCAAAATAATATGTTGTAAGTCAATAAAATATTGTAGTGTTTGGAATTATAATCACTTATTTTAATGAAAAATAGCTTACAGCACCCATAAGGCTACTTATGAGATTATAGCTTATTTCTGATTATTTTTAGAGAAGCTTACGGCAGAAGCTAATTTTCAAACACTGATTATCATAAGCAGTTACAAATACCCCAAAAAAGTGCGATAAGCAGCTTATAATCACATAAGTGATTATCATAAACAATTGCAAACACCCCCTAAATACCTGCCCGGTGGCAATGATAACAGGGTCAGTCATTATCTCCAAACTGATTGGACAGAGGAATTCATGAGGAATTAACGAAGATTTGCTTTTCTCCAGGCATTTAACCAACGCAGGTCCATCAAGAACACTGTTTTCATCAACTCCAGCTGTTTGCTTGAATTTTTCGAGGAGATCCACAACTTGCTGGATGGAGTCTTTGTTATGCGAATTCTTGGCCTTCACAAGTTTCCTCACAGCCATAGTTTCTGTTTTGAGCTCTGCCATAGTGTGTAAGTCCAATTTCATAGCTAGTCTCTCTATTATTGCTCCATCTGCATTTCGATCATCATTTCTTGAAAATACAACCATCATATCCATCGCAAGCTCCATATCCTGTGTTTCTGTTCTCCTTTTAGCTCGACTTAGTTGCATCCGCATTAGCTCAACCTGAGAAAATCCGTAAAATGTAAGAAGTTTCTAAAGTAACAAAACTAAAGGGTCAAAATAAATAGAATTACTTGCTCTTTAACTTCTTCTGAGATGCCGAGTTTCTCGTAAGGCATTTCATTTAGTGCTTGGTTCAGCTTATCGTAGACTGCGTGAAATCTGCTCATCACCGCCTCACTCTCCAGTGCCTAAAAATGAAATCAAGATAAATTATGTGCTGAAAAGATAACACGTTCGAGAAAACAAAAGAGATAGAGAGATAGAGGATTCGAAGTTCTAACAAGAAAAATCTTGCTCCCGAAGTTGCAAGTCTTGAGCAATTTCTTAGAAGCCAAGACAGCTTTCTTCAAATTAACCAAATGACTCAGTGCAAGAAGAGAAATACAGGGATCAAGCTCCCTAATCTCTTCCAATAGAGGCACGAGAAGCTTCAATCTTCTCACCAAGTTCAGACATTCTTTCTTCTGTGTTTTTCTGAAACCCACGTAGGAACCCACTTTCTCAATCACCTCCACCATTTCCTTCACCACTTCAACCCCATTTTCCTCCTCCATTGAAGAACATAAAATACTCTTTTTTTCCTTGTCCTTCCCATAAATTCGGCTTCCTTCTCCTTCCATCACCGCTTGGCTCTCCATTGAGTCGGCAGAATTCTCTGGTAGACTTGAAACTTTTTGGGCTATGCGAATATTAACAGTTGCTGTCAGGATTTCTTTCCAACGTAAAAAGCAGTGATAGCACGGTGCTTTACTTTACTGTGGTGCTCAAAGATTTTTTGTTGTTTTCTTTTATGTGATTGCGGAATTTAAGGATGGGAACTTTTTTCATTTTGCCTTCTTTTTTTTTTTTTCGCGGGTAAAAATGCATTGGGAGGTTGTTGGAATTGAAAGCTGTTAGGCCACGCGTTTTCCAGAGTGGACAAAATATGACGCGTACTCACATGTTACTCTTATTAATCTCGGGTTTTTGTCTCTGGCCCAATTCGTTTCTTTCTTTGATTTTCATGGACAACAAAATCTAAAGGTGGAGCCTCATCTTCTCCTTGTTTTCCCCACTTTACTTTTTATTTACCCACAAATACAAATCCTATTCCGAGCATGGATTTATGTGAAATGATTTGGATATGGAACAAAATGTTTAATATTAAAAAAATAAAAAAAATAAAAAATAATAGGGCCCATCCTTGGTCGAAAAACTTTTTCATTGCATAATATTGGTGTGGGATCCATGATATACGATGCATCCCCCCAAACACATTTTCTTTTCCTTTTCGTCATTGCTAATGTCCATAGTTTTGCCACTTGGCCGCCGCCCAATCCTCACGCTGATGAACAGTATTATTTCACAGTTTTGCCACTCGTCATCTTTTTCATCATCCATTTCCATGATGATCACACTTCCGCCCACAACTTTAAATTTTTTTTCAATCAGTTCTACACAGAAATTACTTGAAACAAGTTTTTACTGTTTTGCCTATAGAGAATTCAAATAAGCAAATAATTATCTCCCAAAATGTAACTTGTGGAGGTATCTCACTAAGTACGACAAGATGATACAAGAACCAGAACTGAAGAGATGGGGCCATGGGAGTCCATCATATTCTGCAGTTCGAAGCTGGACAGAAAACAAAATGCTGTTTATAAGCGGGAGAAAAAAAAGATCACTTAGCAAGGAAAGGATAGCTAAAGCGAAAAATAAAATGAAAGCCCAAGTTCCTTCCTGTACTCACTGCAGTAAACAAATTGGTTGAAATCAAGAGTCACTCTGCCTTGCTTGCTCGTATCAAATGAATTAAACAGGTTCCTGAGGAAGATATGAAGCAAAACAAATATGAATACTGGAGCACCATCACAAAGTGAGCATAACCATTTCTAATTTACTTAATCTAAGTTGCAGCAGATAAATTGCGGATGCAACAATGACAATGAGTTTCACACGTGTTCTCTAACTTTGATCAATATCCAACAGAACCTTCAGATAATCTAAGAAGTAATGGTGATCAAAACAATGAAATATTCGGTTCCATCATGCAATATTGTTGTTTCCAACAAAGAAACTGCAGCATAAGAAACCATATGAAGCGCACTGACTTACAGACCTTGCTGACTGCACGAATATACAAAGAGATATAAAATCATCAAGTCTGAGTTTGCCACTCTTTGTTTGATCAAAACTCTGCATGATTGTCAAGGGGGAAAATAGTGAATTTTGATAATCTTTGTTATAAACCATGTACTCTGAACTCTTCCATTTACATTTCATTTATTTACCTCACAAACAGTATAAAAAGCTGGAGAGTCAAGTGAGAATCCAACTTTCACCAATGCCTGTATCCAACTAATCATGATGAAGTTAAAATGATTAAGGGAGAAAAGCATCACAGAAGTTTACAATAAAAGCATTGTGGAAGTACAACAATAAGCATCTTGCAGTTACTACAATGACAAGCTCGGAACTCATTACAGGTTTGAAAGTAAAAACAAAGAACAAAAACAAAAAGAAAAAAGCACTGCTGATCAGACTTGAAGCTTATAAATACCTCGTACGCTTCATCCGGAACAAGAAATCCACGTCCCCTACTCCAACATGGATGAAAGAGTACCACAATTACAAGAGTCTTTACTTGGTTATAATTGCAAATAATTGCAATCAACAATCCAGCAACCAATAAAATGTAGGACCAGACATTATATTCTCTAATTCAAAGACATTATTATGAGTTATGGCCAATAATGGAACACGAGTAAATGGAACTCTCATCAAAGAACTAATACTCAAAGCCAATAAGAAACCATGTCGACACACTACATATAGGCTGCATGTAAAATAAAATTTTAGCAGTAAATTACCTCTCCAAGCCTGAAAATGCCTGTTGAACCTGCAAGCAAAGCAAATATCACCAAATTATGTAATGAAAAGACATTTTAGATAAGTATAACCTCTTTTTCTTGTTTCCTGACTGATCATCTATACATATTTGAATTTAATTCCAGAAAACCAGAGAAAGCATCATTCCTTGAAAAACAACGGCTCCTCAATTATGTAATACGCAAAATTTCCAACATATATAGCAAATAAATAGTTTGAGTACTTGCTACAAGACTTTAGCATGAGACTCAAAGGAAGTGCAGGACAACAGCACTTCTATTTACCAAGAGACTCTTTAGCAGATCGACTTCCCCTCAGTAGTCTTTAGACGAATGCCTTATTCAAGTTACATACAACTATTGTATCAAAACTACTACATTTCGTGTATATTTTTTTGCGTGGGATTACCACTCAGTTACGCTTGCTTTCCTCAGTGAAAATAAGTCCGTTCATCACATTATAACATCAAAAAAACCTAAAGGTGCCACTTGCACAGCAAACAAAATCATTAGAGGCCTAAAAGCGCAAAACTTGAGGAAAAGATTGTAGCAACCGGAAAAGGAACTTGTTTGTGGAGAAACACACTGACCTTCAGAAGAAACTTGTTAAGTTGAACAAATTCTGGAAGATAACAAGTGAAAAGAAAATTAAGAAAATAGCCAATCTCAATCCAAAAAGTTACATATGGAAATGGAATTGCATTCATAACACATCAGGATGGAAGGAAAAAACAATGAATACATAATTGCAAACACGAAAAGATGAAGAAAAACAAAAGAACTCACCTTCGAAGCTCATGGTTCCATTTCTATCGAAGTCATACATCCTGAATAGCACCCCAATCAATATCAAAAGCCGAAAGCAGCAATTTTTCAAATGCTTTACGACGCTAATATAATTAATTGGATGCATAATTCGAAACCCAGCACGCAAGCACACACCACACCTGATCATTTGCTGAACAACGGATAGCGGGAAATGAAGGTTTCCGATGGCAAACGCACTCTGATAAAAGGAATAAAGTAAGGAAAGATTCGGTATAGCATATAGAGAGATGATTGAATATAGGTGAATTGTGGGTTTGATTTCTTTGATGAAAGAAGCAACAGAAAAGAAAAGAAAAGCAGAAAAGTTGAACCTTGAGCTGAGTTGCAGTTATATTTCCGGTTTTCTCGGAGTCAACTCGTTCGAACCACTCTCTCAGAATCGCCCGGTTCTCCATTGCTAGTTATTTTCCCCCGTCAGGTCCGGCGCCCGGCCACTGCAAGTTAATAATGCCTTCGGCTCATCAGTCAACTGCTATAGCACCGTTCGCCCCTCAACTTTCAATAATTTCTCACCTTGACCCCATTAAGTGCGTCAATTTCCACATTTCACCACAAAACGATTTACTATTTGACGCTCGCATACACCAACGCTATGGTTGTTGCAAAGATTTTGGTGGGGAAGATAAAATAAAATATAATTTTGATTGGTAAATAAAATATTTTAAAGGAAAAAAGAAAAGAAAAGAAAAGAAAAGAAAAACTATGATGCAATTAAGAATTTTTTTTGGAAATATATTGCGATAATAATGTAATAAGAGTTAATTTCTTGCTTTCATCAATTTTTTTCAAACATTATTCAATCTTCTACTTTACTTCATTTTGAGGTAGAAAATTCATCAATACATATGCATATTTATTTTGTGTGAAGGTTTTCTAAATTTAAACAGAACTCATGCATCAAATTATCATATAAATACATATTTGTATTTCACTTATTAAAACGCTTGATGACATTTTAATTCGTGTCAATAGGATAAATGTGTGGTACATCATACATATGACTAATAAAAAATGTTATAATTTTGTATATTAATACCATGATTATTTTATTTGATTAATAGAAGAACCTTAAAATATCTTTTTTTTTCCTTATTACATGATTGGATAACTTATCTTTACTTATGTGGTAGATAGGTCAATACTTCATATTTTTTAAATATCGTTTATACAACAATAATTTAAATCATGAACTCCCATAACTATATACCAAAATAAATAAGATTATGTCAGATCAAACACTCCGTGAAATGAAGTAAACACTTTCTCAAAATCTTGACAATAACTTTTGCAAGGACAAGATGAAAATAATAACAATCCATACATATATACATACATATGATCTATCCACATTCCACACATTCAGAGTTCTCACTTTCTCATGAGAATTCTGCTTATAAGTACTTCCTCTGAAGTGTTTCCTACAAACAAAGCCTATCAAGTCACTCTGGAGATGCATGATTCGTGTGTGATGCATTGCTTCTTGCACTTACAAAGCAAAAGGACCTAAACCCTAACGTGGATTCTTTCCCTCTTCTTTGAGTCATTCTGATGATTTTTAGGCTTCATTTTGCTTGCAGACAATCCAAAGAATATTTTACAGGGAATGTAATAAAGGCACACAGCAATAGCTAAACATTGAAATATTAAATTTGTTTAGCAATGATTCATCATGACATTATAAATAGAATAACTTTAATACATCAATATATCAATAACATTCAAAATCAATATAAAATACAATAATGAACAAAGAAGTACTTAACCTAGTATTTAGAATAAAAATATATTTAAACCCATAACATCTTGATTATGGGGACCTCCCCATTTGGAACATTAAATTGAATAAATCACTATATTTTTTTGACATTAAATTGAATTAGTCAATGCATTCTTTTGAGAAAAGCAATTAATTCATTCAATAAATTAACAATAAAAAATGACCAACAATTGACTACTATATAGTAAAAACAAAAAAAAGTAAAAATAAAAATAAAAATATTATACGGTAGAACTAGCTCCAAGGTGTCTGAATAGCACTTTTAATCCCAATACATGCATGAGAATTTAGAGGTGTTCATATCCAAACCAAACCAAACAAAACCGATAATCAAATTCAAACCAAACCAAAAATCGATTTTTTTTCGAATTAGTTTGGATATGATTTTCAAAAACCAATCGGTTTGGATCGGTTTATGGATTGATTTTCAAACCAAATTGAAGCAAAATATATACATTTACATGTTAATATTATGAATATACTAATATAAAATCCAAGCTATAGAGACCCATTTGGTACTAATTTGAACTTTTGTTAAAAAAATATTATTGGTCATGTGTTCATGTTTTAAATAAATGTGTGTAATGAACTTTTACGATAAACAACTAGTTTTTTTAATATAATTACATATTTTTATTTGTTATATTCTCTAACTGGTTAAACTGATCCAATCCAAATCGAATTTAATTAATTCGGATTTATAGAAAAGATCAAACTGAATCAAACCAATACAATAAAAATTACATATTTTGGATCGGATGAATTTTTGCTTTAAAATCGATTCAAACCAGACCGCGAACTTCCTATGTGAGATGAATTAATCTCATTCGTCTTAAGTAACAAAACAAACTACCAATTAATTATTAATTAAAATTTAAAAAAGAAAGAAGTAACAAAACAAACAGCCTTAAAATCCTCTATTCATCCAAAAAAAAAAGCCTTAAAATCCCATTTGAAGAGAAAGGAATATCCGCACCGGGACACAATAAAAGCCATCTTTTTCCTCCTATGAGTTCTGATTTTTCACAGTTCTCATTGAAATCTCTCTTATATACTTCCCAGTATCTTTTTCGGCCACGCAAATCTTGAAAATCTTGTTCTCTAGATCGCAACTTCTTCCTCTCGATGCCATACTTATATTCATCAGAAGACGCGTATTTTATTTTAAACTAGGGTTAGGGTTTTTGATTGTTTCACCTGAATTTGCCGAGAAAAAAAAAAAGTAAAACTAATGGGCGCAGAAGGAGAGTCCACTGTGGGCGTTGCTGGGGGTGACGAGGTGAACTTAAATATTCGATACTCAAACGGCTCTAAATTTTCGGTGAAAACGAGCCTCGAATCGACGGTGGCGGAGTTGAAAGGTGCGTTGGCCCAAAATTGCGATGTTCCAGCTGAACAGCAGCGTTTGATCTACAAAGGTCGGATCTTGAAGGACGACCAAACTCTAGTGAGCTATGGTATACTACTCCCTTCGCGGTTTTTTCTTTTTTTTTTTTCCCCCGTGCGTTTTTAATCTTGACTCGGGGGTTGTAATTATTATTATTTTCTAAAACCTGATATGTCGTTATTGGTTTGACAGAGCAAGTATTTGAAGGTTCAATTTGTAAGCTTCCATGGTTTTGCCTGATGATAAGATACTTTTATTTGGTTACTTGACCTTAATTTGTGGAGTTTCTTTAGAAGTAAATTTTTCAAAATGAAGGCCTTTAAAACAGTTCAATATATAGATTATTATTCCTGGAATCTCCTAGCATTTACTCTGAGTAATTTTTACCCCGTCAATTCTTATTATTCTTAGTAAGCTGTGAACTCACTTAAAAAAATTAAATATGCAGAAAACAGAACATATAATAAAGTAGTAAGTTGGAATTTTTGGGGAGACCTGCCAGGCTTCTAACAATGCAGGAGAATTCTATGTTGTATATGATACCTCTACAGCACGTATCACATAATTAAATATTAAAGGGGATGTAATTTGTTTGCATTATGGCGCAGAAACAGTTTTCTACACGAGAAAACCTTATTTCATCATCTATTTGGCGATTTTAACTAGATTGTCGATGGAAATTTTTTTATGTATACTTCTAGTGATGGATTTAAGATATATGAATAAAACCACACTTATTAATTATGACTTTTAGACAGGTGAAAATTTGAGTGTACATGCTTTTGAGTAAACGTCGGGGAAATCTTGCATATACATGCATCACCATCTGCTCTTTATTAAGTATGTCAATTCTATGTTTTGAATATATGACATTTCAGTTTCATTTGGATGTGTATGCATAATATATATTTCAATCTTCGTTAATTCTTTTGTTTTATTTCCAGCTTGCTATCACACGCATCTATGTTCTGTACTAACATGACTGACTTCGCAACAAATTGCATAAGAAAGGCTCTATTCCTTTCATGAATGTCTCTAATGCATGCATCATCATGGGGGATCTGTACGTCATTGGCAAGTTGCAAATGATGCAATTATTGCTAATGGTTTATATCAAGTTCTCAGGTTCAGCCATTTGTAATGACTGTGGATTGTTGCTGTGAAATAGCATCTAATGATATCATGGGAGATTGTCTTCTCATTAACATTGGTCCATTACTTTTGGAAACTAATTGAACTAGTGCATGATGAATAGGTATTTCGGCTTAAAAATCAAAAGTTAACGTTTCTTTCTTACTTGAAGCTTCTGTGACTTCAAAATTATGTTTCTTGATGGGGTTGAAAAGTTGTGCATCTATATGTATTATAAAAGCGACGATTTCTGCAATGGTTGTGAGTCCTTTTGAATAATTCATCAGCCACCTTTCTTCCTTGGGTGTCACCTTTCATCACCTTATAATTGTTGGTTTCTTTTTGTTCTTAAAGGTTTACAGGCAGATCATACCGTTCATATGGTTCGCGGTTCTGCAGCAGCTGCATCTTCCCCTACAGCTGTTCCTGCCGGTGCTGGGAAAACCAGTAGTACTCCTGTTGCACAAGGTAATGGGGCCAATCAGGGGGGCACTGTGGTGGCTGGTGCAGGTGCACCCCCATTTCCAGGCCTTGGTTTAGGTGCACTAGGTGGCACTGAGGCATCAGGATTATTTGGAGTTGGACTTCCTGAATTTGAACAGGTGCAGCAACAACTAACTCAGGACCCTAGCATGATGAGAGATATAATGAACCTGCCCGCCATTCAAAGCTTAATGAATAACCCTGAGATTATGCGCAGCTTGATTATGAGTAACCCTCAAATGCGTGAGATAATTGACCGGAATCCTGAACTTGGTCACATTCTTAATGATCCCAGCATCCTTAGGCAGACATTGGAAGCTGCAAGGAATCCTGAGCTAATGCGTGAGATGATGCGGAACACTGACAGGGCAATGAGTAATATTGAATCATCTCCTGAGGGATTCAACATGCTTAGGCGCATGTATGAGAATGTCCAAGAACCCTTCTTGAATGCAACTACTGAAGGTGGTGGTGCAACTACTGATGCTGGATCAAATCCATTTGCAGCTCTCTTGGGGAGTCTAGGTGGGGCCCAAAGCAGAGATGGATCTGATCCTTCTACTGTTGCACCTGAAACGGGGACAACTGTTCCAAATACCAATCCACTTCCCAACCCATGGAGTAATACTGGTAAGATTAGATCTGTTGAATGTGTCAAATATTAATGATATTCATCTTATCTTGGTAACTTGTCTGACTGTTTATTTGTTAATATTTTTCTACAAGAAAAATGTAATTTCTCTGATCCTTTTCATTTTGGTTTTGGGTCTTTAAATTTGCCATAGGAAGGCTCCTCCATACCCTTGTTATGTGAACTTCCTTGCTTCATTAATATAGAAAATTGTTAAGAAGGCAAGCTTGTGGAACTTCCTTCCTTGATTAATTTAGAAACTTGTTCAATTCATGTTGTCTTGGAGTTCCAAAACATTTTCTAAACCCTTTTTGGTTTTTCTTGGTATAACGATGTTTTCTCTGGACATATTTGTGATGACATCTATATGGGCTCTTGATATTTTAGGAGGTTCTCTGACAAATAATGCTTCAAGAACTAATCCAACTAGTGATGGAAGACTACCATCAATTGCTGGATTGGGAGGGCTCGGTCTTCCTGAATTAGAGCGTATGGGCATGCCAGATACCTCTTCATTCAGTCAGTTATTGCAAAATCCGGCGGTCACACAGATGATGCAAAGCTTGCTTTCGAACCCTCAGTACATGGATCAAGTACTACTACAGTCACAGGGCCATTGATTAAGTATTGTTTTTTTGGCTTGATGTTATACTGAAATCACCACTTCATTGTAGATGCTCGGCCTCAATCCTCAACTCCGCAGCATGCTTGATATGAACCCTCAATTAAGAGAAATGATGCAAAACCCCGAAATTCTTCGAGAGTTGACATCACCGGAGACTATGCAGGTACACTTACATTCTTACTTCACTCATTCTCTGCAGAACAGCTCTTCTTCTCTTGAGCTAACAGATTATTATCGGAGGGTCAGGTGGGTGTTTGATAGCATCATGGAAAAGATTAAATATCAGAAATTCTGTTCCTTTGGATTTGACATGTTTTGGTACATTTAACTGTTATAACTACAAATGACAAGGCCAACCTGAAATATGCCAACATGTTAATCTATCTTAATTTATCCTCCATATACAAAGAGATTTAGTAAACTTTAAAGGCATCTAGGTGTGTGGATTCCCCCCCGGTATACAATCCTATTTTATATTCAGTTGCATATAAATATCTATCATGTGACAAAATGACATACAAAGTATCCAAGTGGTGTATAATTAGTTATATTATTATGGCACTTTCAAGTAATCTGTTCCATGTAATTCAGGTATAACATGACATGAGTGATATCTTGAGATATTCTAGCCAACCGGGTTGGAAAAACCTGAGTTAATCACGATGTTAGTGAATTACACTTGACATGTCAATGGTGTACACTCCAAGTGTGCAACCTATCACATGGCTAGTGCAATAACACTTGCATGTGATTAGTGGGTCTGGCCAACCCTGATCTGGACAAGAAAACACGATATTGAAAGGATTTGCATCAATAAAAGTGGTAGCATCAATAGTGACTAATTTTAATGATTCCATAGTTATATACTCAGTATGAAACTACAATGGTTGTGAAAAAATTGACAGCGCAAAAATGATTTCAGCAATGTTTTCAACAATTTGTGAAATCTAAACTAAGGAACGTTATATTTCTTTGAAGGTTTTTGTCAATTCAGGGTTAGGCAGTACTATGGTTAAAAACTTGCGTTTTCATTGTGCAGTTTCATGCTTTCTATTTGGGTATAAGTATTTTATATCCAGCTGTTTCGTTTTTTGAATTTTATGAGGCCATATGATCTGTATGCTCCTTTTCCTTACCAGCTTGTCAAATTTTGTTGTTTCAGCAAATGATTGCTTTGCAGCAACAACTTTCTCAACTTACTCGGCAGCAATCAGCCCCGTGAGTGAAAAATAACTTTTATTTTTCTGCCAAATATGATATGGTTTCCGACCACCATGGACAGTGGGTTTTATATTGCTTGATTTTTTTTTGAAATTGATCAAACATATACATGGATATTGGATTGCAGTGTGAGTAGATGACTTTTTACACTGTTTCCATGGGGATTTGGTGATCTACTTCTGATCAGCCTTATAATAACTAGTACATCAAATGTTCCTAAATCTGTAGAAGTTCAACTTATAAGCTGGTTTAAGTTAATCTGAAATTACATTGAAGCTAGCTCTATGCATCATGTTTATTCTTAAATGTGATGCATGTACTGCATGGATTTAGTAATAAACTGCGTGTGATCGTCTACCATATATTGTGTTCTTTCGGGCTATCCCTGGACAAGTTGCCTCATCCCTTGCCTCCTCTCTGTAAATGCTCTTACCATCTGAATTCGCATGACAATTACACAAATGTAGCTTGGTGCGTTAACTATATTCCCAGTTCCCACCCTATAGTGAGTTGACACAGAAGTGGCACTGATTGTTAGGGAAAGATCAACTTGTGGGTGCATTTGCTTTATACAATGACTAATTTGTTTCATGCTTGGTTTCTATTCATCACTTTCTCTGACTTATGTGATACTTATGTCTTCTGATCCATGGATTGTTTACCTCAAATGTTCTTTATTTGTTTGGAAACTAACATTCTTTTGACCCTGTTTATTCCCCTTAATGCAGGGGTGGAGCTCAGACCGGTCAAGGTAGATGCATAAAAAAACTTGAACTGCAAGCCAAATCTTTTGTTGATTTATGTGGATGAGGATCTTTTTCCCCCTTCTCCACCCCGTATAGTTTTACCTATGTTACAGTGTGTTTTTCAAATGCAGGAACACAAGGCAATCTGGGTTTGGACTTGCTAATGAACATGTTTGGTGGACTTGGAGCTGGGAGTTTCACAGTTCCAAACACTCCTGATGGTTGCAATCTCTGAACCTTTCTATCAATGTACACTACTTGTTGCATTTTCCCGTTGTTCACCATTTAATAATGTCAATGTGTTGTTCCTCAGTGCCCCCAGAAGAACTCTACGCAAATCAGCTGTCACAGCTACAAGAGATGGGATTTTTTGATACTGAAGAAAATATCAGAGCACTCAGAGCTGCTTCAGGAAATGTTCATGCAGCTGTTGAACGACTTTTGGGAAACCCTGGACAATAGTCTCACAGGTGTTCAATAATTATTTTTTTGAGACACAAAGGGATGTAAAACTAGTCAAGTTTCTTTACAGGCACAACACATGATACCAAATCTGCGATTGAGGCATAAGGCTAAAGATTGCACTCACTTCTATTATGCTGGGGCTGTAAACTTGCTACGTAAAGGTTTCTTAATTATATGATTTTTAGACGCCTACTTCATGAATCTTGTGCCTGTGTACATATTAATGCAGAAATGATGTATCGATTTCCATAGATGCCTTGGACGTACTTATTAGCTGTGCCTCTACATTTTTTTAGCTATAATGCAAATTTATGTTTTGTGGTTTGATAATATATGATAGACCTGGGATCATGGTGGACGGAAGGGTATCATGCCCGAATGTTATTTTGTTTTGTGAAGGAGAATGGATACATGCTAAGTCGCATAATCTTTTACCTCCTTCGGCGCTCGAGTCCTCTAACTTCGATTTGGCAAATAGATCTTCACCATACTTGTTATTAATCTAAAATACCTAATTCTCAAATCTTTTAATCCAAGTGCAATCTAATCGTATTGTTAATATACTTATATTTTTTGTTAATAAAACTACTAAGTGTTGTGTTAAATTCATAATAATTTAAATATTTAAATTATATAAATCCTTTTTTGTTCAACAAATAAGGAAAAAAATGTTGAGTGAGTTTTATTTTTCTATTTTTCATTTTGGTAATTCAGTAGTAATAATGTGATGAACACATACGAAATATTAGATACAACAATGTATATAGAAAATTAGTGATTCTACTTAGGAAAAGACAAAGTGCAATTACTGTTTTTTCTCTTTTCATCATATTTTTGTGACATTTTTCCTCTCAGGAAATATTTGAGTAAGGCCAGTTGATCCAAAAGGGCAACTTTGAAACGTGTTTAAGCTCGAAGAAGTCGTCAAAAGGAATGAGGTTAAACAAATTGATGACTATATCCTAAAAACCGTTTAAGAGGTCCGCGCATTTAACACTTGTCCGCGAAATAGCTTTGTCACCCAAACACCCTCACCCTCTCTCTCGATCTCAATCTCTGGCTGCGCATCGTCTCCGACTTCGGCCTAAAGCTATATCATTTGTATTCCTCCTGCATTTTATATTCCTCTTTTTCGCTTTGCCTCTTCAAATTTGTTATTTTTATTAATCTCTTGGGCCAACTCTTACTTCACACTCTACACGTGCGAATGATGTGATCAAGAGCTGAATTGTTGCCCGGGTGTAAGATTTTCATCCACTTCCCTAATGAATTAAGTGCTATTTGATTACGTTCTATTATATATGTTTTGGTTTCTTTTTTCTTTTTCTTTTTTTTTTCTCCTTTTTTTTTTGGTGGTCTGGAAATGATGTTTATATGGCAATGATTCTGTAAATGGAGGTGGGGGTATGTAATGGCGACTTGTTGCGATTCCTTTCGTTTTCTGTATTTCAGTTTTAGCGGGATGCTATTTGTAGTTTTATGTTGATTAAAGTGCAAACGTTTCTTTTTGTCTTTGCTATTAGTTGGAATAGAGTAAATTGCGTTGGGTTTTCCATGTTAGGTTTGGCTATTGGTACAATGCAGTGGAAATAAGATCTGGAAATTACAGTGGTGTTAATTCTAGAAATTTATTGCACAGTTGTGGCACTTTTACCATGTTGGCTGGAATTATGAGTAGTTGACGATCTGATAAGTTATTACCTTGTATTTTTTTGTGAGCTCCTTCTTTGGATGGTACCAATTCGGGTGGGTTGCGTGGGTTCGAGTTGGGTTGACGCATAGGTATAACAGAAAAAATGCCAACCCGAACCCAACCCAACCTGACACTCAACCCGAAATACTCAACCCTAACCCAACCCAATTG
>JACFYI010002437.1:581160-598594 GCA_014898755.1 Handroanthus guayacan
ATTTGAGTGATTCACATATAGTACATGTACGACTAGCTAGTAAATTTCTTCGATGAAACAGCTTTGTTTAGTATATTGAGTGCAGCTCGCTTGTGCTTGTAGTTGTCATGATCAAGTACTGTGTGGATTTAAGTTGCAAGGGTATGGGGGATGCATACGTGTATACTTTTATGATGATCATTTCCAACTTGCCTTTGATCTGTACGAGAAATTAATAGGATGATGAGATAATTTGCTTAGTTTAATATTTAGGCTTGTACAGTTACTCGGAAAATTGATAATCCAAACTAGCTAGTGGGCGTGGGCGTGGGCGTAGCTAGCGGGCTAAGAAGATGTATTGAGTTGAGGAGCAACAGGGCCGCCATTTAACTAATCGTTTGTTCAAAGCAAGTTTGTTGGGCTTTCTTAATTTTGGGTTTCCAATTGCACAGGCACACACACACACACACACATATATATATATATATATGTAATAAAAAGGGCCTCTGTTAGATTATAGTCAATCCCCCTGCTAGCTGGACTTGATCTGAAGCGTACCAGTGCTACTCTTCTTCTTCTACTTCAATTTTCCCATTTTTATTATTTGTTTCATTTTGTACCCAATTAATTATCGCCACTAATTGCACTTCCAGATAAATGCATGATAAATTACTTCTATTGCATACTTAACTAGGCGGGCTACTATACACACACACACACAATTGTATAATTAGGTCAGGTATGGAATAATTTGGATATATATGGAAATTAAACCCCACCTGCGATCTAGGAATTAAGGTCAATTTAATTTTATATGTTTGTTTGCTCATTCAAACACTTTTCATATTGCCAAGTAGGTAGCTAGTTAGGAGAATTAATCAATTAGCAAGATTGGACTTATGTAATTTATACTTAATTTCTATACGTTGATGGTTTTCATACTTGTATCCACATCAGACAAAAATATATAAGTTTTTGTTAATAATAATTTATCAAATCTTCTTATTGATAAGTGATAATCTTTATAATTATAATTAATTAATTAATTAATACTAGTCTAATCTGCGGTATTAAAGAATCTTGAGTGTATATACCAAAGCGATAATGGTGAAGATATCCATGAATGTGGATCTCTTTGGTATCTCCGAGAATCGGTTTCTTATTGGCTAGTGCAGTCTACGCCGTATATTTTTATGTAATTAATGTGGGACACATCATCACTAATTCACTATGATGAAGATGATCATCTAGATTAATAATTGAGGGGTTTGACTTTGTTAATGGATAGCTACTCTATATTATTGTGCATGTTGATTTTTTCATATATATATAGTTATAGTTGAATGTTAAGAAGAGTTTACCCAGTTAGAAGCGTTTACTATTTTCGGATATGTACATTTGCCTAGTTTAATATGCGATATTGATAAGATAAATAACATTATCATCATGATCAGTATGAAATATGAATATAGTCGTTTAGGAATATATTCATATATATAGTCTCTTGGAATTCATCATCATCATCATCATGTATACGCGTTTAATTAATTAAGGCCTAATTCAATAATTGAATATAAAATAATTACTCTTTCCTCAAATTAACTCCTCCGTTACCTAGCCGTCTGCTGTCGTCTTGATGACATATATATATATATGTATGTATGTATGTTTATATTTCTTGTTTCCTTAAGAAAACCTCCAAATTTTGAAAACGATGCTTTCACAGCCAACACGCCTTGCATGCTTTTATACAAATTATATACAAATCAATTTCTGCAAACTGTAAATATATATATATATATATATATTTTGATGTATTCTACGGATATAATGAGTTTGAAATAGGCTGAATCTTTGACAATATTTTTGAGCTCAAGCTTGGTTCTAAATTCTAATTTGTTTATTTGACACAAATCAATAATGAAGCTATGAGTTTGAAATTTCAAGTTCAATTATTCAATTGTGTTTGCTTCAAAAAGCTTTATTATTTGATGAATATTTTAAATATTTACAATTATATATATAAATACTTTTTTTCAAAAAAAGAAAGAAAAGGATATGATGGACTCAAGAACCTATAAATTATAATTATTTGGCCCGAGTTCAACTCAATATTTGTAAGAGCTAGATGCAAACTAGCTCAAATCGTGCTCAAATACTTTTTACTCAATATTTGGCTCGATTAGTTTGCATCACGGAATTTTGCAGAGGCCCAACGTGTCATTTGACATTCAATTTGGTGATATATAGAGCAGGCGCTGTTGAGATTCCAAGTATCAATCAGTAGGTAGTGAAGTTAATTTGTGATTAACTAAAACCCTCACGCAATTAATTATAGAATCCCAATAGATAATACATATGACATCAGATGAGACAGATACCATTGGCCATCGGATGAGAGTTGTTGACAAGGATCCTATCAGATGCCTCAGATTCACCGATCTCTATCTATAACCAATATTATTTTTGTATGCATATATATCACAAACAACAATTATTGCTCTAATTAATTAATTAATTAAGCTTCATTAATTATTAATATATATACATCGTCTTGAGCTTTGTGTGGACTGCACGTATTGTGTTACCACTATTTAATTAAGTAATAATACCCACATGGCTGTCCTAATTAATTTACCATATAATACTCCGCCTTTTTAACCCACTACGGAAAATCTGACATAAGCCCATTAAAAGGAGAGACAACTAACCATGTATGGTCAGCAACACTGGAATATATATACATACATATATATATATATATATTCAACCATCCATTATTTCAACCTTTTTAATTTTCTAGTCATAGGGTTGGCATTCATTAATACTTGGCATCATTTTCAATGACTAATCCAACTTCCTTAAATAATAATAATAATAATAATAATGATAATTATTAATTCCAAATGCATAAACTTACTTTTGTGTCTTGTACAGTTGTACTTTCTAATACATGCTGACATCAACTGATACTGACCATTAACTCACATTCATGCTGCTTTACCATTGTTTCATGAGAGAGTTATTATATGCCATCTCTATTAATTTTCATATTTTTTCCATTCATATGTATTTATAAAATAAAACCCACCACCTAGGCAGCTAGTTTTTTCATAACACATATAAAAAGCTTTATATATAACTAACGTTCATGGGATGCTCAATGCCTATACTTAAATTAAGTAATATTTATATCATACATAGAAAAATATAATACAGATTTGATTTGTGTGTATTTAATAATATTTAGAATGTGATCAATATATTTAATATAATATAAACAAATAAACTAGTAAATTAATGGTTCTTTTACTTTAATTTGCTGTGTGATATTATTATTAATATTGAATATCAAGGGACATATTAGGTATGATACATGAAATATATCATCAAAATAATTACTTTCGAATTTTATATAAAGTATATATAATAATATATGAGGATATATATATATATATAGATAGATAGATAGATAGATAGATAGTTGAAGTGGTGTGCAGGTGGGTAATGATTTAGTGGTCTCAACTCTCAACTGCAAAGATCTATATATAAAATTAGAGAATGCGGACGAATTGATATGTGCATGTATATATATTTATTATTTAATATTTAATGTAGGGGGCTTGGCCACCTTTAATTAACACGGCAACTTATATTTTAGATTAATTGAGGGAGTGATGAAATGGAAAGCTTTGGTGTTTCCCCCTAAGCAGCAAGAGTGGGCCTGCTGGTTTAGCAGAAGCACCAGCAATTGGGCAATTAGTTAAAATAATGATATTGTTGGGTCCGAGGGGCAAGTTCGAAGCGGGACGCGGCGAATGGAACCAGAAAATCCCTACCGCTGCCCCTGCCCCTCCGGGATTTTGAGAGGCAATTTGAGTTGGGGCCTTTCAGTTTTAAACTAACAAACATCCAATATTGTATATTTATACAATTTTATATTATATGTCTATTATATTGCTATGCGACCTTCAACACAAGAGATTCCTAGCTCATTAATTTTCCCTAAGGAATTTTGTCACGATTCACGGATTTTTATTTGGTTCTTGTTTTTGTCTATTTTATTTTGGAGAGGATGAGTGATGGAATCAAAAAAAGTTAGGACCCATGAAGTTTTAGATTCATGGTACATTAAATATTTGAAGGATTTGTTTGTTTCCATCTTTCTATATTTCAAGTTGAACATAAATATTATTTAGTAATATGTGTTATGTGAAAATCAAGAAAGATGAACTATAATTTGAAGGGGCTTATGGGAGTAAAAGAAGGCAGATATAAAAAAACTCAATTATATTCTTGCACTCAACGAGCTGACATCTTAGAGTACACTACCACATGGGAAGCCTCTGGGGCCATAAACCTCTTTTTTTTTTTTTTTTTTTTTTTTTAAAAAAAAAGGGGGAATTCTTCTTAGTTCATTTGTATCACTATAAATCTTAAAAAAGAAGACAGAAAAAGAGACAAGATATGTTTATGTTTTTTTTTATCTTGGAAACAGTCTTAATTGACAACAAGTACAGCTGAATTCTCAATCATCGTTATATTAAATAGCCCAGGCAAGATCCTCTATCAAATTATGCATATATAATTAGCTTTGATCTAGATTATGAAAGAAAATCAAATAAATATTAAGTGGAAAACAGAGGGACACAGCACGCATGATCATACTAGTCAATAAACAGAAATGCAGGCCCAACACTTATCAATTAATGGCAGCAATTTCACTGAACATTATGCAAGAAAAGTCTTGGTAAGAATGTTTAAATAAGTGTTGATGCTGCACATACATATATATGTTCCTAGCCAGCTAGTATTGGTACCCCAACCCCAAGCTTTTCAATCTTAATCATAAATGGAACTCTTCAACTATCCGATAGCACATATAAGGAACTGCAGCTCAACAGTACTCCCCAGGTTCCAGGAGTTGGAGTTGGAGTTGGGGCCAGTGGCTTCTGTAATAAACTAACGAACTGTAAAAGTAGAACAACAGTCTGTACTTACTGATGGGGCAATTATTGTATAAGCCGGATTGGTTTTTATTATTATTTTCCTCAAAGTGCAACAAAGTAAAGCGGAGATGATGTCGCATGTGTTGTTTTCGTGGGTCCCATGGGCATAGCGTTTGCATAAAAGAGATTCTTCCCCACATTCGGCCACTTCCACTCCCTCATTACAACTTGCCATCATTCCGAACCAAACTCGCACACGCAGAACAAAACAGAGCCAAGAATAGGGATAGCACAAATTTTGAGGATAGATAGGGGAAATATTACTTTCTTTTCCTTTTTTTTTTTTGTTTCAGAAAATTTAGTATTCAGTTTTTTTGTGGATAGAGGAAACGTCAATCGCTTGGTCTCGTATATATATGGTATATATGTCCGTGCTCAGACACCAGTCACTTTATTTATCTTTTTGCTGTTGCTGAAAACAATACAAAATGGTCGCTTGAGAGGAATTTCCTAAAGAATCTTCTCAAAGTGAGTGGTTTTTGCCCCCTACTTTTTTCCTCCTTTCTGTTTTTCATTATCGGTTTCATACAACTCTTTCTCAAGCTGCGCGCTGCTCTCTGTTATGATGATTTTTGAAATCAGTAGGGTTGGTTGCTTCATATGCAAAAATAAATAAATAAAATTTATATGGAATTCCAAGTGCCATGCTATTATTACTTATTATTCATATGGCCAATGCATCGTAGTTGACCTGTTTTTATGTTGCATGTAATTTTTCACTTCTTAGCCTGTAAAAATGAAAATGGTGGGATTTTGTTGGTTATTTGCATCAGGGTCCGGTTTACAACTCAAAGATTCATTTTCTTGAGTGCAGATGTCATATTTTTCATTCTAGATTTTTGCAAAAAATGATTCTTTTCAGGGCCTGCCCGAGAGATTCCATTCAATAGTTTGAGACTACATATATATTAGGCTTCCCAGTGAAGGATTCTTAACTTTGATTCAGAACAAGTTCTCTAAATAATTGAGCGAAAGTGCTTCTTCCCCTTATCTTCTTTGAGGGTTCTGATTAAACTTAGGAATAATGAGCTGTAAGCTGATGAAGGTGCTTTGGCTTCTACCCTCTAAAATACCTTTGTGATTGCAGTTGCACAGAACTTTTAATTGACGATGTTTGTGCCACTCGGAGTGATTGGGTTTTGGAAGACAAGGGAAGGGAATCCTTCATGGAAGTTCCTCTTCTTGTTTTTCATATTCACGCTGCTTCTGTGTTTTGGTTCGTGATATTTGTTTTGCATTTCGATGCTCTTAGGATCTATCTTATGTGATGG
Organism: Handroanthus guayacan; assembly: GCA_014898755.1. Taxonomy (NCBI): domain Eukaryota; kingdom Viridiplantae; phylum Streptophyta; class Magnoliopsida; order Lamiales; family Bignoniaceae; genus Handroanthus; species Handroanthus guayacan. Next base: position 587,420 of record JACFYI010002437.1, read on the forward strand.
AGGCATGACAAGGATTGATCATGGAAGATGGTTCCTTCACGCTCGGGAACAACGCTATTGATTTCAGTCTCATGGATGAACTCTTGTACGATGGATTCTGGTTAGAGACTACTCATGAGTCCAACTTCTGGCACCCTTCTCCTACTACTTTAACCGATCTAAATTCAACCTTGTTTTACTTCCCTTCTTTGGATACTAATAATACAGCCACTCTAAATTCAAACCCACATCAGGACAGTTTCTTGAAAGAAACGGAAAAATCAAACACTCTTGGCCAGCCACATCTCGTTAATAACCCGGAAATGGATGAATTTCAAGCACAAAACCTTGAAGCCTTTGTTCCCTCAGTTTCTTTATCCCAATCAACAAATTTTATAGTCGAGGACACCCAAGCGAACAGAAGGTTGTGGGTTGGGCCAAGCAGAAATCCAGTCCGCACTATCTCAGTGAAAAAGAGATTAGTGCAGGCTATAAACCACCTTAAAGACGCTGTAAGGGATAAAGATGTCCTTATTCAGATCTGGGTTCCTGTCAAGCGTGGAGGCAGGCAAGTCCTCACAACTAATAACCAACCATTTTCACTTAATCCAAATTGCAAGAATCTTGCGGACTACAGAGATGTTTCCCAGAACTATCAATTTGCAGCAGAGGAAGATGCTAAGGAGTTTGCCGGCTTGCCTGGACGTGTTTTCTTGAAGAAGTTGCCAGAATGGACTCCGGATGTTCGTTTTTTCAAAAGAGAGGAGTATCCACGCGTGAATCATGCCCAACGGTATGATGTTCGGGGATCACTTGCGCTTCCAGTTTTCGAGCAGGGCAGTGGCAATTGCTTGGGGGTGGTTGAAATTGTCACAACTAGTCAGAAAGTGAATTATCGTCCTGAACTTGAAAACATCTGCAAAGCTCTAGAGGTACTGTCTTGTTCTTCACTCTACTTTGTGTTTCTCGAATCTTCTCAATGGTGAATGATGCAATGCAATTGTATTTTCTCTTGCAGGCCGTTGATTTGAAGAGTTCTGATATTCTGAGGCCCCCAAATGTAGAGGTAATAATGCGTGATATCATTTCAAGTTAACAAATCAAAATCATCTGCAATTTGGAACTTATTCCTGATAAATTTGTATCAGGATTGCAACGAATCTTACCAAGCTGTGCTGATGGAGATAAAAAACGTCTTGAAATGTGTATGCGACACACATAAGTTGCCATTGGCGCAGATATGGGCTCCATGCACTCAACAAGGTAAAGGTGGTTGCCGCCATTCAGATGAGAATTACACACATTGTGTTTCAACCATTGACTCTGCCTGCCACGTGGCTGATCAACAAGTTTCTGGCTTTCACGAGGCCTGTTCTGAGCACCACTTGCTAAAAGGTGAAGGTATTGCTGGAAAAGCTTTCCTCACGAATCAACCTTGTTTCTCTGAGGATATCACAGCTTTTAGCAAAACAGAATATCCTCTAGCGCATCATGCACGGGTCTTTAACCTGTGTGCTGCTGTGGCGATACGGCTCAGAAGTACATATACTGGGACTGCTGATTTTGTTCTAGAGTTCTTCTTGCCACTACATTGCAAAGATGGTGAAGATCAGAGACGGATGCTTGATTCATTATCATCTGTTATACAACGAACTTGCCAGAGTTTACGGGTTGTTACAGATCAAGAGCTGGCTCGAGAAACTTCAGCCAGAGAAACAGATTTAGCTGGCAGATTAGATGATGAAAAACGTCAGAAGTCGGTAACTTTCCCCACAAAAGAACCATCTCCAGATCCTCCGTACTGGATTATGCAGATGACTGATCCTCAGAATAAGGGTAAAGGAGTTGTCGATTCTTTGAGTCATCATCACAAGGAGGAACCAGGAGAGTTCAAAGTGACAACCCAATGGGACAACTCAGGATTAGATTTCCATCAAGAGTCTGAGCCCAAACTAAGTTCTGATGGCAATGGAAACTTTTTCTTGCGTGGTGGGCACCTTCCCGTTGATGCCAAAACAAAAACCGAAAAGAGAAGGACCAAGACTGAGAAGACGATCAGCTTGCAAGTACTTAGGCAATATTTTGCTGGGAGCCTCAAAGATGCTGCCAGAAACATCGGAGGTACAGCATATCTGAATGTTTTGCATAATAAACTTCGAATCTAGTTTTAACTCAATGAAGACTCTTTTTTTATCTATTTTATTCCTATTGCAGTATGTCCTACAACCTTGAAAAGAATATGCAGACAGCACGGGATAACTCGATGGCCTTCTCGAAAGATCAAGAAAGTTGGTCACTCATTGAGGAAACTTCAACTTGTGATTGACTCGGTACAGGGTGCTGAGGGTTCTATTCAACTCAGTTCCTTTTATAATAACTTTCCAGAACTTGTCTCTCCAAGTGTACCAGGAAACAGCCACTTATCGATGTCAAATACAAGTGGTCATTTGCAAAAGGGGAGCACACAACTTGATGACACCTTGTTTAGTACTGCAACCACTGCTTCAAAATCACCAACTTCCTCCGGCAGTCACAGCTCCAGTACGAGTTACTGTTGTTCTACTGGAGTGAAGCAGTCATCTTTCCCTATGAATGGCTCCACCACTGGAGATGCTGTATTGGTGGAACAGAGTGGAGGCATGATGCTAAAGAGGGCCCGCAGTGATGCAGAATTGCATGACTTGGGCCAAGGGGAAACAAAGCTTCTTGTCCGATCATACAGCCATAAGATCTTCAGTAACCATGCTTCTGTTGAGGCTCCACCTGTGCCGAAGGACAGCAGCAAGGTACATGATGTGAGTGCTTTTAGAGTGAAAGCTGCTTTTGGCGAAGAAAAGATCCGTTTCAGTCTGCAACCGCAATGGAGTTTCCAAGATTTACGGCAAGAGGTTTTCAGGCGGTTTAACATAGATAACTGCAGTAGAGTTGATATAAAATATCTGGATGATGACTCAGAGTGGGTGCTTTTGACTTGTGATGCTGATCTTGAAGAATGTATAGATATCCACAGATCGTCCAAGAGCCGAACAATTAAACTCTCCCTCAATCAAGCCTTTCATGCTAGTCTTGGAAGTTCATTTGGTAGTAATGGCCCATAATAAAGTGGCATCTAACATGAGTCTTGAAGTGCGGTCACTGCAAAGGGATGGAAGACAACCTCTTATTGTCACACCCTTTGCTCCACCTATAACCTATGGAGCGCTCCAGTGTTTGAAAATAGTAGGAATATATGCTCAATATTGACCCATTCGATGGCCAGCTTACCATATTTCAGTAGAACAGTATTATAAACAATGGGCACTAGCACGATGGTGAGAAGCCAGAAACTAGCTATTTCAGAGTCACAGGATCAAGTCTCTATAGTTTTTCCATCTTACCTACTAGTGTACCATAACATGTACAAAGAGTTCCTCTAGACATTATTGTTTATCATTTTATCTTGGAAAGCAAAAGAAAACTATTCCGTTTTCTCTTTTCTCCTTGATTCCTGCTTCTATGGTGGTTTTAGATGATTTGTAGTGCAAAGCAAGTTATGTACAGGATGTGAAGAAGTTGAGGTTGAAGCCAGAACATCTCAATCTTTGGTATAGCACCTGTTGTTTACTTAACTGATAGAATACTACAAAAAAGCAGTTTCTCATCATTTAGAAAATAAATATTCTAAGAACAAAACTAGGAAATGGCCAGGGTCAAGAATAGACATTCACAATTGCCGTTACGTGAACATTCATGCGGCTAGCAATGAATTCTTCCTGTTCTACTAACAAATTATGAAAAAGGCTACTGTCCCCCTAGAAATCTCAAGCTGGGTTGGGGCGGGGCAAAAAAAAAAAAACATCTGGAGGTTGTATGCTTGCTGTCTTGCCATAACTCTGCGATTATCATCTTGTCTCTCGCGGGCAGTGCTGGTTGCAAGCTGGTAAGGGAACGGGATTTTAACTTAGCCAGGAGACGGATAGATAGTAACTATATTGGAAACTACAACCTACCTGGTTTACACTGAGATTCTCAACATCGTCATTTCATTACTTGCCAAGCAGCCTGGTGCCCTCAGTATCTTTTGATACGGGTATCTGAGGAAGAAAATGTTCTGACTTCAAGAGCTGGTCAGGCCAACGAGAAAAGCAAAGGGGAAAAGAAGTAAGTGTCCAACAGTTACTGATCCAAAGTTTCAATAGCAGCCTTTTGCCTCCTGAATTTGTCAAAAAGATTGAGAATTTTCACCCAAGCATTAGGCTAATTTGAGCATGACGTTAACATCCTACACAGAATAAATACAATAGATTTCGCTAATGACACATTAGCTCACTGTGAAGAATAAGATGCCCAGAACCCCATGGTACGCAATCTTACAGCATTTACTTAAGATTTCCACTAGTTCTGTACGCACGGAATGAATCCAATTACATTGTACCTCAACCATTATTGTCATCATGTGCTTGACCATAAGGCAGCCGCATCAGTCTTAAAAAATTAGAATTATAAGCATCAAGTTAAAGATAGAAAATGAAGTAAAGAAGACAAGGTAACTATAGGTGAAATTATTAGAGAAGTATTCGTGCATCCTAAAACACACACACACACACACACACACACACAAAAGCATACACGGTGAATGAATATGAAGGTAGGCAAAGAGAAGCAAGGGTACATAGTGTGAGCAGTAGTGTGAAAAATTTAGCATAGAAAAGAAGCCAACTTATTTTGGGAAAAGAAAAAGGAACAGGAAAAACTGTTTCTTGGTAAATAAACTCGATAACTGGCTCCAGACAATCATCTTTGACCATACCTGGAGAGAGCTACAACCAGAAGCTTGTCATGGCAACTGGAGGTGATATATGGTTACGATCTCTCTGCTTGATAGTTGGCATTCAGCTGGCTCCTCACCCTGCTCATGAGAATAGATTGAGCACTCAACATACTTAGATAGCAGCATCCCAATCATCGAGAAAGTCATTTTTCTGGGCTTGAAAACTAGATAAGTTTCCTTGTCCCCAGCCTTTCTGCACTCGCTTCAGAGTTTTCATGGCTACAGCACTCCCATCATCCCTGTCAAAATTGAGCAAAGGACATGACATCAAGATGCCAGAAAGAAAAATGTAAGGCGCATCACCAATGGTATATAAAAACTGGAATGGGCATAAGTATTATGAGCCTTTGCATCTCAATACAAAAGTGAACCAATAGAGTCAGGATGCTATTTCGGTCAGCATATTTAATTTATAAAAAGATTTGAGAATCAATGTGTATCCGGAGATGTTCTGAAAGATCAGAGCAGCAGATCATGGGATAAATTGTGGTACATTCATACCTGTGCAGAATGGTTTGCCAATCACTCCCACCATCTTTATATTGTTTGCCATTGTTTAAGTGCTTGTTGTCTCCCTGAACCTCATATCCCATCCCAGCTTCCGAACCCACTGCCAGCATTTGTTCCGTCAGTTCATTGACCTCATGTTTGTTTCCCCTCTTACCCAAATAATCAATCACAGGCATGAACAATGCAGGGTCAAATCTGCAACCACTGTGCACCATTTTCTTAAGAATATCACTAGCACATTCCAAATTCTCATCAGCACACAGCCTATCGATTAGATCCTTGTAACAAAAACTGCTCAAGTCAAAACCTCTGTCTAATGCAGCATCAAATAATTGCTTGGCTCCCAAGATCTCCCCTCCAGCAAGCAACTCATTGAACATCAAACTATAAAGTGCTTCCTTGTGACCGCATACACTGACGGCAATCTCAAACACGTCTTGTGCTGGTCTGAATTCCCCAGTGCTGCAGAAGGTTTTGATTAACAACTTGAAGGAAGATATATTAGGTGTTACTCCTCTCTGCAGCATCTCATCTAAAAGGGAAGCTGCTTCTTCACTTCTTTCTCCCTCACATAGAGAACTAAGAACAATATTGTAAGTGTAAACATTAGGAGAAACACCGTTTTCTTTCATCTCATCCATCAGGCCAAACATTTCAAATATCTGATTTGTACGGCCTAATCCAGATATCAAGCAATTGTAAGTTTGTAAGGTCTTGTTGCAACCTTTTCTCTCCATGTCTTTGAGAACCTGAAATGCAGATGATATCTTCCCCCTTTCACACAAGTTATACAGAAAAATATCATACAAAGTTGAATCAGGGTACAAGTTTCTCCCCAACATTTCAATAAACTTCTTTTTAGCTTCCTCCAGCCGTCCATGCTTGCACAATACACTTATGACTGTTGAATACGTAATCAAGTCCGGCAAGCATCTCTTCCTATTCTCATCTACTAGACCAATATATGAATTTCCCAAGTTTCCAAGAGCGGCACTTCCATGAGTCCACATTTCACTTACAATTTCAACGGCATTGTCAACCTTCCCACTTCTACACAACCCATCAATCACAATATTGCAGGTCACAGTATCTAATCCATCACCTCTTTCATTCATCTTTTGCATTAACCTCTCTGCTTCTGTTATTTTACCTTCTCTCCACAGGCTGTGCAGCAGTATATTGCAAGTGTAAGTATTTGGCAAACATCCATTCCTGACCATCTCGTTTAGAACTTTACTGGCCTCAACTTTCCTTCCTTTCCTGCAATACCCTTGGAGCAGCGTGCTATAAGTGACCACATCGGGGGAAACTCCGCCAGTTATCATCAAACTAAAAACTCTACTTGCATCTGCGAGCATACCACTTTTGCATAACCCATCAATTAAAATGTTATATGAGTATGCATTTGGCTGCCCTCCACCATCTGCCATCTCCTTTAGGACTCTTTGAGCCTCCACAAGTTTCCCATTCCTCACCAATCCCATCATCCATATGTTATAACTCTGACTTGAGAAAATACAATCTCTTCTCATAGTCTGAACCAAAGTGTTTGCATCTTCCAACATCCCCTCTGTGCAAAAGCCCTCCAACATCAGGTTATGTGTCACAAAATTAGGCCTTGGCAACTCCTCATCCATTTGCATATCCCTAAATATCCTAGAGGCTTCTGAAATCTTGCCAGCCTTACAAAGAGCAGAAATCCTAGTGTTGAAGGTAACAACATTTGGGCTGTGGCCGTCCTCTTTCATCCTGTCCACCAATCTCTCAGCTTCATCATTCTTGCCCTCCTTACAGAAACTAGCAATGAACGTATTGTATATTACTATATTAGGGAGAATACCTATTGCCTTCATTAAATCCAGAAGCTCCAAACCTTGGAAAGCAAGGCCATATTTACAATACCCGCGTGCCAAAATTCCAAAAGTGTACTCATTAGGCTCACAACCTTTGTAGCGCATTCTATCAAACAGCTCCCGAGCATCCTCCAATCGACCCGAATCACACAGCCCACTGATCAAAAGATTAAGAGTATAAGTTTGTGGCTCCACCTTGGAAAAAATGATGTCTTTATACAGCCAAGAAACGAAATTGGGAGAGTTTTGTTTAAGGGAAGTTTCAATAAGCAAATTGTACAAGATAATAGAGGGTTGAGCGTGGGGGAATTGGGCACGAAGAGATTGGAAATGAGAAATGGCCTTGTGAATATGGCCCTCTTTGGCCAGAATCTCAACAACGGAATACAAAGCATTACTGTGTGGGGGAAAAGGTAAAAGAAGGATATGGTGGTGGAGAGAGTCTATTTCGGAGAACATTTGGGCGCGGATGAGAGTGGGGAGAATGAGAGGGAGGGAATGTTGAAGAGAGGAGATGTTGTTGTTGTTGTTGACGAGAGCGCGCTTGAAGAGCAGCCATGCGAGTTGGGGATTGTTGGAGTTGTTGATGAGAGCTTTAGCCAGCAACCTTGCCTGCTTCATTGCTCAAGTGCATGTATCACCTGGCTTTGAAGGTCGAATGAATATGACGACATTGATAACTAACTCTGACTGCGGTGGCGATGGGCAAGAAAATTAGTGAATTTTTTTTTTTTTTTTTCGCGTAATTGTGGGCTTGCTTTGGCTGGTCACGAGAAGGTGACGTGAATTTTTAATGCAGGTCCACCACTGATTTGTCTAACTTCTCGTCAGCAATCGTCCGCCAATCGATCAGTAGTACAGTCGACTATCACAATTCAACTGATTTATTATTTATTATATCTCGCAATAGAAAATCAATTATTATTAGTTGCTACCCACTGCGATTGACAAAAAATAGAAGATATATGCATTATTTGCTTGTTCAGGCAGTAAATTTCCGATGGTTTGTTTTTTGGGCAAAATGAGAGAGGTTCTCAATTATATGCTGCCTAGAACATCAATTTATATACACACCAAATTAAATAAACTGCATTGCTGAATCACAAAATCAATCAACCATATTACAAAAGTTAATGATCTATTTCCTCACGTCCATTTTTCATTGTCAAAATTTAAGATCCAAAAGGAACATCAGTAGCATGCACTGCAATCCCTGCTGTGTGTGTGTGTGCAGTACTACCAGTAGCTACTTCTCCCGTTAGTTGACTTTGGCAGCTGCAGGACTCCTTCCAAATTGGATGACAATAGGCTTGCCCTTGAATACGTAACCATTTACCGCATTCTGCACTTGTTCATGTAATCATTCGATCATTAGCAATTATAATCAAGCCAGAATAATCCAATGTGCTGAACCCAAACAAATTTAATAGATGATCAAATTCCACAAAGATGGGCGGACACTAGATTTCCTTGTTGCAAATCATACCAAAGCATTACGAGCAAGTTCGACTGTCGGGAATGTAACAAAAGCTTGGCCACGCATTCTTCCTTCCTAAAAGAAAGATGAGTCATACACGACTTCAGCTGCAAGTATATGAAAATGACAGTACAGAGGAATATCTATCCATATTATGCGTTCCAACAGATGTTATTTCTTCACAAGACAAACACGCCTAAAATATCCATGACATATCAAACAGAAACTGGAAAGATACTCATGTAAATTTCAGTTCAGAGTTCGCATTAAGGGTGAGGCATAATGTTCCTTTCAATAGGAACAAGAAAATTCAGAGGGCAAAACATGATAAGACAAATAAAAACTTTCAAACTGACGCCATTATTAAATTTGAGATGGATAACATAAAACTACTTTTTTTCAGTATTCTATCGGGGCAGCATCATTTAATTTACAATTTTCTTTTTTTCCTCTCGGTTCAGTTCAAATTTTAAAACAAGAGATATATCAATATCATGTCAAGTAAAAACTTCAATGTTCTGAGTGCTGACACAAAATTTTTAATTCCTGGAAAATGGAAATAAGCCAAGAAGAGACCAAATAAACTATAGAGGTTGGTTTGGATCTGGAAAGTGTAGTGCAGATCAATATACATCACCTGCATTAACTTTACACTAAGATTGGACTTGGTTGCATCAGTACTCCCAAAAAATGATCCTGCAACAAATGATAGCAAGATAATCTGAAAAGGGAACTTCTTATGATGAATCAAAGCTAATAGATCAAGGAACAGAAAATCAATGTCCGCAAACTAGAAATGCTCAAGTTCAATTTTGTTTTACTCTTCCGTAGCTGTGACACAGAACATTTACTGCCGGATAAATGGACAATATAAAATTGAGAAAGGAGACAAACATAAACTCACCAAATATAAAATAGAAGTCATCAACAACCACATCTTTTGCCAAGTTCTTAATGTACAGTACACGAGTAGGATCTCCAGGGGTGTAATTCTGTTTATGAGAAAGAAAGTAAATCTTCGGCATCAGAAGTATCAGAAAGCAAGCATTCATCCTTAACCATTAACTATCCAATGAATAGTTACTGCATTGATTGTAGTTCTCAGTTTAATGGAGATCAATTATAAACTTTAAGACTTGAGTCTGTGTGCACAAACATTTCTCAACAATCTCCAGCAAAGAAAATTCGAGCCTGTTACCACCACATCCCAACTAGTTTATTGGATAATTGGAGTGATGTAACAATTATTCATGTTGGGGAATTGGCTCGGACATTTTGCCAGTGTACTAATTGAGATCGACCCATTTTAAGTGTGTTAAGAAAGAAGTCAATCAACTCCAAACTTCCCTATTTATCCATAATCAATAGATTCAAGCGCAAGTGATTTTGATACCTTAAATCTTGGAAGAGACAAGATCTCCTCTGGAGGCAATTTTCCGCTATGTAGTTCCTCTAGAGTTGCATAAGGTTCATGATCAGAAGCTTCTATGGTTGGCTTGTGTGATTCCTTTGCAGCATCATCATCCTTTAGTTCAGGCTGTAAATGCTTAGGTGCTATTTTTATCTGCAAGCATGTCAAAACCAATGGATTACAATATTTAAGAAGGAAAATAGTTGTTGAAATATTATGTAGAGGTCAAAGGGTTAAGACCTGCAGTACAGGGTTCTTCTTTTTTATTATTGGCTTCTCCTTGGGAACTAATGCAACTTGTTTCAATCCAACTGCCTCATGAGCTACATCCTTGTCAAAAGCAGGACCTACGATTGCTTGTCGCTTGAGACGCTTTCGTTTAGGTTTTGCCTCTCTATGGAATTCCTATACCATTAAATTGATCGCAATTAACATCCATAAAAAAGGAATTTCCGCTTTAAGAGGCACAACATGTGAAGAACAGCCAAATAAGCACAAACAAGTAGCAATTGCAATAATCATGTCAAATTTATAAGGGTGCCAGGGGGTATGTTGCTATCAGCGGAAAAGGTTACTTCTTAGTCATTGAAGATCTCCCTTGAGCTCCAAATTTAACCAGTCACTAATCTGTTTGAACTTATTTGGAATAGGATACTTCGTTTACTTTGGGCTTTTTGTTTTTGACTGAGTAAAGCTTTAAGATGTCCAAAAGCCTCATGAGCCGCATCCTAATCAACAGCTTGTGGATTGACTTTCAATTAGGTATAGCCTCTTTGTCTTGCAAATCAATCAGACAATTGGCGTTAACCAAACGAGAATCCATTTGGATATGTGAATACATAATTGTCATGTACCATAGCATTGGGTTACACCTAGAAATGATATCAATCGCATAGCCTCAAGGGTTACTTTTACTTAAAACATGAAGATGACCTCACAACACTAAGATTCCATTGAGTTGGACTTTCCGAAAGTTTTTTGTTATAAGTGGTCCTCCGGTACACCCCTTATAGTGAGGGTTCAATTGAAACGAAATAGGTAAAATGACATAATAGCAAAGCAAAGACTAGAGATTCACCTCATCTGAAGACTCCATTTCGGACTCGCTACTAGATGAAACTTTCATGTTAGTCTC
>JACFYI010002437.1:619192-635967 GCA_014898755.1 Handroanthus guayacan
TGAAGTTATGATGTCATTTTTATGCTTAATATATTCATCCATTAATAATATTTTTGTGGTTTTGTACTTTCATGAATATTTTTATGGCAATTAATGTCTAGTGAGATGGTGAAACAGGCCTCTTCAACAACATCTTCTATGGTTTCTGTGCACTGATCAATTTGGCTTTTTACATCAAAATTATATAGGTCATCCATGGATATGTGAAAATGGTGTTGCGCCTGATAGGGCCCTGGATCCAGCTGTACTTTCTCGTCTTAAACAATTTTCTGCGATGAATAAGTTGAAGAAAATGGCTTTACGGGTATGTAATGAGCACAATCTGTAATTTCTTGCTTGAGATGATTTTGTCAACTGACACTTTGATATAATATTAAGACAACTTTAGCAAAGTATACTTCATCATTATGTTATACGGTCATATCAATGTACAAGTTACTTGCATGTCTGCGAAAGCACAGGTATAATCAAGAACTTAGTATGGAAATTGAATGGCACTCCTATTCTTCCTCTAGGTAATAGCTGAAAGCTTGTCAGAAGAAGAGATAGCCGGCTTAAGGGAGATGTTTAAGGCCATGGACACTGATAATAGTGGAGCAATCACATTTGATGAACTGAAAGCTGGATTAAGAAAATATGGATCAACCTTAAAAGATACAGAAATACGCGATCTTATGGATGCGGTATGACAACGTTTTTCTAATGATTTTTGTGTTCTAAGCTTTTGCATTTGTTTAGTGCTTAAGTTATTTTTCTTTTTAAAGCATTGGAGATGCAGTTAAGGAAGAGGTTTAATTTCTTGCATTCATTTACTTATGCCATTTGGTCTAAACAAATTAGAAATCTTAGCAGTGGGTTACCTACCCATCGCCACAATTGTAGTTATGCGGCACCTGTTTATTAGTTTTATCTGTTTTGCTTCTTTTGTTCAATGCCTATCATCACATAGGATTCTGCCGCGATTTGAGTGTTTCTGGTCAGGCTGTTGTCTTTTCTAAATTATTGCTATGCTTACAGGCTGATGTAGACAATAGTGGAACCATAGACTATGGAGAATTTATAGCAGCAACAATTCATCTGAATAAACTAGAACGTGAGGAGCATCTTTTGGCAGCATTTCAATATTTTGACAAGGATTCAAGTGGTTATATTACTGTTGATGAACTTCAACAAGCTTGTGTGGAACACAGCATGACTGATGTCTTTATTGAAGATATAATCAAAGAAGTTGATCAAGATAATGTAAGTCACACTCCATACTGAAGTTTTTGTTTGTGTTGACTTTGTATATTGTTATTGTTACAGATTCTTATTAAGTCAAGCTAGTTGGTCATCTGTGCATGGCTAAACTTCAATTCATGCCATAAATCCTTTTATAATCCTGGATCTATTTTTCATCGTTGACCAATAAGATAAGATCACCCTGCAGTTGGTTGAATGAGCAGCTGAAAACATCTTATTCTCAAATTACTTTGCTATATTTGGCTTAGATGCAGACACGGAAAGACTTTAAATAATGTGTGATTGGATACTGGCTGCAAGATTTTCATAAATTAGAAATACAATTCATAAAGATACTGATGATTGTTTGGAGCAGTCTCATGTTTTTTTGAACTTTAACATGTACTACCAAATGCTTCACTGTTATTGACTGCTATATCATCTTAGTTTGTTTGCAGTGTTAGGCAGTTTTAGCTTTCCTTTGCCTGCTATACTAGTTGTTTGATGTGTCGCTATTTGCTAACCTCTTGCTGAACATGTTTGATAGGATGGAAGGATCGATTATGGAGAATTCGTTGCTATGATGACAAAAGGCAATGCTGGTGTAGGAAGGCGAACTATGCGAAACAGCTTGAATATAAGCATGAGAGATGCTCCAGGAGCTCTTCAGTTATAAAATCCAGCCCGTCGCAGGTACTGTGGATCTTCTGCTGGTGTCATCTTCTTTAGTTCTGGGTCTGTGAGGAGGATATCCTTCTTATCAGTGGAAACATAACAATTGAGAATGTGTATAAGAACATTAAATTAAAAACAATTCTTGCTAAGTATGTCATTCTTTTGGACATACCAGTTTTCAGTTTGTTTGCTTCTTGATATTATATCAGGAGTCATAAGAAAAAGAAATAAACCTAAGTGTGTGAGCGAGCTAAAATTTGTTCATAGTTTCATTGTGAGTGTTTATTGTAATCAAGATTGGCATGTATTATCAGGTGTTGTATGTGGGACAGGGGAGTCGTTACTCCTTCCCCGCCGATCATTCATCAATTATCAATTATTCAATGATCAAGTGCTGTAAAGTTGTAGTAGACTTCTTGGATGTCGAGCAGTGTACATGACAGATGGTATTGGTAGAGGAGGTTCAGGTTCAGGTTTAGCATATTCATTCAGACAAGTGACGATCCTGGCTGGTGCGATTTGCAGAGAAAGAACAATTTGGTGGATTTTTGTTGCTGTAAACTTGTTTGTTTGTGGTGATGTATTTATTATTGCAAGTGTCTTTTGGACTTGGAGAGGGACTGAATGGTTACAGCTGTTCATCATGCTGCCAAACGATATTGCAATGTTTGATTTTCTTCATAATAAAGTTCTGGTTTTAGTATTCAATCTTTACACGACATGTTTCCATGGAGCACTCGACATTTTTTCTTGCAGAATGCAAAGTACCATATTGATGGACCTGCACGTATCAAGATTCAGGCACAAGGATTTTGGCACACTTTGTTCTTGAACAGCTAAACTAATTTGGAACTTCACATTTCCTTCATTTTTACTTTTCTTAATATTTTTCTTGATCAAATCCTCAAATCGTGAACTGCAGTACTTTTTTTTTCTTAAAATGATTCTTTTGTTTAAGAAAATGATTCTTTGGTCAGATATTATAAACATTTTATTTGATAAATCTTGACAGAAATCTGGTAGCGTCATGCGAGTGTGTGTCAATCTCTCTCGGGTGACTATATATATGTTCATTCAAATAGACCGATTATTGTCTAATTGCAGTAAATGGATTATATTACTACTTAACGATGACACTGTCATGGCTAGAAAAGAAAATAAACACATTGATAAACATGCTTCCCCTTCGTTAGCAATCAAATTACATCTTTCTTCTTTGCATGAATTTTCTGCAAATGACATAAATAGTTCCCTTGTACTATAAACATTTGTATTTCCAAAAAGTTATGATGTTCAAGAAACGTGGCGAAACATGAAACGATGATGAAATTTTAGTTAGTCCATGAGATGACCCTCAAAAGAATGTTGTTTTGGGGAGCGGAGAGAGTTGGATATGATTTTCTAGTGTCAATCGTTGCCTAAACATCTGTCTAAAAGGCAGGTCAATAACAACCGCTTTGGCTCAGTATGCTGAAAAACTTGAGAGTTGAGCCATTACCCTCCGAGGCTGCTATTTCTAAATGAGAAGCGGCCTTCGTGGTTGCCCCCTTATTGTATTTTTTCATTATTCCAAAATCATGTACGCCATTGCCACAGACTCGAGGCATGGCAAAAAATTATAAAACTAGCACGCATAACGCATGCATGCAGGTGGAGCTGAAAAGAGGCACGCACAATTCAGAGCAGGTACTAGAAAAATAAAGCGAAGCAGATGGGTGAAGCGGTGAATCTAATTTCCCTTCGCGGTTGAAAGGTGCTACTAAATTTGCTCAATCCTCAGATCAGTTAACACACTGGAAATGCATCTGAATGAAGCACTGCTCGTTGAACCTATATCTGTTTAGCCAAATTAACATGTTTTCAGAAAATAATTAGAATATGCCCTATAGCATCAAAAACGTCGGGCAATTTCCCACTGCACAAGACGTACAGCCAGCATCAAGCATAGCTAAATAGGCAAATAGATGAATCATTGTTCCATGCATGCACCAGATTGGGCAGTGTGACCCACTGCATATGCATTGATGATTTATTGTTTGTCCACGGACTCATTGTACTTGATGACACAATCATAGAGCCGTCCTCCAAGAAACTGGGCAACCTCTGGATGCTTCACCTGGATTGCAGATGCAGAACAAGAAACAAATTTATTATTGAAAATAATTTTCAGTGATGATTCTACACTCAATTGGATTCATTACCATAGCAATTTTCAAGGAATCACATTTGAACTGCGCATAAAGGTTAGTCTCTATCCCGCGCCCCTGCCAGAGACAGGAAACAATTTACTGTTTGCATTGACGAATGAAACCCAAGAACTGTCAGCAGTCAGGTTTATCGTATTTCACTAAAACAGGCCAGAAAACCATTAAACGGTAATTACAAGCAATGACAGCTAAAGGATCAATTTCTTCATGACCAAAACTTACATATGTCCAGCACTCAAGTTCTCTAGAGCCTCGTCTATATTGAGTTCACATGAGATGGAACCTATGGTTACAATCCATAACTTTATACCAATGCAAACAGTTATCTACAGTTAAGGAACTAAACAAATGAGAATATGCAACAAGTCATAACCTTACACCAACGCAGCAAATATATCATTTACAGACAGAACGGTGCCAGCCTAAATGGTGTCCAGCAGCAAAGGAACAGGCAAAATAATATCAAAGTTGAACTGCAAGTGAGGTTTTCGACAAACATACAGACACAGCTAAAATGACACAGCAATGAAGGCTTGGCTGAAAAGTCAATCAACATAATAAAGCAGTGTCAATTCTTTTTTTTTTCCCCCGCTAACAGAAATATCATAATTTAAAAACCAATTTTATAATGGTAGTCATTCCAATAAAGCTGTGTCATTTTTTTTTCTTTTTTTTTTTTTCCAATGAATCCTAATATATCCTCCATGCAAAACAAGCACAAATATTTTGTTGTGCAAACAGTTGACCAGAAAATACCTATCTAGAACTGCAATGCTGACAGCCAGAAATAAATAGATGTTAATTTGAACTGTATGCATAAAAGTTGGCACTATAATACAAAGGGATCAAAAGCATTTACCATTCCTTCCAAAACCACGAGGTCCGCATCACTTGCTAGATATGCAAGTTCTTGTGACACTCTTGTAAGGTCAATAACCTATGATACAAATAAGATAAGACATTGGCATAAATAAAGCAGTCCAAAAGCCTATAAGAAATCACTAAGAAATGGCATAGGCCATAGTGTTTCTTACCGGTAAATCATTACCAGAATTTGCAATTAAGAGATTTGAAGTATCAACTCCTAGAAGCTTTCCGTTCTCATCCTCCAACTATAAAATAGAAAATTTATAGAAAAATTGAACCTAGAGTATTAATTACAACAGTATGAGTAACATAACCACTCTACTACCTTAGCTATAATCTCAACTAAGTCGGGGTATGTTACGTCATTGATAGAAGGCAAGTCATTTGCTGCCAATACAACCTGAAACAAAAGAAATAAGCTTAAAAAAGGTTTCAAATACACACACATTGCAAAACATGTTCATGCAAAGGTGGTTGCACTTCCAAGAGAGTTCATATCTCAATTTGTAACAATCTATTTATGGGGGACTGGGCAAAGTCATTAGTTCAGTAAAACCTCACTGCCATCTGAGGAGGTGTTGCACCATTTTTGACATTTCTGTGGGAAACGCCCTAGTGTGTGCTCGTTGGATTTTGCTACTTTACAATGCAGTGAGGGGAAGGAACAATTTTTGGCATATTGGAGCCCTATAGAATATGTTAGCATATATTAATTAACAGATATGCCAAAAATCTAAAGGTTTGGTAATGCAAGCCTCATCACCGAGCTCCCAAATATTTTTTACCTCTATCCAGGACCGTAGGATACATGAAGAACTTCAGCCTATACATGCCTATTTGCATGGCTCAAAATATTTATTAGTTCGAAATGATGAGAAGCTGAACTCAACGTAATGTATCGATTATCAAGAGTTTTTTGCCACCAAGAGCCAAAAGTGCAGCTCTACTATGATTAAACTACTCTAGAATATACATTAAAATCATCTCAAGTCAAGTAGGCTGGCCTAACCACCATCAGCATCAAGTAAATTAACCCACCCAAGCACTTGGACTTAATCCAAGACAAAGTCTAGAGTTCTTCTCTTCTGAAGTAAACAAAGAAAGGATCCAAACTCTACCTGCACACCATGTCGGAGTAACTCTCTTGCAAATGGCAATATACCCAAAATGATATCCGCACCAGAATTATCAACAAAGATTACAGCCTGTGACGTAAATGTTAAAAAGTCAGCAAAAATGAACACATTACAGATGTAATGCATTGGAACAAATGGGAAGAGAAATATAAAGTCAAAATACCCAGAACAAACCTTTTTCCATGGTCTGCGGCCCCATTTTGAAATGAAACTGTCCAAATCATCAATAACCCAAGGTCGAGGGACAAGGTTCTGACAGCTAGCTTGAAAGGACAAACCATCCTTTGCAAATAACTCTGCCAGCTTCAAGATGTACAATGGAAAGATGTTCAAATGCCAATCAAGTACAAATCCATTTCAACTGGACAGATCTAACTGAATATAGCACAGGATAGGCTTTTTTGAAACTGCAGAACCCAGCGCGATTTTAATTAACCAAGATCAACTATGCAACAGTACACGATGGGAATGTGATATAGCTGAAATGGCCGTGGTCACATATTGCTCAGCAGTACGCACATGATGTACTGATATATACACTGGAATAGAAAAATTGTCCTCAAACCTTTTAGGATTAGGATCCCGGAGGGGTGGGGGTGGTTTCAAACTGATAATTTTCTTGAAAGAAATGAGCACATCTATAGCAACTAGCAAAATCAGCTAAAAAATCCCTAGACTTGGTTGAAAATTGAAAATGCAAAAACTCAATCAGATGAGTAACACAAATACTTTGTTATGATATTTGTTTTGGAAAAAAAATTGATGCTACATTAATGGTCGAGTGATCCAGATAAAACACTAAAGCACAAAACTACTGAATGCAAAAGCGACAAAGGCAAATGAAAGTTGGTTTGTATTTAATCAAAGACATCCCCGTTTCATGCTGTTAGAGAAAATCTTTTGAACCCCATTGCCGAGAGTCGTCACCGAGAAAGCTTACTTTGGCCAATGTTGCTCCACAATTAGCAGTGTCACCAAAGAGTGATTTTATAAAGGCTTAATAAAATATTTACTGAAAATGTAAATTTCAACACCAAGAAACCAAATTTATGCTCAACACTACATTCTCAAACATGTCATTGTAACTGGTCAGTATTATTCCTTAAGATAAGATCCTTTGCGACAGCTAAAAGCCCAACGTACCTGAGCTGAGCCAAGATCAAATATGTTACCGGCAAAGATCCCTCTAATCAAATTTTCTACACGTTCAGCTTCATCCTGGATAGCATCATTAAGACGCACAACATCCTCAAATAAGGATATCGCCTTTGCATTTTCTTCCTCCTGGCATACAACCAAATTAAATCGCTTCATCATAAAACTAAGTTTCCATTCTTCTCATTGCTCAAAAGGAGTAAATAAGAAAGGAAATGGGGATGCACAAGAATGAAAAGTTGTCATAGATTGATAGCTTGATAGAAATACATGTCGAACAGATGGATTGATACATATTATATATATATATATATGGACATATTACAACTCTGATCCTCATGTATGACACTGCTCTCTAAGCCACGGAACATCTATGGAATCGCGCTGTGGTGTTCATCTAGTTATCTAACAAATCGAAGAATAAAGCATTGCTACAAAAGAGAAAAAATGAAATGCTCACCTTGACCTTTTTGAATATATCTCTGAACCCCACCTCTCTGAGGACTTGCTCACGAAGCTGGCAAAGAAGCTGGAAAAGAAAGAAGAAAATTAGATCCTGTTCTCAACATTATAACTGGGTAACCCAAACATGAAAGCTCAATTCTCATGAGGCAGATCAATGTACAATGCAATCAGGTGGGCCACCATGACTCTCTGGATCTTTCTTCAAATCCTCTAATATTTCCGCATACCTGTGGAGGGGTAAACAAGCAGTTAGATAAGCATTAAGAATTTATAATGGGGAAAAAAATACTATCACCCGCATAGAACTTTGAACAAAATATGGGTTCCAGATGCATTGGCTTATTCCAAGTTCAGTATAAAATGGCAAGCTAAAGAGTGGTGAAGCAGGGGAGAAAAGGTCTATTAAACAGATGAAATACTAGAAAAGCAATGTTGAACAGAATCGAGGAGGGAAAGGAACATAAATACGTGGTTGTGAAATGAAAGTTGGTACCTTTGAGCAAACTTCTCAGCCCTAGCGGGAGCATCTGGAACCGTACCATCGCTCTCGGCGCGTTTACTGCAGTTGCATTTGATTGATAGTCATAATTAAATGGTACTCTCGAAAAATAAATAAATAAATAAAATAACTAATTGGTAAACAAAAAAGAAGGTAGCAGTACTAAACAAGTAGGGGATTGGGGCAAAGAAAATAACCGGAAAGAAGGGATGGAATTAGAGAAGAGGTTGATCCAAGCGAGCTCAGTGGGAGTGGGCTTCTTGGGATTGTCGGAAGGGAATCGGTAGGGAATGGTGCAAGCTCTGTAATTCGACTCTACCAACACAGGTAGCGACACCATTTCCCCTGAGCTCTCCATCTCTCTCTTCTTCTCGTTACTTGTCAGTCGTCAGATGTATTCCCACCCAGATACAAATTGAAGGGTTTCTTTCCGATCGTGACGTAAATTCGAGGATTCTCGCTCTTGAGTCTTGATAACCTAAGGGCCAAGAGCAGAGTTTCTAGACAATGAAGCCGCCATTACTTGTCTTTGCAACATAAAAAAACCTTTTTCACCTTTCAGTTGGCCCCCACCTTTTTTTTTTTTTTTTTTTTGAGCGGTTTTTAACCTTTCAGCTTTCTAGAGTGTCTATGCGTGCTTCTGACGTAGTGTTTTATTTTGTTTTT
This sequence comes from Handroanthus guayacan, assembly GCA_014898755.1. Lineage (NCBI taxonomy): Eukaryota > Viridiplantae > Streptophyta > Magnoliopsida > Lamiales > Bignoniaceae > Handroanthus > Handroanthus guayacan. Next base: position 628,084 of record JACFYI010002437.1, read on the forward strand.
TCATTTTTACAATTAAGAAATAAATTATAAATCTCTATTTAAGTTTTATAATTATTCTAATATTATTTAGTATTATTTTTAAATATTTGTAATCTTCCGACAACTTTTCATCCCTTTAAAAATTAATTTAAAAAAAAAAAAAAGAAGAAAACTTTGGCAGTGTAGCATTCGTTTACTATTCTATTATAATTTTGTATCTTGCTATGTTTGTATCATAAAGTCATTGTGTATGGACTTATAATCGATATAGGATTCTTGATTAGCTTAAATATAATAATATGAAACATATTATAGAAAGTGATCATACCATAAAGAATTCCATTAACTAAACTCGTAAGTTAACACACATATATTGCTACTTGGTAACTGCACCCGCAATTTGTCTCCAGATTAGATGTTGTCATCCCACTTCAGTCTTCATAAACCTCCATCTCGGAAGCCTTTCTTTTAGTAACAGGACCGTCAAACTTTCTGGGGGTCTCTATTTGTTCTCTTTCCCTGCTAATGGCAATGGATATCTGATACCTCTTTTTTATTTGATGGGCATCTCATATTTCTCTCATTCATTATCCAAGTTCTAAGGATACTTTATCTTGGTTAGTTGAGTCCATTGTTCACTATCACCAAGTCAAAAGAATACAGAACTAATCGAAAAGAGAGGAGCACTCATATGCTTCTAGCAATACTTCAGGTTTGCAGCACAACTACCCAAGATGAGAAATGGAAGTCTGCTACTGCAACCTATTCCATAGAGATCGATGACTCCATTATTGCTAGTAAATTCTTGCTTTGAGGTGACGTGTGTAGACCATTTAACGGGGTGCCTGCACGAAGGCCCGTCTATTGTTCTTATGGCCACTGATTTCTGCCTGCTGATTCTGGCGGGTGGTGCAACTTTCCCTGCGCCCATTTTCAGATGACACAGGCTGCATTTTCTCTTATTGCCCACCAAAAAGCTGCTATAATTCCAATCCACTATAGAAGGTAGTTCAAGGATCAAACCATGTCGTTTTATAATCAAACTAAAAGCTGATATAATTCCAATCCACTTAGCCAACAATGCATTTTGATGAACCACAAGTAGATCTTAATCAAATGAAAAGAAACGAATCCTGGAACTAAACAAGTATCAATAAGCATTCAAGTATCACACTGAATAAAATACATGTATGTGGTCATGCCAGGTCTTAAATTGTTCAGTACTTACATTCTGAGCTCATGTCAGTTTCTTCCTTCTCTAAGAAATTCACAGAATAGCCATATTTTTTAGCATCCTGTAGCATAACAGCTAAGAGATCCATTTCTCCAGATGATTTTAAGCCATCAATTAGAATTTTAAATGACCGTCTATCTGGGTCACATGATAAAGATTTCATCAAGTAAAAACTCTCCATTGCCAATCCGGTGAGATTTAGATTCATTAAGCTTTCCAGCAATGCATTAAAGCCTTCAACATCTGGATTTACAATTGTTTCCGCTTTAAGTTCCATGATTAGTAGTTCGACCTTTTCAAGCAATCCATTGCTCCCCAAAACTGTAACCATTTCAGCATACAGCAGCAACTGAGGCCTGTACCAGTCCTCTTTCCTGACATCCTCAAAAACCTAGATCAGACAACAATAGGGATCAGACTATAACAGTAATAGGCAGGGCCAACAAGTAGACATGCAGAACAGTAACCTGATGCTCCACTAATAAAATTTGTAAAAGATATCTGCAGCATGCAACTTTTAGAATACATGATGCTTTGTAAAGCATTGTTATCTGGACATACTACAGCTTCATCACTTGCTCCCTTCGTTTCATTATTGTCTTCTCCCAGTCCCAATTTTCAGTTATTTGCCAATAGTATATATATATATATATTTATATATATAAAATATTGAAGTTCTTTGTTTGAAATTGCTTTTTGCAAAATGGCTTTGCAATGTCATGCAATAAATTTCCTCCCAAGTCCCTAAATAACTCCTAATATCTTTATTGGACTAAAGCAACAACAAAACTTCAAGGACTTAAAAGATGATGTTCTGATGAAGGCCAGTAAGACTCTTAAGAGTATAACTGAAGCCAAGAGGACAAGAACTATAGAACTGCATAAGCAAGAAAGCATAGATTGTATCCGCAACTCAGAAGAACAGCAGAATCAGTAATTCACATAGCATTCTCCATTTAAATGTGTAGGCAGTTATGTAAACTAAACTATGTAGTTGAGAAAAATGAAGAGCATGGGAACCACAAACCATAAGTGCCAAAAGACATTGATTCTGGCGAAGAAATTCACGAAGAACAGCAATCATATCAAACTTCAATAAGCGCCTAAATTTGTTCTCAAATACTTGCTCCAAGGACAGCTCAGAGTGTTTGGCAGCCCGCTTCAATGCTTGAATTGTTTGGATAGCCTCAATGCTGAGATTTCGCCCTCTCTGAAGGGGCTTTCTGTTCTTGCTCCTGTCTCTCATTGTAATGCTCATAGTCCTGCTCTGAATTTTTTGAGAGTTGAGGCATACATAGGTGCTTGGACTCATTTGCTTCAGGTGCAGTACGCCTCCTTCTATTTGGATTACATGTGGAAAAAAATTCATTCCAGGCAACTCTTCAAATAAGTCCCTATAAAAAATGGACAGTTCAGATTTCATTCGGTAAATCAAGTTAATTTAAGATCAAAGCTTACATATACCCTTGGCTATCTCTCTGAATTAGTTGCTTGAATTCATTTTCTATTGAAAAAGAAATTCTCCTGACCTAACTTTACGTATTGCTTCATTTCATGAGAACATCCCCTCAAAGTACACTTTTTTAACTAGATAGAAACACTCATTCTTTTTTTTCAGCATGCTGGAAAGAGAGGGGAGGGGGGTTAATACTTAATATGTCCTCTCATGCTCTTACTATTATGCATACACAAACACGCAATATAAAAGATGCTGTCCGATGAAGGCATAACAGTAAAAATTTCAAGTTTTAGAGTACCGTTCCAGATACCTGAAGTGTTGGAATCTATGAGTTTATGTATTTTATCTCATTCTTCAGATGAATCGGTGTCAGAGTAGCTACTTTTTTCTCAAAGTATTTCTGTGAAATTTAGCAACTTCCAGGGAAAATTAAACAAAAGGGGAAAAAGAAAAAAAAGAAAAGAAAAAGAAAAAGCTTAACATAGGCCGCCCTGTAATCATTGAGTTACTAACCCGTACCAAAAAAGCAAGAAATGGCTGGTAAAAGCAATTACATGCGGATAAAAACTAGTTTCGGCAAAGATAACAACTTAGAAAGTTGACGAGGCAGGATTGTGAAAGAAAAGGCATCGGCGGAAGCAAACATGCGGATAGAAACGCCAGAAAAACACGGGGAACCATGCAAAAAAGGGAATAAAGTCCCCGGAAAAAATCATTTCACCGTAATTTCAATCTGCTCTCAGGCCAGCAGGATAGTTCAGATATGACATATACCCATTACCCTAATGAAGGCTACTTAAACAAGAAGAAGATGGAGAGAGGCCACTCTTTATATCTCTTCACGGGCTTGGGCCTCGTCTTAGGCCCTGGTGGCTGGGTCCTTGGGTAAAAATAATGCTATAAAAGGTATTGGGGTAAATTGTAATTTTGGTCCCATAATTTGTGTCCTTTTGGATTTTGATCCCAAACTGTTTGACTTTTTAGAATTGAGTCCCATAACTCATTTTTTTTTTTTAAATTTCAGTCCCAATTATGGCTGCTGTTAACTTTTTAACAGAGATAAGCAACCAACCGTTAGTTGTTGTTATTGGAGGGAACATTAGCCTTCTTCAACAATGTTGGAGGGAAACAAATTAAAAAAAAGAATACATTTAATACATTTTTCTACCATTGTTGCTTCAGTCTGAAGTTTTAAAGCTATTTATGAAGACATGATTCTTTGAGTGAACATCAACCCCTCTTAGACTGAAGATCGATCGAATTTTCTGCTGTCTTACGAAGAGTGGAACTTTGACTATGAGCAGCTGCTACACCTTGGTTGCTATGAGATATCTTACAGAGATAACGAAGATGGTGGGAGTAGCGGACGATCGAATGATGAATGGAGCTTTTTATGACGAATTAAGGTACCAAACAAAATAGAGAAATTCATTTGGAGATTGGCATGGGAGATTCTTCCAACTGGAACATCACTTTTCCATGGACGGGTTACCTCCTCATTACCTTGTCTCCTTTGTGGCCATGAGATGGAAGACACTATCCACGCCCTTGGCGTGTGCACTACAGTTTCTGAATCATAAGCTTTGGTTTGTTTGCTGTCTTCTGTCCTTGTACAAACTCTTTGATGCCCTTCTTCCACAGGAACAATTTACAACTTCATAATGAGCCATAAAATCTTCTTTTTCACCTTTTTTCAGCATCGTTCACCCTCTTTCAACTTCTTTACTTGTTGAGTTTGCTTAACAATGGTGGAAGAAGTAAATAGATAAGTTACATTTTCCTCTAAGTCAATAAATAATGTTAATTTTCCCTCCATTCACCCTCCTAAACGGCAGTTCTGTGTTCTCCGTTTATTTATTAACGGCAACCGTAATTGAGACTGAAATTAAAAAAAAATTGAGTTATGGGACTCAATTCTGGAAAGTCAAAAAGTTTGGGACCAAAATCCAAAAGGGCACAAGTTATGGTACCAAAATTGCAATTTACCCAAAGGCATTGTCCGAAATGGGCTGAAACTCAGAAATTGGCACAAGCCACTTGTGACGAACGTCATCTACTCCGCCATCGTTGTTAACTGCTGCTCAGTTTCATTCACACCGAAGAAGAGGAAGACGAAGAGGAAGAAAAGGGAGTAACCAATCCATTTCCTTGAAATGGGTTGTCTTGTCGGGGCGCCAGGTCTTGGAATGAGTGGTCGGGTAGTTCTGCAGGTGGCTCCCTCGATGTTGTTTACCCGGGGAAGAATGTTTAGAAGCTTTAGAATTTCAGCATCATCCTCACCGTCGTCCCCAGAGTCAATTCGAGTGCGGTTCGCGCCTTCCCCCACCGGGAATCTCCACGTCGGGGGTGCGCGTACTGCACTCTTCAACTATTTATTTGCCAGGTCCAAAGGCGGCAAATTTGTGCTCCGAATCGAAGACACTGACTTAGAGAGATCCACTAAGGACTCGGAGGACGCCTTGCTTCGCGATCTTTCCTGGCTTGGTCTCGATTGGGATGAAGGTTAACCCCCCTAGTTGCTCAAGTTTGCGTCTGTTTTGCTATCTTAAAGAAGCGCTTCCTTTTTGCACATTTTTGTTGATTAAGTGTCATGGATTTTATATGTAGGCCCCGGTGTTGGGGGGAACTATGGCCCCTACCGGCAATCTGAAAGAAATGCTCTTTACAAGCACTATGCCGATAAACTCCTGCAAACTGATCACGTTTATCGCTGTTTCTGCTCAAACGAGGTAATCGTAGGCTGACTTTTGGTTATTCGATTCTCAACACTGGCTCTTTTCTCCTCCAAATGGTTTGATGCTGGAATCATTCGGTAAGCGCTAAAGCTATAACGTTTCTGCCAGGAACTGGAAAAGATGAAGGAGATTGCCAAACTGAAGCAGCTGCCTCCTGTGTACACCGGCAAGTGGGCCAGTGCAACAGAGATGGAAGTACAACGGGAATTGGAAAAGGGGACACCTTATACTTATCGCTTTAGAGTTCCTAAGAGTGGAAGTTTGAAAATCAACGATCTCATTCGTTGCGAGGTATAGCTTGGCTGGTGTTCCAGTATGTATAATATCTTTTCTGTTTCTTTTCAGCTTTGTTTCTAGTGCAACTAGCTGATTAATCTCTCTGTTAAACAAAATCAATTATTTGATTGATACTTGCCAGAGGTATGCATCCTACCCCTGATTCAGTACTAACTTTGCATGGTAGTGTGATGAAGGTAAGTTGGAATTTTGACACACTTGGAGATTTTGTGATTATGAGAAGCAATGGGCAACCTGTTTATAATTTTTGTGTGACTGTTGATGATGCTACCATGGCTATCTCTCATGTTATAAGGTGAGGACAGCATGCTAATGTAAATGCTTTTTACTTTTTTTGGTTTATAATTGTCTTGGTGTCCTAACTGGAAATTCTGTGTCAGAGCGGAGGAACACTTGCCAAATACTCTGAGGCAAGCTTTGATATATGAGGTACCACTAGATCTGTTTACCTTTACTTTCCACTTTTCATTGTTCTATGAAGCTGGACCAGTTTATTGGTTTAGCAGTTCCTACTCGCCTAATGAGTTGTTGGCACATGTATGAACTAACAAAAGTAGAAATATTATACCAAAACCAGGCTCTGGGATTCCCAATGCCTAGATTTGCACATGTTTCATTGATTCTTGCGCCTGATAGAAGCAAACTCTCAAAACGTCATGGAGCAACTTCAGTGGGTCAGGTAATCCACCTCTGCCTTATTTGTTTCATTTTTCCCCTTTCTTTGCAGTTTGGATTTCACTTTTTTCCTGGACTAATATGTTTGCTATTGATTTTCCTTTGACAGTTCAAGGAGATGGGCTTTCTGCCTCAAGCAATGGTGAACTACCTTGCATTATTGGGTTGGGGTGATGGTACTGAGAATGAATTTTTCACCCTCGACCAACTTGGTTAGTCTTCTTATGAAAGACTTGCATATGTGATGTTATTGCAGTTTAAAATAATTGATATCATTATTGTTGCAACATCAAAACTTCTCACATGATTTGCAGTTGATAAGTTCACAATTGAGCGTGTTAATAAAAGTGGAGCAGTTTTTGATTCTGCCAAGTTAAGGTACTTATGGATTTCTTAAGCCAAGATTATTGGATAGCTTTTTATATCTTGTGCATTGAGCAATGACTATCAGCAAATATATGAATTGTTGATTGTGTTAGCTGTGACATTTTTGGTAGTAAGCCCACTTTGTTTCTTGGAAGAATTGTTCGTCTCAATGGATTATTGTTGTCGTCTTCTCAATATATACTTTTGATAATGCAAGGTGGATGAATGGTCAACATTTAAGATCTCTTCCATCAGAAAAACTAACCAAGTTAATTGGTGAGCGCTGGAAGAGCACTGGCATCATCATGGAATCAGGGGGGAGCTTCGTAGAAGTATAGTTTTCTCATTTGGCTTATTTTACACTTCTTGTGAATTATAGAACATAAGTGATCTCTTTGTTTCTGGTCACTGCTACTGAATGATCCTATATTTCACACCTCATATTAGAAATTGGAGGCTGTCCATAATCACCGTTTCCTTAAAGAATCATAATGGATTTGAGCTTGTTTAGTATTTTTCCCTTCTTAAGCAGATAGCTACTTGACATCTGCAATTATCACATCTAATCATATGACGCTCTTACAATGATTTGTCTTTTTGTCATCCTTGGTTATAGTAATGAGAAGCATATCTCGTTGTTGATTCCTATGACCAGGAGGCTGCCCAGCTGCTAAAGGATGGGATCGACTTGATAACAGATGCTGACAGTGCTTTTTTAAGTCTGCTGTCTTATCCTTTATACTCAACACTTACTAGGTAATTTGAAGCTCATAAGTAGTTGATTTAAGACTTGTACTTCCAGTGGATAAAATTTTATCTATGACTCTCAAGTAGTATTAAAGTCAATCTCATTCCTAGATAGGTTTTAATGTTGATGTGTTTTCTAAAGGAAGATCGAAGAATGCCAAACGTGAAACATGTTCTTTTCTTTCTCTTGGGGACACCATGAAGATATATCCTTGGGCTTCTAAACAATTTTCTGGCATGCTCGCTCAAATTTATGCCAGGATTTAGAAGGCATCTCTCACTAATGGAGTTATCTATTAGAAGTAGCAGATGAATATGAATTTCCATGTGAAATTTAAGTTCACACTCAGAATGCTAAAGGCATCATCTTGTAACCATGCATAAAATGCTTA
>JACFYI010002437.1:641426-654864 GCA_014898755.1 Handroanthus guayacan
TTTTTTTTGTTTTTTCTCTTTTAATTCTTCTTCTTCTTTTTATTTATTTATTTGTTTTCCTTTTTTTAATTCTTTTTGTGCATGGGGCTGGAGGGTGGTGGCGGGGAGGGGATTAATTGCCCATTGGTCCACTCGGTTTAATCACATTATTACGAGTACCAGATTAGTTGGCGCATGTTTTTGTAGGTGTGCATGTGGTCTTGGCAATATAGAGACGGGCAGTCGATGAGGTTGCAATCAGCATAATAGTGGTGGCAATTAGTAAAAGGGCCATTTATTGTTGCATTTATATAAAATTGTACTAAACCAGACTCCAGAGTACTCCTGTATTTTTTGATGAAATAAAGACAGCCATCCAGTTGTTCAGACGACTGACTTTTGGCAACTGCTATCAATACCGGCACCAACCTTACCTACATTATTATTCGTCGCTACTGCACTGAGAGCAAAGTCTTTAGTGGCTGGCGCCGCTTTTCTTTTACTTGGACTTTGCCCACCACTCCACGTAGAAATTAAAGTAGTAGCAATGGGGCTTCCTGTTCACATTCCACTTTCCACTCTAGCTCACCCCCACTGTAATTTATTATACTTTTCCTCACATTTTCCTTTCCTAAATTTAAAAACTTTATATGAGAATCAGAAAGTCAATATTAAATTATTAAAATAGCCACATATTTAAATCTGTCCGCGAATTTTTTATTTTGATTTACTCTGTGCTGGGTGGCTAATCCTATTGAGACAGCCATCCTTTCTTGAAGATTATGAATGATCTGGTCCCTCAATGGGCGATGACTCCCCGTTCGCAATATAAAAATGCTACTATTGCATGCTTTGGGTGTTTCTAGGGAAAAAGATTTGAAAATTGTTGTTTTGGGAATGGGACAATGGTGTGAAAAATGTGATGTATATCTTTTTATGTTTTAAGCGGCAATTACAAATTATTTTCAGAAATGAAATAATATTTGATAATGTTTTTTTGGAAAATAATTTTTATTGTGAAATATGTCAATTCAAAAACTCTTTTTATCTGGTTAATAAGAAGAAATTTTGATTTATAATGTTTATTAATAAATTTATGCAAGATACATATGTATGTAAAATAATAATAGGACATGATTGTTATATACCAAATAATGATAATTTCCATGGGGCATTTTTTGAAGGTTTTGAAAATCATTCTCCACCAAAATAAGACCATATCAATATGCTTCGGAACTTGAACGCCTTCATGTGGGCTAGTTGGATTGAACCCTTGAACCAAAGGAGATCCTAACATATAGAGCAGGTTCAGCAATCATATTTTCAATCTATATCTATACGACTATACCATGTAAAAGAAAAGCTTCAAAAAGTAGTTCTCATGCAAAAATTTTTAATTTTAATTTTATCTTCAACTATCATTACTTACTATTATTTTTAACATCATTACTCTTTCACTACTAATTTTAAATAGAGTTAATTACATTTGACTACCTTTGAAAATTAGGATATTACCAACTACTACCCTCGTGGTTTGAAAATTACAAGTTAAACTCCCATAAGTTTGTGAAATTATAAAATCATCCATTCCGTTAGGATATTTGACCGAAAAAGAAGACATCATCAATTTTTCAAGTAAACTTCCCATTTTGCCCATAATGGAATGGATAATTTTGTGATTTCACAAACTTATGAGAGTTAATTTGTAATTTTTAAACTACGAGGGTAGTAGTTGGTAATTTTCTAATTTCCGAATGTAGTCCAATGTAATTAACCCTTTTTTTCTAAAATAATTTTTTAAAATAATTTTCTTTAATTATTTATGTAATTTTATTTTAAAGAAATCAAAATTAGTTTTTGTTATTAAATATAATTCATTTAAAAATACTTTTATATTATTTTTTATATAATAATAATAATTAGGGCAATTTTCACTAATAGTCCCTCAAATTTTTTTTTTTTCACTTTAGTCCCTTATGTTTTATTTTTTATTTTAGCGTCCTTAAACTAATAAATTTGCACTACTTTGGTTCTTTGGTCAATTTTTCAACAATTTTTTGCTGAAAAGTGACTAACGTTAGTATCACCCAAGGGAAAAATTGTCATTTAAGTAAGGAATAAATAAAAGAGAAAATATCTAAATAAGAGACCCTAAAAATCACTAACATTCTTAGTTCTCACGTGAGCATCAACTTTATTTCTAGAAATTATTTTAGAATTATTTCATAAAATTAGAGAAAATTAATTACATAGAATCATTTCAAAAATTTATTACAGAAAAAATTTGCCAAAAAAAATAAAGAAAAGTACACAAAAAATTATTTTCCTAAAAAAATAATGACAAAAAATAAAATTAATTGTTTTTAATATTCTTTAATATTAAAAGATTAAACTAAAAATAATTACATAAAATTATTTTTAAAAAATTTAAAATTTTTAAACAAATTATCTTTAATAATTAAAAATAATTTTAATTTTTTTTAAAAAATTAATTACAAAAAAAGTGATATACACATCGCATAATTATGTTTTACTACCCTCAGAGATTATAAAATCACAAATCACTACTCTCGAAAATTATAAAATTACTATTCACTACCTTAACGAAATATGCGAGGTCAAAATAATCATTTAACTCTTTTCCATAAAAAATCCTAACATAATGGATGATTTTGTAATTTTACAAATTTATGAGTGTTAATTTATAATTTTTAAATCACGAGGATAATAATTGATAATTTCCTAATATCCAAAGGTAGTCAAATATAATTAACCCTTTTAAATAATATTTTAAAAATTAAAAAATAAAAAATTATGAATATATTTTATTTATACTACAAAAATATAATTCTTTTTTATAAATTACATGCATTCAATTAAATTAAATATTAATTTATGTGCATTATAAAAATATATAACATGAGTCAGAAAAAATCAAGTAAAAATATGAAAAAGTGGAAAAAAAATGATATCTTGTCCCAAAACATCATTCTGTACTATTTTCAAATATACACAAAACCGCGTGCAAAGTACTAATTCTATACAAAAGAAAATCCTCAAAAGATAGTTTTCATATCAAATTTCATATTCCAACTTTGCTCTACAACTACCACCACCCAATACTATTTTTAACACCATCCCTCTTCCACCAAAAGATAGTTTTCATATCAAATTTCATATTCCAACTTTGCTCTACAACTACCACCACCCAATACTATTTTTAACACCATCCCTCTTCCACTAAGAAGTGACAAAAAACTTATATTTTGCACAAAATATCACTCTCTATTATTTTTAAATATAAACGGGAGCCGCGTGCAAAATGATTACTAATTATTAAAAAGAAAAATTAAAACCTGCCTATATAATCACTACTGAGAGAAGGAAATGCCGAAGATGACGAGTAAACCAGACACTACTTCATTAATATTATCGGCCCAATGCATGATTGAAATATGTTGCTTAAAGCATGCTGCACTTCCCGTGAACTGTGCTCACTTCTAACAAGATCAACTAAGCGCGGGAACAACTGTGAAACATACCTCCTAAAACGATCTCTTTCTAGACTACCCAAAATCCGCATCACTGACAGCACCAAGGGAGTTCGAGCTGCCAATTCCTCCTTCTTCGCTGACCCTAATGGAAGAAAGCAGTGCAACTTCCTGTGCTGCTTACTCACGGCAGAACAATCCAGATATATCTGCAGCACTTTCTCACAGACAGATACTAGTTCTGCTTCTATCTTCTTTTCCTCCGGCAGAATCGGATTGTTCATGAGCAAATCATGCAGAAAGTTCAAGTAGTTCTGGTAAGATTCTATTTCAAAGTGAACTGTGGGTGGATCTGATATCTCCAGGATGGAGCATGTCTTCTCTAGCTTTTGCAGTATAATGGTTTCAGAGTTCAATTCACGGGAGTGAATTGCAATGGATGACAAGATTTCAAGGATAACAGTCACAGCATCCAGGGGCAACGACTGCCAATGCATTCTGTAAAGATCACTCACCACCTGTGAGCAACAAGAAAGACCATCACCATCAGGTCCTTTGCAATCCCCAGAGAAAAGAAAGCAAATGAAACACCATGCTGCAAGTCTTGCTTTTCTTTTAATTTCTGCTCAACAAATCATGGTTGTAGTACAATAAATCAATTATATTGCGTCCCAAACCGGAAAGTTGAAACATTTATATCAAGAAGTAGGAGGCGCTCCTACTACCATGTGAAGACATGAAAGAACAAAAATTAAACCCAAGGTCACGCGTTGCTATGAATCATATAATCACAACATAGCCATACGGTTGCAACTGAAACATAATGGCCACCTATACTAATCATATAATCTTAACATAGCCATACGGTTGCAATTGAAACATAATGGCCACCCATACTCTGGTCAAATTATATTACAATATACAATAATTGTACATGTTGACATGCAAAAGAGAGGAATGAAGGTGCACCTGTATGTTGAGTAGCTGCACAGTTATATGGCTCTTCATCCTTGAAACAATATAAGATGCATTTTGCAAATTATCCTCAAAATCATCATCAGTCACTGCATGATCAGAAGACAACTCCATTCTATTATTAGGGTAAGCAATATCAGGCACCTCAATATGGTTCATGCTTTTCAAAATCTTTGTAAAACTAGGCAAACTGGATCCAGCAGCCTCCTTCAAACAAAGAAAGATATCTCGCCATTCTTCTTCTGAAAGCTTGCCTCTCAAATCAGCAGCCAAGCGCATTAAAGCAGCTACTCCAACACTTGAGGGACCTTGACCTGGACTTCTTATGAATGCCACCATTATCGATACAACTTTACGCAGTTGAGTCCTCACTGAATCAAAGAAGTGGACAACTAAATCAGTGAGACATTCTGCTGCCACTATATTAGTTTCGGAGTCCCAAGAGCTCTTATCAGGAGGTGGCGATCTAGATGTTGGCAAACAGCAATCATCCTCCTTTTGAGTCTCATTACTATCATTTGCGAAACTGAATATTGGAAAAATTGCAGAACTGAAGACACTGGCCCAGAATGGCTGCGGAAAGAGGTGGCCATGGTCCTTCAAAATATTAAAGAGAACTTCAAGAGAACTTTTCCTGATTCCTGGTCTAGGATCTGATGTCAATCTTGACAATCCTGAAACAAAATCCCAAAAAAAAAAAAGAAGAAAAAAAAAAATGAAAAATGTTTTCAGAAGCTAGACTATTGAGGTGGTACTGATAAAGTAAACTTGTCCTCCCTCAACAGCAAGAAGATAATCCTGGGTGAGAGGTTGGTTGGCTAGCAAGCTCCAGTCAATTGAAACAGGCAACAAATGGGAATAAAAGACATTCTGGTCAATTGGAACAGGTAAAAGTAGGGAATACGACATTCCCCATCCATATTCAAGTGGAAGGCCCAAAAGAATTAATTAAAAATTTATGGACAATAAGATTGTAGCTGTAGAAGTCGTGAATATATAAACAGTAATATAAAATCAAATACCTGAGAGCAAAGGAACCCAGAAATGCATGTAATCATCCTTATTCATGCATATTTGACCACCCAAAGCATTCTCTTGCGCTACTGAAGTGCATAAATTATCACCCTTGCTATGCTCATTGCAAGCAAATGCACCATCTGCAAGTTTGACAGCACAAAACCGAAGAAAAGCAATAGCATTGAGGCTAACATCGCTGTTGAATCTATTATTTGTAAAGGTTATGAGGCACTTGACACAATCAGTAAAAGTCAATGTTTCGGTCTCCGTTATGTAGGCAAAATACTCTCGTACTATTTTTTCCATGGTTTCAAAGGCCAGCAAGACTATACTCTTTCTTTCATCAGCTGCAGCAGCTGTAAGAACCTGCAATGGGAAAATTCTACTTTTGAAGGCAAATTTTAAGGGCCAGATAAGAATGTTTCTAAGAATCCAGTCTAAAAAGCCAATTCCAACTCTGAACAAAATTGGCAAAAAATTCAAAAATAAAATTAAAAATTGAAGGCTTCTATCAGTCAGCTATCAATCTAATCCACATCTACTGCAAGATTAGCTATCTTATCCTCTTAAGGATTTTAAGATATAGCCACACTGGTTACTGAAACCAAAAGTTTCAATGGCAGTTCCAGGTCTAAGGTATTTAAGAATCATGATTAAGATGGGAGCATACACGAAAAGTGAAAAAGCAATTAGACAGGGAAATAGTGCACAAAAAGTAAAGATGGAGCAATCAAATTCCAGAGTCAGAGAAGAATCAGATGACAAATTGAGTGAACTACAATTCTAATTAACAAAAGTTGAATAGAGAAGGTAGACAAAAATTTATGCAGGAGAAACTGACATCAATGCAGTTATCAAATTATTAATTTTTTAAAAATACAAATGCTTGTATTAAAAATAATTTGAAATGATCTATTATTAATTGGTTGCATCACATTTATGTCTGATTGCCACATTTACAGTCTGTATGTCTCCCATATGATAATTTAGATGGTCATCTCATAGGCACAGGTTTTGGTTGGTGGCAAGATTTTCGTCAGCAGGATCAAAAGTGGTAGTTGTTAAGAGGTGGTCAAAGTTGACATGGAGTTATAATCACACATTGTCGAGGTAACCATGGTTTGGGTTGTGGTGACATAAGTTATGCAACATAAAGAAGGTAAAATTACCATGAAAACACTCTTCCATCCAGATTTTATGTTATTGAACCGACTCAGGACCATCTGTGAGATACATCGAACAATCAATTCTCTGATTTCTGTGGAACTGCTTTTCTGCATAACAACCACGAAAGGTCTCAAAAATTCATTTTGGAAATTATAGTTTGCCAGTTCTTCTCGCTCTAGAAATTTCATAGCAAGCTGTCGCAGCGAGTCCATAACAAAGATTGCAACAGAGAGATTTTCTGACAAACCAACTGATACAAAAAATTCCGAAAGGACGCTCCATATCCGAGACCACACTAGCCTGATGCGATTCATGTTATAGTGCCTGCAAACAGAAGCATCATTTGGTTGTTTTTCTTATCACATATCTCCCAGGACCATTTATAAGAATTGGTCAGTCACTTAAATTGAGGAAGGAATCTTACGCAACTTCCACCATTTTTGTGAGAGTAAACACACGTGGATCAGTTGGAGACTGCAATTCTGATATGGAAACTTTGCAGAGAGCCTTTACAAAAGACACAATTGCATCACCGTTTAACCTTTGGCTATGAGCAAAAATATGGTTCAATTCAAAATTCCCAATTTGATCAAGCAAATGCAAGTTTGAAATGAAGTTATTGATCTGCTCTGGAGTTACTAGACCAGAGGAGTAGAATCTGACAGAGGTGCTATCATAGGAACCCCCGCGAACAACTGCCATCACAGCAGGATTTTGTAGTGTTTCTTTTTTCTTCAAAGAAGAGAAATTTAGTGATTTTGGCTTTTCTTCAGTGTCAGAATTGGGTGTATTAAGGAAGGATGCATCTGAAGGTGTCCCCTCCCCCAAGAGCTGCAGATGTTCAAATCGGGATAAACATGTTAAAATATGCTCCCATGCATCCTGAAGGTAATTCCCATCTTCAATAGCAATTGATATAATAGCCTGTCAAAACAGCAGAGTCTTCCTGATCAATTCAATAGCATGCGAAAACCATATTCATTTCAGAAAAGAAAAAACTTGAGAACGCCTTCGAACAAGTATCACTAACTGCTCAAAACTTCCACATACAAGGGAGATCAGACATCCTGTTATAGATAATATCACGGTGGGTGTGTCATTTGAGCAGGACGAGAAGATACATACATTCATGTATTATGCGACTGTTTTGCACATTAAGAATGACATAGAAGAGTGAAATGAAAAGTACCTTGACGGCATCAACATTTTTCTGTTTCATATCTGCAGCACAATGGAGGTAAGTAAACTTTGCCACAGTAGTAACAAAAGCATCTCTCTGGGTCTGCATGCCCATCACGGCAGTAACATGCACAGCATGTCGGAATCCCTGCAAGCACTGAGTAGTAGCTTCCTTGTCGTCACTCTGGTCCAGAGTTACACTAAATGCAGCTAGCATAGGGCCCCAGCAAACTTCAACCATAAACCTTAATATTGCAGGATCAGCTACAGAATAATAAATATCCCTGCAGTTGGGAAGTTAAAAGCACGATGATCATAATGGTAAGAG
The DNA here is from genome assembly GCA_014898755.1 of Handroanthus guayacan. Lineage (NCBI taxonomy): Eukaryota > Viridiplantae > Streptophyta > Magnoliopsida > Lamiales > Bignoniaceae > Handroanthus > Handroanthus guayacan. The sequence continues at coordinate 649,563 of JACFYI010002437.1, forward strand.
GAAGGATCATGCAGATATGCTGCCTGTATAAGATAACCTACTCCCATTGACAGATATTCCATATGAGCATTTCCATAGCAATAGTACCAAGAAAAGAAAATTGCACACAGCAAAAACCATAGTAACCACGTAATGGTCTGTTGAACTTACTCAGGCTTTGAAGAGTTTGCTTTAAACTGCTCTTGTATATGCCTTATTGCATATCCATTAGCACCCAATGGTTTTTCTTCTGTCTGCTTCCAGACAAGATTGAGTATACCATCCAAGCCCAGCAGTTTATTTAGGCTGTTTCCATGTTTGCTTTGGGGAGCAGAAGATTCTGTGTTCATTTTAATCTCATTTTTCACAATTTGATCGTACAGCGTACCCAAATAATCTTCAGGTAGGTCCTTTCCATCATCGATCCCGCGATTATTCCGGATGAAATCAGCCTTGGTCATCTTAGGAGTCAAATCGAATCTCAATATAAGTCAGAAACAAAGGACTTTTAATTGAACCTTACTGTGGAATAAGGTGAAACTGGTAAAGCAATATCAGCAAATAATAATAATGGAACATGGCCAACTTGAACAAATTTCAGTTTCAATCTTTCCCAATTTCCAAGGAGACCAGTTAAGACATACAGTTCCAGAAAGCTTATCTTTAAAGAAAAGGATTAATTACTCTTCCTTTCCAGAAATAATAAATTATCAACCCGGCCTTCCCTTATTCTGAAGAATCTCCTTTCAGAATTTTGCACTCAACCTTAGCATACAAATGATGAAAATATTAAATCATCAATTTACTAAAGGAGCATTCTACTTTTGAGAAGATTATGAATTTCAATTTGCAATATAATCACAGTTAATCACATGAGGAGATATTAGCAGTATATGGAAAAACATTATCAGGACATCAAATGTAGACCATCGAGCAAATGAAATGCAAGCACAGAGTATACTCCCTAGGGCTTAGTCAAAGGATATCCAGGTTTACTCCAGACATGAATTTGTGGCCATGCGCTTTCGCGGCATGCAGATCATATTTCCCTCCATAAACTCTTAGAAATACTGCATAAGCATATTATCTTTAAGAAATTTTCAAGGGTTATCACAATAACTACTGCACGTATCTTGCCCTTCTACAAATGATAGAAATATTAGATGCTTCGTGGAACACTGGCATCACAAAAGAGATAGCCGCAGCTAGTGAAAAGCGAAGTATTTAAAACGCACCTTATCCTTTACCATGCTATTATGAGCATCAGTGTTGAGCAGTATCACTGAGTAAGCAAGGACATAAGCCGTATCTGCACTGGTGAATGAATTCGGGTTGCATTTACAATAGCATTCAGCAAATTTTTCCATGATGCGATCAATCTTTTGTGCTTCTCCAGGTAGCCTAAATCCTCTTAAAAAGTATCTGATTGCTTCACCAAAGCCCATTTTCTCAAAGTTGAAGGAATCTACATATGCATGCATAACTTTCATGGGAAATTCCTCTCTTTCACCAAAATAATCACCTATCATACTTTCATTAAGCCAAGAAGCACTTTTGAGAAAAGAAGCCACTTCTTCAGGAGAGCTGCCAATTTTTTTGGTGTTAATTAAGTACTCAATTCCCTTCGAAGGTTTTCTATTGAACAGTGCAACACCTTTCTGCATTAATTTAATTCACATCGTCAATATAGCATAACAGATCATTCTGAAATTTATAAAAATCACATCTAAGGCATTTAATGACAGACTAAAATATTACTGCATTAGGCTCCCAAAGTACACATCAGATTTTAGTACAGTTAAGGAGATCAATAGTAGTGTAAGAAAATCTCGGAGATAAAGCTACATCGCTTAAAAGCCTATGCATGAGCCAACCTGAATTTCTAATTTATAAGCTCTACGCTGCTCCAAAGACGCAGTATCTGGAAATTCAGAATTTGTTTCTGAGTGCAGCTCATAATCAGAAAAATTTGCATCTTCCATGGGGCTTATATTTTCTGTTAAATTTTCCTTATCAGAATTTTTTGATGGATTAAGATCTCCGACTTTCAGCTGCTGATCCATCCACAATCCCATTGATTTGATGATGCTGACAAGACACTTTACTGATTCATGACGAAATGTCATATCCTGAGCTGGAGACAATGAGGTAGTAGAACCAGGAGGTGGACCCAGAGTAGTTTTCAGAAGGCCGTTGACAGTCCTGCAAACATAAGTATTAAAGTAGATTAAATAACAAATTTAGAATGAAGCAAAAATTTTGGAAATAGAAGCAAGCATAACAATTAGGAATTGGTGATAGTTGGATATAAAGGAATCCAAGAGGAAGAAAGGCCAAAAAGCATGTTGGGGAGAATCATAAATTTGTTGCTTCTTGCAAGTAGAAGAGAAAAAATCAGGGAAAACTCCCTAGCAGCTAGCATAATTGAATAATTTCCGTTACACTGACAGCACCAACTGTTAAGAAAGCTATGACAACAGTAGGTCCACATATGACTTCCGCATGCCATGCCATGGTGTGGTATATTCTTAACCTAACTGTAACCACAAAATCAGAACACAATAGAGCTCCTGCAAAGACTTCTTTACAACTAGACTTGAATGATGCACTACAGCATGTTTTCCTTCATAATCCCAAAGGAAGAAGGTTGAACACTAGCATCACTAAGACAAAAATAATATTTGGACTTGGTAAAAGGGTGAAACTAGGTCCATCAAATTGAATAGTCAAAGTGAGCAAGTTGCTATATAATGGACAACTATATTTGCTCTTGGAGACTTAAAGATAACTTTGAAAACCTTCCAACACCAAAAAAGGTGTTCTTACATTGCATCACATCACATCATCGAAGACCCACATCTCATACTAGAGCTTTGAACTTCTGTGCATGAATTCCAGTTTATCTCCAAGTTGGCCCTATGTGGAGACATGAGGCTCAAACAAAATTAGGGCAGCAATCAGGTTACTACAAGCTATTTATTTTCGCAGGCATCTCTCTTCAGATGAGGTTATGTGTCAAGGTTTGTGAGGTATCTTCTGTGGTCAATGGACATCATACAGTGTCCAGATTTTGATAATGTTTATATCACTAGAATTTACTACGAGTCATAGATTATTCAAAATTTTCTCTGAGGCTAATTCGTCAAGGGTTACAATATAAAATCCCAGATATTATTTTTGTACCTTGAGTTTACAATATTTGAGTCATCCTTCAGGTTCAATTGATGGACTACAATTACAATAAAGAACCATGATATTTCCTCTACTCCTCCCTTCTTTGATTGCACAAGTCTGCTTTAAAACATTTTACTTCTCCACTGTGGATTCTCATATAATTTTCTTAGAAATATATTATATAACGGCAGAATATTTCAAAATGACTAAAGTTATACCATTCTATTTTGCACAGAAAACCTTCAATTAGCTAATTGACATCTAATACTGATTACCACAATTAGGAAAAAAGTAACACGAGAAAATGGAATATCAAGAAAACCCAATCCTTAGTACCTTTCAAATGTGTTTGGGGCTTCCACATCGCAGTCATAGTTGACAAAAATGTCAATAATAATCTGAGAATCCTGGGAGATCTTCTCCACTAAACTCAGAACAGTCATCTTCTGTAAGAAACTAGGCTGAAGCACATTCTCCAATACACGAATGATTAGCATGGGGAAAAAAACTCCAATCTCTGATTTCAATCCAGATCTGAATTTCGATAGTAAGTGGTGAAATATTGAACAAAGAAGTTGAAAAATAGTCATAACAGATAGTGCACTGTTCTTCAACAGTGATAAGCAAAGATACTGCTTGACTGCATTAAGAAACCTGTTAAGAGAAGAACACATGAGCTATTTTGAGTGACAAATGCATGAAAATCAAGGCAAACAACCAAGGCTATGACTAGACAATTACATATACCTCATATCTATCCAGTTATTAATCCTAACTAAAGCCAAGTATTTCAGTATAGCAATTGTTTTCACCTCAAAATTACACAGGCAGTATGAGAACTAGAGCTGAACCACAATCATCGCTTCACCTTAATAACATCACCTTTTTTTTTTTTTAATAATAACCTTAATAATATCACCTTGTGTATACGTTTTTGTATTAAAGCCAATTACATCCAAATAGCAATTGTTTTTACCTCAAAATTACAAAGCCAGTATGAGAACTAGAGCTGAACCACAGTCTTCGCTTCACCTTAATAATATCACCTTGTGTATACGTCTTTGTATTAAAGCCAATTACCAAATAGCAATTGTTTTTACCTCAAAATTACAAAGTCAGTATGAGAAGTAGAGCTGAACGACAATCATTGCTTCACCTTAATAATATCACCTTGTGTATGTGTTTTTGGATTAAAGCCAATTAAAGCCAATTACATCCAAATAGCAATTGTTTTTACCTCAAAATTACAGAGCCAGCATGAGAACTAGAGCTGAACCACAATCATCGCTTCACCTTAATAATGTCACCTTGTGTATATGTTTTCATGTAAAATTATCCATATAAATGTCGCCTCAATCATGACTAACCTTAACCCGGTGAAATCTCATCCTTTTTACATGTGCATTAAATCTTCCATAGTCTGAAAGGTATTGAACATAGTTCAAGTTTTCCCTGTTCATTCCTAGCTAAACCTTGGACACTTTAGTTACAGCTACTCAAGAGATTGTACTTGACTGAACTCAAAACAAACATGTTATGGTTCAATATAAGTTCTACCGGTTGATAAAACTGCAGATAGTAAGTGCATGGCATTTTGTACAACTGAGCACTTGCCTCTCATTAGTGCGCCAAATTGGACCTGCATTGGCCATGATTACGTTCAAAAGCTCCAAAGAGAGAAGTTTTCCCCTTAAGAGGATCTGATCATCAGAATGCTCCTGTGACGAAAATTTCATAGATAATTTGCATAAATTCTTGTAAAGAGCAAAACCATCGTCCCTAATCTCACTGTAACCACCCAAACCAGCAACCGTATTCACAAGATCACATTTCCCTCCATCAGTTTCTTTCTTCGGATTATTGGCACCACTTTGCAAATCCAAGGACAATTTAACGTCAGGAGGGCTCTGCTTAGCCTCCACAATCTCATTAATGAAGTTCTGAGAGAAGTGTATAGAATTTCCTTCGTTCAGATTCCTATCAGCAAACTCTAATAACTCAAACACAACCACATTCTTGAAGTCCGCGAACATGGAATTCGCCTCGACCCTGGTGAAAATAATGATCATCATCTGTGCAAGAATAGACTTAGCACAGATTTGAGTGGTGCCACTTTGGCCACCCAGGTAGATATTGTAGCAGGATCTGA
>JACFYI010000244.1:17018-28323 GCA_014898755.1 Handroanthus guayacan
TACTATGATGGAAAAATAAGCCAAATAGTTCGTGAATAAAAGCACCACACCTAAGAGTGGTTGATTTTGGCTTGAACGAGGTATGGCACAGTTTCCTATTATCTTAGTTTCGTTTGATATATGAGAAGAGAGTATTTAAAGCTTTTTCTTACTGACAGGAAGTGTTAATATTTCTCCGTAGGCTGTGAGTCTATTGAAGGCTTCTCTGCAGTCTCCGATGGTTCTTACCGATGTCTTCCTGATGCGCAAGTAACCAAATAGCTATTGAAGAAACTGATAAAGGAATCGTGGATAACCAATCTATTACTTAAGGTCCGAGTTGGGGTATTTTGTTGATTTCGAATTTGCAGAAATTGTGTTCCTCCATCCCTGTTTAAATGATTTGCTATAAAATGTCAGTTTATGCTTTGTTTAAATTAATTTAAATTAAAAATATGATTTATATGATTTTTTTTTTTTATGAACTAGGTAATGCATTAAAAATTAACCAATCCAGAATTTAGGTACAAATAGAGCGTGTAAGTGGACATCCACCATCACTAAAAACAAAAATAGATGGACTATCTATGCCACACACATGAAAGACAAACCATCTTTAATTGGGCCGCCGAATTGCAATTTCTACTGTATTGCAAATTCTGGATTTAAATTTATTCCACTTGGATCTGTCAGCCCAATATTCTATTTTCGGCGAAATACGTTTAATGCATAATATTTTTCAAATCAAATAAATAATATCAAATTAACTTTTTCCCACCAAACCAAGAAAAAATAGAAAGTAAAGATAGTAAAAATTTACTAAAATAAGGACAGAAAAAGGAAAGAAAAAGAACGAGAAAAGGGAAGAAAAGAAAGAGGAAAAAGGAAAAAGAAAATTTTCAACAAATTACAATTGAGTCCCCAAATTTTTAATTCATTAAAATTTATCCTAAATATTTAATAAAACTTTCACTTAAGTCCATTTTATCCCAAAAAATTAAAAAAAATCCAAAATCGAACTATATAATTTTTATTGCATTGGTTTGATTTGGTTTGGTCTTTTGGATAAATCCAAAGCAATCCAGACCAATCAAGCTTGGTTTTGATTGGATCGGTTTAATCCGTCAGAAAATATAATAACTAAAAATATATAATTTTATTAAAAAACTAGGTATTTATTGTAAAAGTCTATTAAACACCCTTGTTTTAAACATGAGCACGTGATCAATGATGTTTTTTTATAAAACATAAAATTGAATTCATACCAAAGGTTCAACTTAATTAGGACTAATTGAGCCTCTATAGGTTGGCTATTTATTTAGCATATTTATAATATAATATGTACATGTATATATATATATATATCGGTATGGTTTCGTTTGGATCGATTTTTCAAATTCAATCCTCAAATCGATCCAAAATGATTAGTTTCCAAGAATTAATTTGATTGGTTTTCAGTTTAGTTTGAATTGAATGATCGATTTTGTTTGGTTTAATTTGGATGTGAATACCCGTCAAGATAACTATCCCTATGTTTTAATGAGGTCTAGGTGGTGATCAGTAGTAACAATTGTAGCCAATATACCATAGGCTGTAAAGTTGTTGAAGGCTTCTTTGGAGCCGGAAGGTTCTTACTCGAGCCTTCCTCAAGGAGAATAAATTGATATTTGGGAGTGGGGACCAGTCCTTGAAGAAGTTGTTCAATTTCAAGATATTGTCAGAGGGTGGTTGGCTAAATTTATTTAAAACATCTTATAAGTTCTTACATTTTATAAGATATTTTTTAAGCTTATAAGATGTTAGATCTTATGTTAAAATTAAGTTATTAAAGTGTTTAGATAAAATAAGAACTTTTAGTTCATAAGATATTAGTAATAACAATTTTGTAATTAAAATAGTTAAAAACAAAGATATATGTGAAGATTTTAGAAATAAGTTAGGATTTCCTTACTTTTTTAAAAAGAGCTTATAAGCTTCTAATATCCTTTTTTTTTTAGCTAATAAGATCTTTTTTGAAAACTTTTACCAAATATTTTGTAGCATCTTATAAACTCCTAAACATCTTATGAAATGTTTTGAAGAGCTTATAAACTCACCCAAACACCCTCTCAATTTGCAGTTCGTTTTTGCGACGAAGCGGATGAGAATCAATTCGTGTACGCTAATAAATATTTAACCATATGAAATAAAAAATGAAAATGAGGTATGTATAGTGTGACACAATTTTGTATATTTCTTATAAATAATTAATATTTAAAAGAATAAATAATTAAAATAGAGGCTGTGTAGATTGGGTGCTACAATTTAAATTCATTTAGTAAGATAATAATGATTAATCATGCAACAAGTTTTCTACCTCTATCCTATTACGTACTCGTGTTTGTTAATTTGGAGTCATTGTAAAATTAAATGTACTTTTCTATGTACTAACAATGTGGCACATCGTTAGTGATTTTTCTTCTCTTTATTGAGTGATTGTGCTCAATTATAACAATATTATTATGCGCAGCATACTAATCTTATGTTATCAAAAAAACATTGGAAATGTCATTTATAGTACAACTTTTCCCAAGTATAATCCATTTGAACTTTTTTAACCCTTCTTATTTTACATTATCCCTCTCTATCTCTTCTCCTTTCCGAAATATTCTCTCTCAACTCATTGAATCGTAAAACGCACAATTTCACTTCAGTAGCAAATAAACGTTAACAATTAATATTGAATTGGCAATTGTGTTACACTCAATGTATGACCTAAATTTTATTTTTGCAAAATTAAAAATATTTATTTATTTTTTAATACTCATGAATATTTCTTAATTATTGAATATTATTATTTGAATTTATTGTTAGAATAACATGATTGAAAAACAATATAAAGAAAATAAAGTAAAATAAAAATAAAAATTATAATTCAAGAAAAGAACAGCAAAACAAATATTAAAAATTTAAGGAAAAATATTTTGTCAATATTTTTTATAACTACTTTGGTAATTACCATCTTTTAGAATAGGGTTATTTTTATCTATTCGCTTAATAATGGACAAAAATAACTTCCTTTAGCCCTCACATTTTATCTATAGTATAGATATTAGTAATATTAACCATAAATAATTAAAAATATAATTAAATATGATAACTAATTAGTGTTAAACATTATTACTAATAAATACAAGTTAACTATAATGGAATATTAAACATCAACAATTAATTTTAAATATTAATAATTAATAATTAATAATTAATATAAACATTAATCCTAATATGCAAATCATAAAAAATGCATATAAAAATTAATATATATAGATATATATATGTGTGTGTGTATATATAGCTCAGCCATGATTGTCGAGCCCTTATAACCAAGCTCGGCCATGGCGGACGAGTCCTGCAGCACCGTACCTCGGTCATGGCAACTGACTCTCGTCTTTTATGCTGTCGTGTCCGAGCTCTTCTATATTCAGAAAGAAGAGTAAGCTCTGCCATGTCGGCAAAGCAACCGGAGCCTCATCTTTTAAGCTCCGCCATAGTGATTGAGCTCTTCTATATATACCCAGTTAAAAAAATAATAATAATTAAGCTCAGCCGTGGCCACTAATAATGCAAATGATAATGTAATAAATATATTTTTATGTAATTATTCATACAAATAAATAATTATAATTACAAAATCACATAATATAACAAAATAACATAAAAAATATAGCCTCTAAGATTTAGTTTGAGACTAAGATATATATATATATATAATTATTTAGGTTGATTAAATAACAATCATAATTAAATCAAATTTTACTAGTTTTAAATTTATTTTTCTTGTAAAATTTATTTTATGCATGTATATATATTTATATTGATTATTAAGATTATCGGATTTAGATTTTTAATGTATCTGATTGCTTGATTCCATATTCGAACTATTTTATTTTGAATTATGGATATTTATTATCGGATTATCCACTGAATTTTTAATCAATTAAAAATTTTAACATTTGGATTGGGTTCAAATTGGATTCAGATAAAACTTCACTCCATTAACGGCCCTAGTCCTGTGTTAAACCTAAAGTAATCATTGGCATACTGAAAGTAAAATATTAGCTTTTCAGGATGTTTTCTTAAGGTATGGTGGTAACTTTTGCAGACTATTCTTCACACCTACACTCCATACTCATGTTCTTTTATTGTAAATGACCTAATTGCCCTAATTTATGTAAGACCACATTCTTCAATTTTCATGGACAAAATACCATTTTTAATATTTCAACACTTCTCCACATTTACAATGCTTTTGATTTTTTAAAATTTTTAAAGATAAAATTGTAAATTTTCTCCTAACTATTTCTTATTAATTTTTCAAATAATAAGCTACTAAGATAAGCTTTTTTTAAACTTATAATTCTTTCCAATCAAATTAAGACATTTGAAAAGTTTTCAAATGACGTCTAAGAATTAAAATACAAATCGCTTAAAAAATATACTGAATACAAAATAAATCAAATTAAAATTTTAATAAGTCAATGATATTATATGTCAAAATTCCATATTGAATTAGTTGGTTAGATTTTGTTTTGTTGATATTCTTTTTTTAATTTTAAATAGTAGCTCAATTAATTGTATTTGAGACAACATAAACGTAAAAAATGCAGTTAACGAAAAAATAAAAAGAATTATTATTTATAATTTTTTATATAACATTTAAGTTTGAGTGAAGGACAGGGTGTTTTAAGTGTAATTATTACAGTGTTGAAATGGGAAAAAAGAATAGTTTTGTCAATGAAAATATTGAGAATTATAACCTAAAATAAATGAGAATTAAGTCAATTGCAATTAAAGGAAGTAGGGCATGGAGTGTAGGAGGTAAAGATTGGTGCGCAAAAGTCAGCACCCCTAGAGCCAGTTTGGTTGTGTTTTATTTTCATTTTCAGTTTTCATCATTTTTAAAATGTAAAAAAGTAATTATGGATTTTTATGTGAAAATGAAGGTGTATTTGGATTATTTGTTTGAACATATACAATCCAAACCATTAAAGTGAGTTTGAATTGAAGTGACTTAATTAGATAGAGAATCCTATGAAAAAAAAAAAAAAAGATGTAAATCTACTAAAAAATAGTTGTTCGTAGTAAAAATTGATTACACACATTTAATTTGAACATGGTTGAATGGCCAATGAATTTTTTATGTAACATAAAGTTACATTTGAATCAAAAGTTCAATTAAGCTTGTATACTTCAATTCTATTGGAATCAAAGAAAGTTATGTTATTCAAATCAAAATATAATTTAGGGCGAACTACAAAACCACACCTCAATTATTGGGGATTATAGAAACCACCCCTACATTTAACATTCTTGTGTTCAAATAGACGGGACAGTGAAAATATTGAAATTGCTGAAATTTGTTCTATTTAGAAAGAAAGAAAAAAAAAATGAATTACAATAACTCTCCTTGATTTTTGGGTGAATTACGTACAAAAAATACCCGTCAATGTGGAAATTACGAAAATACCCCCATGCACTTAATGTCTATTTGTTGACATAGATGGAATAATGAAAATGTCAAAATTGATTTTGTCTTTTTAGAAACACAATCTAGAGTTGTAGAAATTGTGGTTTGGACCCAGATAGGAACCCTCCTAGGATGGATGGAGTTTTGAAAAATTGATCATTGTATCTTCAGCATATACTTACATTTTTCCTTCTTATTTCAAACACTACTAGAAGAATTGTTTAAGGAAGCCATGAAAAGTGAGCATGCAACAGGAAAAAAATCAACTCGATTTACATTGACTTTTTTAGGGAAAAAGGTAATGATAATATTATAAAGAAATTTTGTAATTTTTCTTCGTCAATAAGCAAAGTGAGGATTAAGCAACTTTAGACCATGAAGTGGCCAACATGCAATAGTGCCACGGTTGTGTGTCAAAGCTTGAAACAATTGTGTGATGATGAGTTATTTCCTAAGACGTTAAGGCAAGGTATGGCTTTAGCCGACCTCTAGTGCATACATATATGTGAGTTTATTGGGCAAAATAAGTGTTAGAGGTGGGGCAATTGTGAGAAAAAATTAAAGAACAAAAGTAGCATAGAAAAAAGAGAGGCATCCCAAAGATATCTTAAAGCAAAGTGATGACTAAGCAATTTTGGAACATGAAGTAGTCAGCATGCAATAGTACCATGTTTGTGTGTCAAAGCTTGAAACAATTGGGTGGTGATGAGCTATTTCCTTAGGTATTAAGACAAGGCTTTAGCTAACCTCCAGTCCCTATATATATATGTGTGTGTAAGTTTATTGTGCAAAACAAGTGTTACGAGTGAGGCAAATTTGAGAGAAGAGAAGTATTCCGAAGTCGTAGTACATGAGCTTTGCAAAAATTTTGTAATATTGCAATTCGATGTGTATATATATAGGAGCTTTTTGCAAAAATATCCCCTGTGAAATTTCTAATTGGCAAAAACCCCCCTGTGTTTTTTTAATTAGCAAACTCACCCCCTCTGTTAATTATTCAATGCAATTGAAGTCCCTCAGACCTCTTAGTGTACTACACGCGCTTAGTTTGCACTTGGGGGATGCATTTTCGCTAGTAAAAAGACAATATTGCCCTTACATATTGAGCTTTGTGCACAAACACCCCCTATAAAATTTCTAGTTAGCAAAAACCACCCCTATGTAAAAAATAAATGATTTATTGAAATCAAATACTCAAAATTAATTTTATGATGTGCATAGAAAATAATTTCTAATATATGATGAAAAACGGGACTATTTAGAAATTAATTTGGCAAATATATATTTTGGTTGATGGTTTTTACATTTATATTTTTTTCCCCTTATTTTTGTTTATTTCATATTTGTATAAATTTTAGGATAACATTCATTTGGTATGTTGACAATATTGAAATTGCACAAAGTTATATAGTTCATTTATGAAAATAATTTGTTAGTCTCTCAACAAAAATCTTATAAATAAATACTTAATCCCATATAATAAGATTTTAAAATCTATCTTGACAATTTAAAAATATAATCAACTCAATTAATCTTACTTTTTCTTAATACATATTATCAACAGTAATTGTCTATTTTTAAAAATAATATAGAATAAATTACTTTTGTATTACCAGATGAAGTTTAGTGAGTGAGCAAAATATAGAACTATATATATTTTAGTTCTTCAATAAAATTAAAGAAATTAAAAATATTTAAATTAAAAATTATATATTCTAAATTTTCTGCGACGTCTAAATTATAATTATTTTCATAAAAATAGAAAAGAACTAAGAATTATAAGTAATTTCAAATGGACATATATTAATTTTGTAATTATTTTCATAGTACGAAGATATCATTTTAGTAATGTTTAATTTTAACAAACTTTATTTAAATTCTATTTTTTTAAAATTCGTGTGGGGAAAAAAAAAGAATAATTACATAAAAAAGTATTTTGCAGTTATGTATACGTAAATTTAAGTAAGGACAAACAATTTAGAAGTGTTATATTTGTTACAAAAGGAGGAAATTTTATAATTTTTTTAGTTACATTGATTTTTTTTCCCTTTCTATGTTTTCGAGGAAAATAGAATTTATACTAATATCATTCTATCAATTAACTATGAATAAAAATAAAATTATTCCTATAAAATATATTTTTCCAAAATAATTATTTGCAAATTAAAAATATGTCATTCATTAGTTAGATACAAGCAGTTAATGTCCCTTTAATGAAACTTAATTTTGCAGCCTCAATTTTGAACAAAAAAGCAGAAAAATGTGAGGGTATTATTGTCAAGTTATGTTTGGTCAATGGGTTGATGAACAATGGGTGGAGTGAGCAAGTTTTTATTAATAGAGGGGGTGATATTGCTAATTATAAAAACAGAGGGGGGATTTTGCTAATTAGAGATTTCACAGGGGGTGTATTTGCAAAAAGCTCATATATATAGATATACTTTAGCCTCCATTTTACCAATCTCTCTTTCAATTTTATTTGTACACCCAACAAATATCCCAATGGTCATTTTTTAGGAATATTTTTCATTTTTCACAAAAATACCCCTCCAATATAAACAGATGTTCAGTGGACTTCCAGTTACGAAGTGGAACAATATCAATTAAAATCAAAGTTGTCCGCAGAGGCAGATATGGAAAAATCCCCACTGAGCTTGAAGCTCTTGATTGATACCCAATGCAAAAGGGTCCTGTTTGCCGAGGCCAACAAAGACAGTGTGGATTTCCTCTTCCACATACTCTCTATGCCGCTGGCTACCGTGGTTAGTCTACTGAAAGAACAAGGAATGGTGGGTTCACTAACCAACCTGTACCAAAGCATAGAAAATCTGAATGAGTCATACATACAACAAAACCAGAGCAAAGACACCCTTTTGAAACCAGTACTTTTGGATCGAGGTACTTCTGTTCCATTTCTGCTGCTCGATTCCGCACCTTCAGATAAGAAGTTTTATAGGTGCGGTAGCTGCAATGGAAGTACCCCTACCCCTGGCTTTGCCTTTGGTATCTGCAATGGATATGGCTTTAGCATTTCTGATGACCCACGCTCGGTTTGTCCCAATTGTGGCCGGAATATGACCACAGCTGTCCCATATGTGTCGCCTCCACCAGCCCAACGAGTATCTGATGAAGGTGGGTTTGTGAAGGGAGTGGTGACTTACATGGTGATGGATAATTTGGTTGTGGAGCCGATGTCAACTATCTCATGTATTACTCTGTTGAGCAAATTTAATGTTAAGGAAGTGGGTTCACTGGAGGAAAGAGTGGTTAATTTCGGCTTGAATGAGGTATGGCACAGTTTCCTATTATTTTATTTTCATCTTCATATACGAGAAGAAAGTATACAAGGCTTTTTCTTACTGACAAGAAGTGTTATTATTTCTCCGTAGGCTGTGAGTCTGTTGAAGGCTTCTCTGCAGTCTCAGAGGGTTCTTACTGATGTCTTCCTAGAGCTCAAATAACCTGATAGCTATTGAAGAAACTGATGAAGAATCGTGGATAGCCAGTCTGTTACCTAAGATTCGAGTTGGAGTATTTCGTTGATTTTGAATTTGCAGTCGTTGTGTCCCTCCCTATTTTAATGATTTGCTATAAAATGCTAGTTATGCTTTGTTTAAATTAATTTAAACTAAAAATATGATTTTTATGATTTTTTTTTTTTTTTGATAAATTAGATATTGCATTAAAAATTAACCAGTCCAGAATATAGGTACAAATAGGGCTTGTAACTGGATAACCACATCACTAAAAATAGAAATAGATAGACTATCAATGCCACACACACATAGAAGCAAAGCATCTTCGGCCAGGCTGCCGAATTGCAGTTTCTAGCTTATTGTGGTTTCTAGATTTAAACTTAAACTTCCACTTGGGTTCGTCAGCCCAATACTCTGTTTATGTTTAATGCATAATATTTTTCAAATCATTAACTTTTTCCCACCAAGTCAAGAAAAAATAGAAAATAAAGATAGTAAAAGTTCACTAAAAAATATCCGAATATCCGATTGATTATTCATATTCGTATTCAAAATTGACAGATATTGTTCATATATGTATCCGTTGTTAAATAATTCGAATATGAATATAGTGGTACTCATGTTTGAAATATCCATATTCAATAAAAAATACGAAAAATAATATAATTAATATATATTGTTTATACAAAGGAAATAATATATAGGTATAAAATAAGAAATATAAATATAAATTGAAAATTATATACTATCTACTAAAGTAATTTTTAAATTATAATTCATTTTATTTAGAGTCACTTGATATTAATTATAAATTAATATTAAAAAATTTACAAATCACTAACTATAATTTATAAAAATTTAATAGTATGAATACGCTTCAAGATACATGAAACAAAAAACGTATTGGATTTATTTAATAAAAGTATTAATTTATTAGATATAAATTTATTAAAACTCCTGTAACATCCTAAAATTTCCCTAATTAAGATTTTAATCCTTAATTTTCCAAATAATAATTCATAGTTTATATATATATATATTCATAGTGTATATTATTTACATTATAAAATTTTTTGTAGGGCTTTATTAATTGTATCACTTCCAAATAAAAATATTTGAACTTATTATAAGCAGTGATGACTTAGAAGCTTGAAAAGTCTGAAAAGACCCCACTAAATCAAGATTTTGGAGTCGCCACTGATTTTAAACATTATAATATGATTTTTATTTCAGCAAACATCTTAATTAATGTATTAATACAATCATTTCATCAAATAATAATAATAATAATAATCATGATGTGCTTCTACAATTTAATGGACAAACAAATTGTTCTTCGAATGCCTAGCTAAAATCCTTTTGTCATGCACGAGATCTTATAAAATTGATTTAAACTTAAAAAAAAAATTATATATTTAGGGAGTATTTGCCTACACTTATTTAAAACTACTTATAATCTCATACATGTTGTAATATGTATATAGAGCTTATAAGATATTATATCTTATATTAAGAACAAACTTTTGCAGTAGCTAGATAAGATAAGATACTAGAGTTTATAAACTATTAATAATGATAATTTAAAATATAATTTTGCATTTTAAAATGGTTAAATTTAAAAGAGCATGTTAAGATTATAAAGCCAAGTTAGGAACTTCTTTCTATTTTAAAAAAAAGAACTTACAAGATCAAGCATCTTGTGTTGTGAGCTTATAATAAGCTCTTTTTCTTTTTTTTTTTAAAAAAAAAAGAAAGAAAAAAAAATCACCTAATAGGTTTCGACATCTTGTAAGCTTTTATGCATATCTTATTAGATATTTAAAAAGTTCATAGACCCAACCAGATTTTCTTAATCCGGAACATTTCTCTTAATTGTTCTGAAGATCTTTGACTTCCATTCATCAAAGAGATAGGGGAGGTTAAATTGTGCAGCAGAAAGCAATGGTAATAGAGTTATGACCATTTGGCTAAGAATTTCACCGGTTGGCGGCGAGGACATTAATGCATGCAAAGATTTTACTCGAAGATCCAAGCACATTGCAAAATGTAACGCCCCGGATTTCAGGGCTCTTCGCCTCGAGATCCGAAGTGCTACTCGCAGACGGATAATCATTCCAAAAAAAATCAAACAGGAACTAATAAAATGCATTTATTCTAAATCCCAATAGGAAAATACCATTACAGGCCATTAAAATTCTAAAATACAATCTCATAACTTAGTGTTCCAAATTTACAAGTTGGAATTTCCAAAATTCATTACAAAATCCAAATTACGAGCTACACGTATCCGTGGTTCAAACGGGAATTCAACTAAACCAAAATATCACATCCGGATATCCTCACT
>JACFYI010000244.1:28423-39351 GCA_014898755.1 Handroanthus guayacan
CCGAACATGTAAAGTTTATTTTTGGAATCAAAACGTGCTTCGTTTTATTGAAATAGAATAAATTTCGAAAATTGGCATTTCCAATTTTTTAATTAGAAACTTGTCGGGGCTCGTTTGGATCAATATGGGGTACGAACATAAGACTTAAATGCACGAAACGTATTTTGACGTTAAAATGATGTTCATGATTTTAAAAAAAACGAATTATTATTTGAAAAAAAATCGGTGATTCAAGATTTTATTTTAAGGGGATTCTTGGGGTCTCACACAAAAGCACCTGGACATGCTTTTCAACAGAGAAACAAACTACCAATATGCAAAAAGAGAAAATGACATTTAACTACCTGAACTTTAAAAGTTTTTGTACGTTGTAATTTAAACAAAAAAATTTTGCATGTTACCACTTGAACTTTACAAAATTTTGCATAGGTGCATTTTCTGGTATAATATTCCACCGAAATTATCTCATACCATTAGAGCACTTTATAGTTAGGGTTTGCATGTAGGCCATGCACGTGTAAATATTCTGTTGTACCTGCTCTTAACCGCTTCTGTTAGTTTGTTAGCCTTTCGTTACCGTTTCTGTTATGTTGCCGTTATCTGTAGGCTATTTATATGGATGTATTTCACGTTTCTTCAATCAATGAAATATACACATCCATTCATATTTAGTAGAGTTGTCAAACTGGCTTGGCCCACGAAACCGTTTAGCCCGGCCCGAGCCGGTCCCGAGCTTAGGCGGGCCGAAACTATTTTGGGGCGGCCCAACCCCTAATCAGCCCTTTTAATAATGGAATCGGACCTAAACGGTTCCGAGTTAAACGGTTTTGAGCTAAACGGGCTAAACGGTTCCGAACTAAATAGGTTTTAAACGAGCTAAACGAGTTAAACCGGCCGAGAGTTTTTTTTTTTTTTATATTTTTTTATGTAATCATTGATGTAATTGTAATAAATAAGGAGAAATAAGCTATTTTACACTTATTTAGTTCAAAGAACTCTTAAAAATATAAAAAGAAATACCATAAATTTTACATACAACATATTTTATTAACATGACATAAATTTAAATAATTTAAAATAATTTTTTTTAAAGTATTAACATAATATAATATTTTAAAGTATTATTTTAGTTGTATTTTTTAAAAATATAATATTTTCATCAAATAATTAAATAATATTACGTCTTGAGAGTTTTATGTAGAAAAATATTTTTTAAATACTAAAATTAAATTAAATATTTAACAAACATAAAAAAAATATATAATTATAGATTTAAGAAAAACACTACTTTTGTAAGTGGTGAAGGGTTAATTTGAATGAAAATAGTAATATAATTACATAATTAAATCTCAACAAATTGCTTTATTAAAAAAATTACTAATATATTATACAATATTTTTTTAAATTTTATTTAATTTTATTTAATTTGATTAATTTTTTACTTTTTTAGTTTTATATTCTTTTTTTTTATTTAAATTTTAATCGGTTCCGGTCTCGGTCCTAGGCTATCCGGGCTGGCGGACTGGGCCGGTCCCAGGCCCAAATATTGGGCCCGGGATGAACCTAAAATCTGCCGGTCATTGAACAGTGAACGGGCCGGGCCGCCCATTTTGACACCTCTAATATTTAGTTTGGAGTTATATCCTTGATATGGTATCAGTTTGAAAGTTTCTTCCGCTGCCTCCATGGATCGTGGCCAAGCTTCCTCTCTTGGGGATGATAGCTCGAGTCCGTACTATCTTCACCATGCGGACAATCTCGGTCTCACTCTGGTGTCTCAAGTTCTATTTCACGTTTCTTCAATCAATGAAATATACACATCCATTCATATTCAGTTTGGAGTTTTATCCTTGATACATACGTTACACACGTGTGAATTGTAAGGCAGAATTGGCAATGAAAAGTTTTACTTTACCACCTGAACTTCGTAAAAATTTGCACAATGTCTTCTAATAGTATATTCCAGTGAAATATTTCACCGTGAAATGCACCAAGGTTGTACTATACAAAATTTTGCAAAGTTTTGATGGTAACGTGCAATGTTTTTTTATTTAAGTTGCAAAGTATAAACACGTCCAAAGTTCAAGTGACTTGATATTATTTTCTCTATGCAAAGAATACTAACTTGAAAAATCTTCAAATGAAGTGATGGGAAAGACACACTAGAAATGATGATTCAACCCTCATCAATGACAAACAAGAAAATGAGACACTAACAGCTTTGTCATAAAAAAACGAGAGAACATTAAATAGATAAGGGCCTGTCATTACTAAAACATAAGTCTAACAAATTTGAAATGGAAGGGGGGATTGCATTTTCGGTCCCACATGATATGATTGTTTACACTTTTGGCATTGATCTTTCATGAGTTAACATTTTTGGTCCACTTTCTTTAATTTTTTTACACGTTCAAAACAGCTCCCCACTGCCTGTAACTTTTTTGACAAAATTCTCACACGTGGCAACCACTCTCCATTAGTTTAGCTGAATTTGACATGTAAGGAATACATGTTAAATTTGTGTGGAAAAAACGCGCAAAAACTTTCCCTCTCCTTCCATAAACCTAATTGCTTTCTTCTTCTCTTAATTTGCAACACGTGCTCCTCATATGTCAAATTTTGTTAAACTAATAGAGAGTGGCTGCCACACGTGCGAATTCCATAAAAAACTAATAAAAAATGAGGGGCTGTCCTAAAAGCGTAAAAAATTTAAAAAAAATGGACCAAAAGTGTTAACTAAAAAGGTTTGGTATAAAAAATGCAAACAGCCTTTCTTGTGGAACAAAAGTGCAATTTTCCCAAATTATTATCTATCAATCCTAAACATGTATTAGATTTGGCTCTGATCAATTTTGTGGCTATAAAGATAGCTCCAAGAGTATTTGTTTCAAATTCTATCGACTATAGTCATTTTTTAACTATGACTACATATTTTAGCATCAGCCACAAATCAATCATAGTTTATGCATAATTTTTTGTAGTTATTTGCAAACATTTTATAATGAAATTAATACGAATTTAACAATTTGGTTTGGAAACAACGTGATACTATTTTCAAGTGCCATTTATTCTTGAACCTTATTAGCATACAATATGATAGATCTAAGGGCCATATGTAGCACAATAATTGATATAAATATAGATAGTTACGTGGAATTTGTTATTACATATAATTTAGGGATAATATACATATTACCTCGTAAAGTGAAAGATAACTCTCTATTTGTTTCTAAATCTAACGTACCTCTCTAGTCCAATAGAGAGAAAATACTCCCAATAAGATAATAATCTAAACTTTATGACGAGGTTAGCACCCTACATTAAGGGATAATTCATACTAAGAAAAATATGGGGTTATATTCCCCATTTAAATATTTCAAGGGGTTGAAAAATAATTTACCCCTATAATTCATGTCGTTGTATGTTCTCAATGTACTGTGCTAAAAGAGTAAAATTGGATCTCTCGTAGTGCTACTACCTCGCCATCTTTCACTTAGTTTCATGGCCAATGTCTGGATTTGGAGTCTGGAGCATACTTCCTACCGATATATATAGGCATTTTTTTTTTCCCATTAAACAGATAGTATAATGTCGTTTTTCTATTCTTTTGGAAAATAGAAACTAGTTTTTTTTTTTGGATAATAAAATAAAATAAAAATGTACCAATATCATTGTTATTTGTTATTATTCTTC
Source organism: Handroanthus guayacan (assembly GCA_014898755.1). Classification (NCBI taxonomy): domain Eukaryota; kingdom Viridiplantae; phylum Streptophyta; class Magnoliopsida; order Lamiales; family Bignoniaceae; genus Handroanthus; species Handroanthus guayacan. Next base: position 32,117 of record JACFYI010000244.1, read on the forward strand.
CAATTTGAAATTCTGCAAAATTTAAATTGATCAGGTTATATTTAAAAGTCATATTTTTATCATGCCAGCTACCAAGTTTCAACCAAAATTTAGAACTTAGGATGCTTAAGAATAATAGTTTTTTTATTATTTAAGAGAATGTTTGGTTGTATTTCTATGACTTACTTTCACATTTTTTTTTATTTGAAAACTATAAATTACTTGTTTATTCATCTTTCCATTGAAAACATTCCTCAATTTTTTTTTCCTCATTTCTTCCTAAATTACCCTATTATTTTATTACCACATTAATCAAATTCAAGTTTGATTTAACATAAAGCAACTAATATCATTTCAAATTTAAGAAACGTGTCTTTTAATGCAACAAAATTATAGACTTAACAAGTTCTTATCTTTATCCATATATATCCTACTCTATATTCCAAATAAATCATCTGAATATATTTTCATTTACACATAAAATTCTTAATGTAACAACCTAGATCTAGAACTTCTGTTCCTAGACCGGAATTGCTACTTGTGGGGAGGGCTCTAAAAAAAATTTTCAAGTAAATTCTTAAATTCTCGATTTTAATCGGTAAATATTTTTAAAATATTTTTAAGAAAAATCCTAATTGGTGATTGATTTTTTGCCAATTTAAGATTTTTCTCTCAACCAAAAATATTTTATCACTTCCGTAAAATTTTCTTGCATTTGAAAATTATTTTATGCATTATTTCGGCTCAAGAAATATTTTTAGTCCAACTTTTAGTTCAAAGATTTAGTCCAATTTAGCCCAAAATTTAATCCAACACATACCACCTTTTACATTACATTGTATGCTATATACAAAATAAGATATGTACATATGTCTATATATGCAGCCGGCCACACCACCCTCAAATACGTGGATATTTATATAGTATAATGAAGGATTAATCTTCATCCAAGTGAAATAACATCATTATGCTAACTAGCTACATTCCACCTCACTTTTTCCTTTCCCCTGCTTCCAATTCGAAACTTTGAGCCCTAACCATGAAAAAATTTCACCTTTCCTCCTTCAAAAATCGGTTTTTGTGAGGGAAATTGATATGAAATTTATCTTAGTTGAGGTTTTTTCTCTAGTTTTACTGATTACTATTGTTCTCTCTCGTTCTGAAATTTTGAAGAAGGCTACGATCCAAAAATCAAAGTGTAAAACTCCATAAATAAAAAAATTTGAAGTTTTTTTAGTCAAGTGAAGGAGTTTTGCTCTTGTACACCGATTAATTCTTCAAATAATCTCAATTCTATAGCTTATTTTGTACGTAGTATTTGGTAGGGTTTATTTTCTTTAAATTTCTTTCATGTTGATCGATGTGGTGTTTTTGTTCTTTACTGTGCACTAATTACTTGTTGAGTTGATTGATAATTATTTGTGGATTATTTAATTTGATGTATGGAGTATGTGTTTGTTTTCAATTTTTCTCTTGCAATCGCAATACGAAGTCAGTCCGAACCTTAGATCTACCTCAAGTGTTTACATCATTTTCTTCCTCTTGTTGTTCACTTTTGAACTAACCATTGCTGCAATTTTCTCAAGCAAAGTTGATGGTACAAGAATGAAAACGGCGTGTAATGGTGCTCTCAAAGTCTTCTAGCCATATTAGAAGAAGATCCAAGGATATTTTTGTCATTGTTTAAGCATATTTGGAGTACCACTCTCAATTCTCGCGTGTTTACTCCATTTACGCACATCGCCTTTTAAATGCAATAATTGTAAAAACGGGGCAGGGGGGTAAAATGCTATTTAAAATATTACATGGGTCTTTATGCTATTTTGAAATAATACAGGGGGATAACATGCAATTCTCTCTTTTCCAAATCCGTCATAAACGAATACGGATACTCATATCCGACAAGTTAATTGGATATGAATATGAAAACAGTGTATCCAATCTGTTTAATATTCGTTTACACCCCTAGATACAATGCACAAAAACTATTTCAAAACACACATATAGAATTTTACTTTCATGGTTATTTTTCTAATATTAAATAATCACTGTGGCGTGGTCTTAATTTTTATACTTTTGTTTTTCTGATTAGGTGTTGCAATAATTCTTTTTCTTTAAGAAACAAGTTTGTTATTTTCACATATTTAATATTTGTATGTTGAGTGAAATCAATATATTGCAGCGCTCCAAAGCGTGAACATATATGAATATTTTGTTTCATTTTATTTTAATCACCACAAGACATCATAAAAGCAAAATGTTCATTAACAATAATAACAAAATAAATCAAGATTTTTTTGGTTTAATTTAAAAAACTCAGGAGTTTGAGAATTCATTTGAATCAAAATTATGATATCATAAAAACTTGTCTGCCTTTTCCCAGAGCTTATGAACTCAGCTAGCACCACTAGCACTTATCAGTGTAAAAATAATAAAAACGGTTATTCTTGATATATAATCAACTTAAATCACTTTCAGATTATTTTATTTATATATATATATATATAATAAGCTGGTGATTTTTCTCTTGTACGTCGTTTGAAAGTTGTTCCCATCACAACAAGAACGAAACAATTAGTCAAACGCGGTGCCTCGATTTTCTTCCTTGTACGTCACTTCTTTCTTGATAGAAAGTGATGCTGGCCATTCACTGGAAAAAGCTTAAAAAAAGCAGCTGATCTCGATTATTTGCCGGAAGCTGTGCGTTGAGATATATATATATATATATAATAACAACTAACAACGACTTATTAGTTTTATTCATGTGCAATTGTGCATGCATAACGCGGTTTCTTTTCTTCCTTTCGTTGTCTCGTAGATGGGACAAATGATACGTCGACGCGCTTTTGTCTCAATCGCTCCAATTAGGCAGAGAAAAATCTCATGCGAGAGGAGAAAATGTAAATAAATTTTTATCCATTTATTATATCTCAGCATCACGCAAAATGGATATTCATCCCACACTCACTTCAAAAGTTAACATGTAAAATTTGTTTAAAATTATATAAATTGATCATTATCATTCATTTTATTAACATGAAATTCTAATACACCTTGCACGTGCAAAACAACTGGAATGTGAAGTAACATAAAGTGGGTGGTTCGACATCGGAAATCGATCTACCTCTAATATCACATAAAAATAAATCTTGAGTCTAACAAGCTTCTAAAGTTAGTTTTTTTTTTTTTTTTTTAAGAAAAGCCTCTAAAGTTAGTTTGAGAGGCACTAACTATCCAAATTCATAGAAAAAGACAATTATCCATATAATTTATTAATGGAGGATTCTAACAATTAAGGACTTGTTTACATTAAGAACTATTGATAGTTTGGGTCATGTAAACCAAGGTTGCCCTATGTTTACATTGAAGCTTTTGCAAACTCAGGCCCAACCTTCAGGCTAGGTTAAACTTGAATAGTGGAGGTTATCCCAAACCCTTCAAAATGGGCAATTTCAAACGCTGGCAGTAATTTAATCAGATTTAATCAATGACACTTTTATCCATTTTTACACCAAAATTACAAAAAAATGCCACTATACCCTACTCCATCTTTCTTCCATAATAACTCAACACGCCTACCTCTTTGCACTGACTGACTGCGACGAATGCTGGAGAATACAAGTGAAGAAGAAAAATTTCCCAACTCAAATTTTCCCTAGAAGACAACCATAAGTGTGCCTAGAAAAAATGTGAAATTTCTGCCATTTTGTTTTTTGTTTTTTTTTCTTTCTTTTTTCTCCATTTTGTTGTGTTTTTTTTATTTTTTTTTTCTTTCTTTTTTTCTATATGGGGTTTCATGTACATTCAGACAAAGGAAACCCATTTACTTTCCAATTACATTCAAATAACGAAAAATGAGAGTCTACCATGTTTCTGAAATTGATTAATGGGACTAAGATAGAATCTGAAGGTGGTCTACTCATTTCTGATTTCATTTTGGGGAGATATATATGTATATATATATATGTATATATCTCTTTTTTTTTTGGGTTTAGCATTTTTTTTTTGGAGCCTTTTTCCCATCCATAAATAGGTTGTAAATTTGGGTTGTGTGTGAGATTTGGAATTTGGGATGCGCTTTTATCAAAAATTGCTTTCCCTCTACGTGGTGGCAGAACAAATGTGTGGAATCGAATGGGTTTGGAGAGGGGTTTATGTATTTTTTGGGAATTTTTCAATGAAGATAAAGTGGACCAATAGCCTGAAATAACTACACATGCGCCCGATTGTGATTGTGTAATCGCCCAAGGGCAATAATTTTAAATTGAAGTACGGTAGGTGCTTAGAAACTTAAAGCACCGACGCAATGGATTCTGACCCATGCTCAACCTGAGGTTATTGCTTCAGAAAAGTTTATCGGGAGCGCTAGGGCACATGTTTAATGTGCAGGGCCATACGGACTATGTATTGCTTTTTAAAAAAGGAGGATAATATAGTAAACACTTTACCAAGTTTAGGTTCTTCAAATCAATAAATCAAATCAATTAAGTAAATACTCTATCAAGTTTAGGTTCTTCAAATCAATCTAAATCATCAAAGTAGACATACAAACTAAACAAACCTTACCTCCACTAAACCATCATTTAAACCATTTGCTAACCAAACTATCATTAACCAATCTTTTCAGAGTGAACTAGCCCTAAGAAGTAAAGAAAAATAAATTTTTATCCATTTATCTCAATATTATAAATGTCATCTGACACCATTCTAAATTTTAGATAAAAATATAAAGTATTAGAATTTTCACATATAATATTATTGTCAAAACAATGATATGTTGAGAGAGACTTTTACTTATAATTTTATGTAAATGGTTAATACATATGCATGAATTAGACCCGATTAGAAATAAGCCTTACAACTAAATTAATGAATTAAGCTCAAATAGAGGCCTAATGTGACTTTTGACACACGCAGAATAAAAATGGAGCCTTCATTGGAGGAGGTGGAAGTGCTCAATTATTTAATTCAAGAGCTGAAGAAATTGCGCTTTTAGAGGGATGCTTTTACAGGCGTTTAACTACTATAATTATTTTGATAATATATTATTTCATTCATTAAGGTGAATCAGTGAAACAGATGTTAAAAAAAAAAAAATTGACATGGATACTCAATAAAATCAACTGAAACTAGCAGTAAAAAAATTGGTCAAGGTAAGTCTGTCCAACTTCAATATTTTCCTTTGTTGTAAGAGCTTTGATCACATCATACCATCTTCCCGCCCAAGAGGCTAGTACCTCAGCTGGCAGCGGCTCACCATTGAAGACCTTTTTCTTTGATTTAGCTTGATAGCTCTGCAAAAATTTGAAAAGACAATAAGGTCACTAGTATCTAGGTTTTCCTGGCTGCTGACTATTTTGAAATGGCAGAAACGGAATATCAGCTTGCAAAGCTTCAAACTTGTATGGCAAAGCTGCATTTAGCCAATGAATGTTTTATGTCCTCCTCCCATTTTCTGCAAATAGGGCACAACTGACAAGTAACACATGGCTATTTCTTTTAATAAGGTTGCTTGCGGTGGGTAGAGAGTTCCAAGCTACTCTACACATGAAGTTCTTAACCTTGTTTGGCATTTGTTTCCTCTAGATCAGGCTCCACTGCCATCTTTGTTCTCCACTGGTTTCAAATTCTTGTTTAGCCAATGTGGCATGTTCGAGCCCATAGTGGTATTAGCTTCGATCAAGAATTTCCATGCGATGTAAAGTTCTAAATGAGTCTATCCGCACCTTGCTGTGGATCTAGGGGAATTCAAAGGACACTCTCCGCATCAACTAGCCATAGGCTATTGCAAAGTTTGGCTATATCCTACCATCCCATTTTCAAATTTATAAAGTCTTTCACAAGTATACTTCTTTGCCCTCTGGTATGGTTCTTATAGATTTGTAGGATCAGTGAGTATCTACCAATGGGTCGTGCCAAAAATGCACCAATCTTCCATCCCTTATTTGCCATCTCAATTCTCAAACTTCCTTTAAGTAGCCAACTAATGTTCCTCTCCAAGTCAACGTTGGATTAGGCCCCACCTGTGCTTGTAAGAAAGTCAATTTCTTGAAATAATTGGCTTTGAGAAGTTTACTTAAAAGAGAAGTTGGGTTGGTAAGGACCTCCATCCATGTTTTGCAAGTAAAGCGAGATTAAATGATCGAAGGCCCCTAGAGCCGAGACCCCTTCACGTTTAGAAAGACAACACATATCCCACTTTATCCAAGATATTCCTTTCTTTTGTTCACATCCCCACCAGCAGTGGCGGATTTAAGTGCAGTGAAGTGGGGTCAGTTGACCCCACTTGGCCCTGCGCATTAATTAGTATTATATATGTAAATTGATCACAAATATAAAATTGACACCACATTTTGGCTAAACTTGACACCAGCCTAGATGGTGCAGAGTGAAGGGAGCGGGGTTCATTTATTCCGACGTTGTGCGTTCGAGACAGTCTAGAAGCGAGTTGCTTTCTTTTTCTCTTGTTTCTTTTTATTATTCTTTTGCCCTTTTTGTCCCCTTCTTATTTCTTTCTTTTCCTTTTCTTTTCCTTCTTCTTATTTCTTTCTTTTCTTTTTTCTTTTTTCCTTCTTCTTATTTCTTTATGTTCTATTTTCCCCCTTTTTTATTATTAGATAATTTTCTTTTCATTTGTATGTATCTATTCCACTTGGGTTTAAAAAGAATATTAAAGCTTCAATAATAATAATAATAATAATAATAATAATAATAATAAATGTAAGTGATTTGATTTCTATTTTTAACTCTTAATTTTTATTAATTAATTGAAATATGTGCTAAGGTTTTAATAAATTAGAAATTGTAAAAATTATGAAGAATTAAGATTATGTTAAAATAATTGTTTAATTACTTACTTTTTATATCTATATTTTAATAGCTAATTTGGTATTACTTTTTTGTAATTGATGATCGTCTCATTTGATTAAAGTTTGAATCTTTAGTTAAAAATTATGAAATGAGATTTCTTTTGGGATCAACAAATGATATTTCGTGGTTTAAATGAAAGTATATTGTCATTGAATAAATGTAATTTTCTTCTTAAAAAATGTAATCTTCTTTAACTTTTAAGATACTCACAGGAATTTGTGAAAAATATATTGTTAAGATATTGAGAAAAATATAAAAAATAATCCGTTTACTTGTCTAATATACCAAAAGAAATTATACATAAATCTAATAAAGAAACAACTAAGGTTATCATAGAGGATTTAAATGATGATTTCATTAGTATACTTATTAATGAATCTCGTGAT
>JACFYI010000244.1:39451-55385 GCA_014898755.1 Handroanthus guayacan
AATTTATTTTTTATTAATATTTTGACCCCACTTAATGAAAATCCTGAATCCGCCACTGCCCACCAGAACCTATAATCAATGAAGTTAGCACACATCCCACTCTATCCAAGATAGTCCTTTCTTTTTTTTTTCACATTCCCGTCAAAACTCATAACCATTGAGGTTAGCTCTTGCAACAAAGTTTTCAGTAGAAGGAAACATGATGGCCTAGATGCATTGTTAACTTTATGAGAATCTCCTTGGCATCGATGGATAACTTCTTTTGGCTCTATCCTTGAACGTGATTCCACACCCCCTCTTATATGTAGAAAACATCTCTTTTTATTTCTTCCCATCTCAATAAGTAAGACCAAATATTTTTCATGTTTTTCAATGATTAGGAATTAAAGGGTACCTGGAATCTCATTGTTACTATGGGCGACTTGTCTCAATTAACTTGCCATCTGATGCTCGTTCATAGCCGTCAAGGACTTGTTTAATAAAGTTGGCAGATGAATGATCCACTTTGTTGAAAAGAAAAGTATCACCTACAAAGAAAAGATATGAAATACAAGTGGCATTTTGTGATATTCTAATTCTAGTGAGATGGTTTGGGAGCTCTTTCTATTGAATCAAAGAGATTAGTCCAAAATTCACGTCTTGCCTGAAATCCAACTTCGATCGCCTTAAGTTTTTCCTTCATCCCAACATCAAGGTGGGGTGATACATGGTCTACACGGTGTTTTGTTTGATTTTTTTCGTTCATATCATTATGTTAATTATTACCGTTATGATCACACTGCTCACCATACATCTTTCCTTTTCTCCTCATTCTCATTTTTCTTTTCCTTCTCCTCCTCATTCTCACCATCTTTCTTTTTACCTTCCTTATCATCCTATCTCTCCTCGTTTTTCTTTTCCTTTTTCTCCTCCTCATTTTTCTTTTCTTTTCCTTCTCCTCCTCCTGCTCTTCCTCATCCTCATCCTCATCCTCATCCTCCTCATATTTCCTTTCTTTATCCTTCTCATCATCTTCCTAATTCTCCTCCTCCTCCTCATTCTTCTCCTCATCTTTTATTTCCTTCTCCTCTCCATCCTTACCATCTTTATTCTCCTCTTCCTCCTCAGTGTCTTCCATCTTCTCAACAAGTATATGTACTTAGGACAAATTTTTCTCATAATCACCCTGCACGTCATGTGCTGCTGCATGATCACCTTACTCCTCATTTACAGCAACGTCTACATTAACTAGAGCTAACACACATAACTCCTTATTTGCCACCTCTAGTTCGACTATTCCTTTCTTCAATTTCTTTATCTCTCATCTTTGCCCTAACTATAGTAGCAGCTGTGTTGTCCAGAGTTAACAAACATAACTTCTGACTGACATAGTTGAACAAAAATATCTATTACAATAATAAATGTAAATATTCTTGTGAAATTACAATACCAAACTATAACAAAAGAGTAATAATAATAACAAATCATTACCATTTCAGCCGTTATATTTTTCAAACGAGTCTCGACATCATCTACATTGTTGGGGAGCTTGGTTTCTCCTTACCAGTAAAATCAGTGAAAATCAATTAACTTTTTGGCTATTCTCAATGATGGGACGCACTTATAGAGTCATGCTTGTCATTCATAAATAAATTGTTATACTTAGTCAAATACAAAGATAAGTAACATAATTATTAAAATCAAAATCAGTTACAATCAACCCAACAGTGCAACCGTCGAGGTATTTCTTCCAATTTTCTTTTACCCTGATGCACTTCCTCATATCTTGGATAAAGGATTAGTATGCAGCAATGCCCCATGAAAACCCCCCCACTATTGATAAATCATCCAAGTAGGGCAAGAGGAATACAGGGGTCCAATAATTTGAAGTAGAAAATAAAAAATAATTAAAAACTAACAACATATACAATCTATAAAAATCATCTATATCACTCGTACTATCTTTATCTATAAGCTTTTTTAATTTCTTAACTATATTTTTTCGTGTGATATTTTGTAATTTTTCTCAAGAAGAGGCGATCAATTGTTACGAACTTTATTTTCAAATTAATATTAACAAATTGCCGCTTAGTTGGTAACCCCAAAACAATTGAGAATTCAAAAGCAGTAAAAGGAACTTCCACGCCTCTCGCAAAGGCAGAGAAGATGTTTCTCTCTTGGAACCTTCTGATGATAGCTTGAAGGCAGGATAAGTTCATGGGCAAACAAGGTATTTCTTTGTATATTGAGAATGGGATCTTCTCCAATGCCTCTCGGTGTTTTGGCCCCATTTTAGATTCTAGATTTTTCATTGTGTTGTGCAAGAATAGTGAGCAACGCGAGGAATTTCTGTCATTCCTACCTTCAAATGTATAAAAACTTAGCATATATTACAATACAAATATAAGTGCAAAATCGAGTTTCAAATGTCTAACATTACATAATAATTTCGTGCACTCAAGTATATATCCAGAAACAGTTAAGGACAAAATGTAGACATTTCAAGTACTAAAATAGGGTTTGCTCCAAAATCTCACTGCAATGCATATATATGTAAATGCAAAATAGAGTTTCAAGTACCTAAGATTACGTATATTATGTACAAACTAGTGTTTTTTCTTCCCAAAAATTCATTTGAGGCATAAACTAGAAACAAACGAAACAATGCCTAACATTTTAAATGTCTCATGTATAACATTTCAGTTTTTCGTGCCTAATATTTCAAGTTCAAAATCAGGGCTTGTTCAGAAAATCTCACTACAAAGCAAATATAAGCTCAAATGATGGGAAAAAAAAATGAAGAAAAATTACCTAGGAAATTTCAAGTTCCAATGCAAATTGAACGAAAGCTGATTTTCTTCTCGAACGGACGAACGTAAAAATGCAAGTAGGGTTTTCTTCTTCAATACAAGAACGTAAGATAAATGCACAAGAAAAATGGGGGTGGTCGCTTCTTCTTCTGTGAGGAATGTGAATAGGCACGAGAATTTCAAGCTTTCTCTTTTTTTTTTTTTGGTTTTAATTTTAAGACAAGTTTTAAGTTTTTGGTGTTAGGGAAGAATCACTTTGATTTTGATTTTAGGAAAGAAAATGTGTTTCGGACGTTGGGAGATGGAGGAAGATGTGTTTACTTGTAGTTTTGTTCTTTTACCAAGGGCCTATATGTCTTGATACATTTTATGGGGAGTAAAGATTAAATTGAAAGTAGGAAAAGAGAGTTTAAAATAATTTCACCAATTAATTAAAACATTAGCGAGGGCTCAGTGACAAACATATCCCTTGCTGATACTCTTACCACACCCAGTGAGGGCTCAGTGACAAACGCATCCCTCGCTAATCCTATTTTCACAACCAACAAGGGCTCAGCGACAAAAAAATCCCTCGCTGATGCTCTTTTCACACCTAGCGATGAAATAGCGAGAAATCAACGACAAACATTTTAGTGATCACTTATTTGCTCATTGATCTGTGATTGTTTCCTGGTTACATTTTCTTAAAATAAAAACATGTTTTTTTTCCCTCCAGTAGCGAGAAAAATGTATTTCCTCGCAAGTTGCTCACTGTTTAGCGAGAGCTTAGCGAGAAACACTTTTATCACTACTTTCCGTAGCTGAACTGAAAGTTTCTTGTAGTGGATGAAGGATTGGAAATGGAAACCGAGTCCAAAATATAGCTGACAAGTAGATTACCAGGCCGCATAGTTTTTCGGCCTTCTCTCCAGTTCAAGAACTTGATTGATAATTAATTGTGTTATCAATCCTAATTAAAGGATGTGGAATAAAATATTGACTGACATCAATTTCCATGTGGAAGACGCTGAGTGTATTCTTTCAATCACTCTTAGTAGTAAGGACAATGAAAACATCTTGGTTTGGCATTACGCCAAGCATGGCTCGTTTATGATTCGAAGTACGTGTTATCTTGCCTTATCTATTCAATGATGGATCAAGTAGTTTTCTTACGGGACAGGCAATAAGTCAACAACAAAAGACCTTCGCTTCAATTGTAGTCGACAATTCCCACCTAATTAAGGTAAAAATTGTTGCTTGGAGGTCTAATGGAAACTCCCTTCCTTTGAAATATAATTTCATTCATTATCATATTCCTATTATATGTTGTTGTGATATCTATAGTGGTGAGGAGATGATCCTTTATGTTTTACATTCATGCCATTATACTAGATAGTTTTAGGCTCTTTTGAACATCCCTCTTCAAGTTTCCCGCCATAATGCTACTTTGTAGATTTGTGGTTTAAACATGTTTTAATTGGTTGGATTCGGATGTCTTCGATTGTTTTTTGGTATGTTGTTGCGAGCTATAGTATTAACAAAATCAAAGGCTGTCTACACATTGACAAACTGAACTGCAACCCCCTTGTTGCGGTTCAGCTTGCCAACTCCTTTATTTTTTAGTTTCAATAGTTCCAAATTATCATTTTTTAGTCTCAATAGTCCCGAATCAATCAAAATGGTATGCTAGATTCTCCAAAGGTTAGTAATCAATTGATCAATTCTGGGGTTCATTAAAATCAACGTTGAGGTAGCAATTTTCGAAAATATCAATAAGGTTGAAGGAGGCATCATTTCTCGGAGTGATAAAGGAAGTGTGGTGGGGTGGAAGCTCGCGGCTTTCAATTTTCCTCTCCTCCCAAAGGTTGCCGAGGCACTTGCTTTCAAACTAGCTTTAGAATTTGCTAAAGCGCCCCTCTTGGGAAGAGTAATTTTTGAAGGTGATTGTTCTAATATATCTTACCTTTTCAAAGCTTGATTCATCTCCCAATTTATCTACCACTGGGCCCATTGTTACTGATGTCTTTTCCTTTGTTTCTTCGTGTTGGTTAGGGTTCGGTAACCATGATTTTTACTTAACATCCTAGGGAACCATTATCTCTTAAGTTCAATTACTTTATTGCCCTTGATAAAAATTTATTAAAAAAAGTTAAATGTTAATTACATTAAATTCACTAAAATATCATCAATATACATTTCCCAAAATATCATTTTAATATTTTCTATTTTAAAAATTACAAAATCTGCAAATAGCTTTTATAATTAATAACTAAATCACAAAAAGACTTATATTAAAGAAAAAAAGTTTAGGGCTTTGAATGGCTTAGATCCCTGCCAGCAACTGTCTTGCCTCACAGATCCACCTTCCTTTGCATATCCTTGACGAAAAAGTCCACACCACTAACAAGCTCGTCGCGCCACAAACATGTCTAGCTGTGCAGGGTCTATAAGTAGTTGCTTGTGCCGCCTTCACCTGAAAAGCCGACATATACTCTCCTAATTCCCTTCTATGACACTGCTTCCGCCGCCACCGTGGCTACTTCCCAACCAGAATAATAAATTCGATAAGAAGTCTGGGTCAGCCAAATATGTTTATAGAGTATTTGTTTAGTGATATGAATATGTATCTGGATTTTGATTTGATATCAGAAGAGCAGAAGGTAGGCCATGGTAATAATATTAATGATCAACTGTAATCTTCCGATGGAGTTTATCATTTAGGTATCAACTGGGTATCAATTGGAAAAGTTAGTGTGTAGGTTGTGTAATTGTTAAAATAGAAGATAGTTAAAAGGATATTTTGAGGAATCTCTTATTGTTGAAATTAATGATATTTTAGAGAATTTAATATAATTAATAGTTAATTTTTAATAAATTTTTTTAAGGGTAATTATGGAATTGAACTTAAGAGAAAATAGTTTTAGGGAACCATTTGTACACATGACAAATTTTTAAGGAATATAGGATGTTAAGTAAAACCATGATTGTCGAGAACCCTAGCCAATTCATTGTTGGTTATGCCAAAAGTGTCCATTTTTCATTTCAATTTATCTGACTTGAGGCTAACTTCATCGCTCATGCTTTAGCTAGGATGGTTATGAGTGTTGATGCGGAGTTTACTAAATTAACCCCCGATACTGTTGACGTAATTGTTCGTGACATTTCCTAAGCAATAAAATCTACGGTTTACCATTTAAAAAAGAAAAAGAAAAAGAAAGAATCATCTATAGTATTTAATGTTCAGGAGACAGCAATTAATTAATTAATTAATCATCTTGACATTATTCAGTTTCTCTTCACGTTTGATAAATATACTAATTTATATATGCAATTCTCTCACTCTTAACAACACAATCGGGCCGAGGAATATTTGTTCTTCTCAAGTATGTAAACTACATGAATCAAGTCAAGATTTGGGCTTCACCCCAACAGCCCACCACGCGACACTCAAGATTTCACTTTATTAACAAATTGTTCTATCTAAATTCATTTTGTTCCCATTACTCTTGAGCAAAGTCTATCCATCCACACATAAATCTGACTATCGCTTATTCTATAATAAATCTTTGGGAATTTCTTCAGCCCATTTCTAATTATTTAATTTTGATACTTAAATTAATAACAAGAAGACCTTAGCCCCTTTTTAAATTTCAAAACCTACAAATATTCTCGAGACAAATGCGTGACAAAGTCGGTATAACTTTGGCTCATCTGGAAAAATAATTGACAGCCATGTAACAACACTAATTGAAAAATATTCCGTGTACAGAAAATTCTAAGCACAAGGCTGTCCGGTACAATTATCTTGATATGGTCAATTTTTTTAATTAAATAAAAAATTCAAAAAATTTCTCGAAGTGTTCACAAAGGTTAAAAGTATCATACCTAATTCCCATTATAGGACTTTTGTTATGGGTATCAATGCAATCGTCTCTGACATTCTTCCAAAGACTTTAGGATAATTATTTCATAATTAGGCATTAATATATAAAAGGGTAGGCCTTTAGAAAGTAGTATCTCAAGGTAAAAATGGTCAACTTCAGTCTTTTGTTTTTTTTTTTTTTATATCGTATATGGTAAATAGTCAAAATCAGTCTACCGTTTAGTTAAAATTTAAAAAGGTAATAAGGGGAGGGGGTCTTGTCTTTCTTTTCTTTTCTTTTCCTTTTTTTTTTAATTACTTTTGAAAGAAATGATGGATCAAAATTTGAGCGGCTTGATGGCAATACAATTCTGTTAATGGCAAATATTTAATTACGTATTTTGGTATAATTTTATTGGGATAATTACTTCTACACACATTGAGATTTGTTATATTACCAAAACACTCCCAAAATTTAGACAATTACTATTATGCACCCTACCTGTTAGTTCAATTCATATATAATTACAATTACACTACTTCAAATTAAGTACAATTACAATTATACCCTCTGTTCAAAAGGTCTACTTGTAGTGTTCCATAATTTTGAAGGGTGTAATGCTAATTGTTCGAACTTTAAGAAGTATAATGTTAATTATTCAACCTTTAAAGGTATTTTAGTAATCATATCAGACCTTAAGGTATAGAGGAAAGATATAAAAAGATTTCAAACTTGCGGTTCAATTCCTGTAATTCTTATTTCTTACATTAATCATATGCCAATGACAATCTTTGATGGGGTTTATGATAATTGCATGGGCTTCAAAATTGTTTTTTCTTTTAACTAAAAAAGTTAATAACAATTCTCGCATCAAATGTCATTGCTGAACCAATTTATAGATATTCCGAACAGGAAAAGAAATTAAAAAGTAATAATAAAGTAAAATAACGAGTCATTATGAATTGATACCTATGAATTAATGATAATTTTACATATCTAGGTCCCAAATAATTATTACTTTTGAGGGTGTTTCCCGGTGAATCTCACCTTTGGTCCCTAAGTTAAATTAAGTATATTTTTAAATCCCAATAAGTTCAATTTTCTCACATTGAGGATAACAGTTTTCAATTTTTTTCATATGTCATGCTAGTCGATTTCATCTATTAAATTTTAAATTGTAGAACTCACTTGCTCTGTACATGGCATTTAGGTGGTTGAATTGGACGGGAATTCTAGTGCTGAAAATCTATCGGCCTATTTTAAAGGACAAAACATATACCCAAGCCTAATTTATGAGACCAAATGTATATTAGGCCTGGCCGAATGCAACTTTGACCCCAATTCAGCCACCTTATGGTCATGTGAATGGCACATAAGTTCTCCACTTTATTATTATTAATTTTTTTTTATCATTTACTTCACAAACTTTTTAACAAGCAATTAAAATAAACAAGTTATACAAAATAATTCACATAAACTCATATAAACTATCAAAATAAACATTCCACAAAATTTGTACTTACTAGTTTAACCACCTTTTAAACCATTAAAACTGAAATCCCCCTTATGCTGAACCCCCAAAGTAAAGGCATTCAGATAGAGACATTCTAGTCAATTGGTACCAAGTTGAGAAGAAGTAATGGAAGGGGTGTCTCCTTGCCAAATTCTGAAGATTTCGAAAGTCACTTGCCCAAGTGCCTCAGTCCCCGGGCAATTTGTTTTAAGATTTGATTTTGAACCTATTCACTTTTATATTAATTAAACCATTCTCACATACCACGGGCCTTCTACTTTCATAACCGGAAGACTAATTCCCCATAATTTTATTTAAAAGCATAATTACCTAACATCCAATTAGGTTTAGTCTAATTATAAAAACTAGCAACTGTGACACACTCGATGTGTGTAATTAAATTTTTTGGTTTACAAAATTAAAAATACTTATTTATTTTTTATAATGAAAATTACTTCTTAATTATTGAATATTATTACTTGATTTTATAATTTGTAGAATAATATGATCAAAAGATAAATTTGAAGACACTAAAGTTGGAAAGAGGAAAAGTATAATTGAAGAAAAGAGTGAAATAAAAAATAAATATCAAAAAAGAAAAATCAAAGTAAAATATATTGTTTTTATTTTTATAACTACTTTGTCAAATTTTTTTGTACATTTAGCATAACGGACAAAAAATAACTACCTTTAGCCCTCTTACTTTATATATAGTTTAGATATTCGTAGTGGTTTGAAAAATTTTATTTATGCATTTTCACTGAAAATGCAACAAATTGATTGAAATATTACAGATAAGCCCTTTATTACTCAAACTACATGACTGATATCGTAATTCTATGTGAATTATTTTGTAACTAGGTCAAATCTTTGAGAGTATTGAGATAATTATTATATATTTATCTAATAAGCTGGAAACAATAATCCACTTAAGAAAGAAACAATATGGTTTTTCTTTTTTAAAATGTATCTCATCTCTTATTGCGTTGATCCATACTGTATACATTTTAAATAAACTAAATATTTCTATTTAGAAACGCTAAATCACGTGTCTAATACACTTAATATTCACATGTGCAATGTAATATGATATAAAAACACTATTTTAAAAGCACTATTTTAAAACAGAAAATCAGTTATTTGAAACCATTACTTGAACATACCCAAACTCGGTCACTCTCAATCTAACAGCAAGACTAACATAAATGTCGCAGTAGTTCTAAGTAGCGGAAATTCCAAATTTGACGCACATAACATCAGTGTATAAGAGTTGTCTGCAACTCCCGCATTTGTCGCTGATATGTAAATTCCCTGTGAATGTGATGCCGACACGACCAAAACCAAGTCTCAAGACACTTTTCAATCGAGTCATATTAGATTAGATATTTCCTGTTAACTTAGATGACATTACAAAATAAATTAAAAAAGTCTTTTAGGTTTGGCAGTAAGTCTCTTGGCTTTTTCTGCTTTAGTCCAACACCACCCAACCCCCTAAAAGCTAAAAGATAAAAAGAAGCACACTCTTTTTACAGCAAAGAAGAGCCATAATTATCTCCCACACTGGTGACATTTAACTTAATTACATAAATGCCTGATTTGGTTTTAAAAATTATGTAACAAAGCATGTTGTTAGATTAATATAGATCTATTTGTAATATTTCGATTAATTTAGTATATTTTTAGAATATTTAATTACAATTTATAAGGGATATTACTATAATTTCTCAAAGTATGAAAAAAATATTTTTTTTTAAGTCAAGCCTCGGGGACATCAAGGAAAAAATTCCAAAAGGAAAACAGTACCACAAGTTAGTCCATATAAGGAGCACAAATCACACTCATTCTCTTCCTCTTTCACAACTATGGATGATGAAGGAAACTTTTTTCTCAATTGGGCTTATTTCCCCCAAGAAAAGGTATGCATTTTCCCTCATTTTTCACCTGCTTTATTCACAGATAAACTAAAAAACAAGTATTCTAACATTGTCTGAACAGAGTATGGACGAGCTAAGGCAATCAATTCTGCTAACCATGGAGCTCGAAGATACAAGACTCAAAGCACAAGAGGAGCTCAAAATGAGAGATGAAGAAATAGCCCAACTCAAACAGTTGCTAAACAGGGCAATCAAACAGAGGAATGAAGCTGAAGAAAAGTGCCAAAAAGTGCTTTTAGAAAAGCTAATGCTCCAAAAGCAGCTACAACAACCAGCTCCACATTCTGGGATTTCAAGCATTGAAGATGAACCCAGAAGAGGAATTGATTCCAACAATGGATTCTCTTCCTCAGATTGTGATGAAAGCATTGTTTCATCACCAGCAGAGGCAGAAAATGAGTTTCCTATAATGGTAGACAGGCCATTGCCTGAAAAGGGTAAGCTCCTGCAAGCAGTGATGAAAGCAGGGCCACTGCTGCAGACCCTCCTCCTCGCCGGCCCTCTGCCGCAGTGGCGCCACCCTCCGCCGCCGCTCAACGCCTATCAGATTCCGCCGCCACCGGTGGTTGTTCCACCCCCAACATTGCCCACTCACTCCATCAATCAAGACCCATTTAACATTAACAACTGTGGGAGAATAAATAGGAAAAGGGTTCTTTCGGGGGGCTCTGATTCACCCATTGAGTTGAAATACCAAAGGATTGTTCTCCAATGACATCTATGTGAAAATTTGGTACCTTTTTTACCATTCAACTTCTATAATAATTACCAAAACAAGATTAGGGCTGCTGATTTAGCATTTGTACAGTGGTTTAATTTTAGAAAGTTAAGATCGAAGCTTTGACCATTTGAAGCGCGTTCTCTGTTTTCTTGCCCAGCTCTTTAGTTGGGGGTTCTCTTTCCTTACATAATTAGTCTTGTTTCTTTTGAGTATTTTTCCACTGGTTTTCACCTTGTGGAAAGGGATGCATTTTTCCATGACTTGAACTAGCGTTGTAACATTAAATATTCGAGGGTAATATGGGCCAGAATGCGATATCTTTGTTCCAATCTCCTTGTCTTTCATCTCATATTTTATTTTAGAATTAGAATGCATGCAAGTATATTTTATTTATGGTTAAGTATTTTACCTAGATGTTTTGGTACATTTAAATAATTTCATCAATGAGATAGAATAAAGTATTTACTGACATAGATATTTCAATCATTTTGAAACTATTTGGTGTTTATTTCCCGTCCCTTTGAAATAGCGAAATTTTGAATTATTCTCCTCTTATTTAAAAAATTACCAATACCTCGCTCCAGAGAGATAATATTTGCCAAACTGCTCTTATCATTAGGGTTTTGATTGAAAATTTTTCACGTCAATAGAGAATTTAAGTAAACTTCATATTTTGTTCCTAATCTATAAGTTATTATAATTTCATGACTAAAATACTCTTTCTAAGATTTTTGGCTTAGAGGGGTGTAAACGTAATGTAATTATAATTAAAGAGGTAAAAACGGAATTAGACACTGTTGTTGCGTTATAGCCATTGGATTGATAATATGGTTGTTGGAGCTAAAAATATATAAGAATTTTTTTGGCATTCTTTATATATAGGATTGCCTGACAACCATTGTTCATTTCTAATAATAAAATAGCTTGTTCAAGTATTTATAATAGTGTTGTGGCCTTTTGAGGTTGGTATATAGCAAACACTAACGCATTCTATAGGATTGATAGCTCTTATAGTTATGTTATTGTTGTATGGCCGTTAGATTGATAATACGATCGCCGGAGCTCAAAAAATGATTGTTTCTAGGGTTATTTAGATTTTATTATCCTTTGAAATTGTGAAATTATCAATTATTATCCTTATAGTTTAAAAATTATAAATTAGCCCCCATAAGTTTATAAAATTATCAAATTATTCATTTCTTTAAGTTTCTTAACGAAAAACTAATAACGTTCTCCAATTTTAATATCTAAAATCACAACGGCCGAGCACAAAGGCATCATGGATAGTTAGTGCAATGAAAAAATTGGATAATATCAGTAACTTTCAGTTAAAAATTATAATGAAATGAATAATTTGGTAATTTCGCAAACTTATGGAGATTAATTTATAATTTTCAAATCACGAGAATAGTGATTGGTAATTTTATAATCTTAGAGGATAGGAAAATGCAATTAACCCTTGTTTCTATAGAATTTTTAGGCAAGATTTATACATAGATAGAATAACAACCATTATTACATATTCATACAAAAGTTGCTTGCTTGAATGCTCTTTCTCTAGAAAATGGTAATGATGATCCCACAAATAAACCGATACACATATAAAGGTGAAGGAATAAATATGTGTCCACTATTGGGAGTATACAATATACAATAACAAAATAGCCACAGAAAAAACTTTTTCATGATTTATATGTGGGGTATATATGGCCATATTTGGCTAGTGGACAAGATATTCTCAATGAATGCAATTATATATACCAGCAATTTATAATTATATGATCAATTAGTAATGACTGCAAATTCATATGCTATCAATGTAAGATTTTTATTTATTTATTTATTTTTTATTTTTTATTTTTTTGTCAAATGCAATATTTTAAAGATACGAGCAACCATAATGTGGATAGCATTGCAATATTTATTATCTTCTGAACATTAATCATCTCCCTGCAAGTCCTGTTACTCAATATTTATTACCATATATTTTTTATAATATAACATTCACCTAATTTGTTTACATAAACACCCTTTCATCGATAGAAATAACACAGATACACTCCATCATTACATAAATATTACTAAGAGATCAGTTGGAAAATGATCACTTTATAGATCAATAATTTAATCTTTTTAGAAAAATTAAATTGAGAAAAACAACCGCCAATTCGTTACTTTTGTCTAAATTTTCTAACGAAGAATTTTTAGCAAAACAAATAGTATTGATAATTTCTGAAACAAGATGGTAGAAGTTGATAATTTTACTATTTAGAATTCAAATGGGACATAAATATAATCAATCCAAATATTTA
The DNA here is from genome assembly GCA_014898755.1 of Handroanthus guayacan. Classification (NCBI taxonomy): domain Eukaryota; kingdom Viridiplantae; phylum Streptophyta; class Magnoliopsida; order Lamiales; family Bignoniaceae; genus Handroanthus; species Handroanthus guayacan. The sequence continues at coordinate 52,563 of JACFYI010000244.1, forward strand.
ATAATCCAAGAAAGTTACATGGGAGGTGAGGTGAGATGGAGTGGAGTATAGCCACCAACCAGAAGGTATGAAAGGCCCGCGTTGTCGGTTTGGTGGTCTCCCACAAATCATAACTGGGATCTACTTACTTGACCCATGTCTAATCTTTTTAATTTGAAATTATGCCCTTTAAATCATATGCTTTTAATTTCTTAACCTAATAATTTCATTTCTGCATCAATTCTTTTATTACTAAAATTTGCAGGCTTAATTTATTATTATCTTCCAAAGGGCTAAGCAAAAAGAACTAAAGCCCGCCTTCCTTGAGCACACAATAACCCTTTTTGTTTATATGGAAGGAGAGTTGAATTGCTCAAGAAATCCTTGTAAAAAGTTTGTGATACATTTATAGATCAATAAACTTATGCTTCCAATATGATTATCTTGTAGTCAAGTCTTCTCTTTTTGCAAGTATAGAATAATCATTTGTCATCACGATAATAATAAGTCAAAGTCAAAGTCAAATCAATAATGTGAACAGCGAAAAATTTTATTATACCTTATAAGGCTCATTCAACCTCAATTCTTCCAATAACATCAAACTTTGTAACATAACTATCATCACAAAAAACCAAAACCACAAAAAAGTTGTTTTCAGTATGAATTTTACTTTTTTAGCTTCTATTTCATATATAAAACCCTTTTTTGTCTTTTTACTTGTTGTATTTAATCAATTTATTACGTCAAAAGAACTTAAATTCGATCTTTTCAAATTGTAGTGCATAAATTCTTAATAATCTTTTTTTTTAATTTATTTTGACATGTATAGAGGAAAAGGACAAGACAAATAAAAAAAGAAAAAGGAAAATGCACCTTGTTAGTAACAGAGTATATCTTTGTTCTCCCATTGTCATTTGTCGTTTGTGCTAATTTCTAAACAAGTTGGTGCCGGTCTCAAACTCGCATTAAAATCAAAATCCTGGAATGCACGAGCGAACCTTCTAAATAATACTATGTTGTAATAATATCTTCCTCATCATTGAAATTCGGCTATTTATTATTTACCATTTACTTGTGTTGGCAAATGCCACTTTTTCAAACGTATGAGAATTTGAATTAAATTGGGTTTCTTTTCTTTTTCTACCTTGATTAATGATTGGTAGAGGGAGGGAGGGGTGTAAAGTAGTTCAGAACATTGTCACAATACATGTTTCATTTCTTATTTTATTGTAACAATAGATATTTAGTAATTGCGCAATCAAATAAAATAGAAAAAAATACATGTCTTGCAACAAATAATCTAAAATCGATGCAAAGAGACAACAAGAAGCAATATTTTCTACGGGGATAGTATACAAAACTACGGGTAATAATCGTATTGGGTTGAGATTGGAATATTACAATATTTCGCCCAATCCAAACCCAATCCAAATAATACTCAATTTGGTACGCTTCAACCCAAAACCAACTAGAAAATTTTGTTTCAATCGGTATTAACACGGAACAATAAAAAAAGGCCTACCAACTAATCCATTAATCTGCAATTCACAATCCAACACATATCCACTAGTAAGTATTTTCTATTTCTTTGCTCAATAACTCATCTGAGAAAATCTATACCATTTTATTTTCTACTAAAACTTTAAAAGAATTACCTAAATATATTTTATAATAAATTATTATTCATAAACTCATTAAAAATTAGTAGCTCATTTGGTTGGAATGATTGCATAGGATTGATTCATAATCCATGCTAATTTAGTGTTTGGTTTACATATTTAAAGCCCAAGATTACAAAGTGGCCCGGTCTTTAATCCTGACAGCTCTTGGATTATGGATCCCATGTTAGGGGCCGGATCCGTAATCCAAGAATTACAAGTTTTTAGGATTAAGAAAGAAAAGACAAAGTTATCCATAATTTTAATTAAAAAAAAAAAATGAAAGATCACTTAATTAACTTTAGCAAGGCGTGAGCCTACCTTTGTGGCTTTTTTTTTCTTTTTCTATTTTTTTCTTTTCCTAATTAATTTGTGTCTATATAAATTAATAATTAATTAAATCAATAAATATTCTTTTAGAAATTAATTAACTAAATCAATTAATATTCTTTAAGAAACAAATTTTAATAGAAGAATTGACTAATAAACTTTTTATTTTATAAATTGAACTAATATTAAAATTGGTTATAGCACAAAATTAAAATTTTTAAACGAATTGATAATTCATTGAATGCAATTAAAAAATTTTTAATAGGGAAATGAATTTATGAAAATAAACTACTGAATCAACTATATAAAAATAGCATCCCATCTTCACAACCCAAATTTCTTCTTCTTTAATTTAATTTTTCCAAGTAATATATGGGGGGATGAAAAAGTAATTATAGTAAAAAGTGAAGGTTAATTATGACATCTTATCAATTATCGCAAGAAGTAATCTAAGAAACCAAACAATAAATTAGATAAAACGTAGGATATCCTTATTTCAAATCTATGCAAGCAAACATGCTATGTGATTGAATTGATATTTAATATAGATAGTAAATCATCTATTTTATTTATTACATCCAATCCCATCCTACGAAGCAAACGAGCCCTAATTAGATTAGAAAGGATTGATGAGGTACACACAATAATGCTATTATCTTGTTTTTTATCATGTTTATTAAGTTACTTGAAACTCAAATCATACTTGCCCATAATCTGTGTTATGTTGATCCAATATCAACCCTACACAATAATCCATAATGCAAACTCGATAATAGCATGTCAACGATATTCTGTTGTCGTGTTGTGTCGGCAACCCTACGCAAAACCAAACCAAATTCCGTTTTGATACGAATTT